>JBBDGP010004406.1:117500-238423 GCA_037952835.1 Lithobates septentrionalis
ACTCTAATGTCCGCTCCCCCACAGTTACACACTATTATTATTATACATTTATATAGCTCTGACATATACCGCAGCGCTGTACAGAGATCACTGAGCCAGTCACATCAGTCTCTGTAACAGAGGAGCTTACACTCTAATGCCCCCCCCCCCCCACACACAGCCACATCAGTCTCTGTACAGAGGAGCTTACACTCCAATGTCCCCTCCCCCACAGCCATATCAGTCTCTGTACCAGAGAAGCTTACACTCCAATGTCCCCTCCCCCCCACAATAACATCAGTCTCTGTACAGAGGAGCTTACACTCTAATGTCCCCTCCCCCACAGTCACATCAGTCTCTGCACCAGAGGAGCTTACACTCTAATGTCCCCTCCCCCCACAGTTACATCAGTCTCTGTACAGAGGAGCTTACACTCCAATGTCCCCTCCCCCCACAGTCACATCAGTCTCTGTACCAGAGAAGCTTACACTCTAATGTCCCCTCCCCCCACAGTTACATCAGTCTCTGTACAGAGGAGCTTACACTCCAATGTTCCCTCCCCCCACAGTCACATCAGTCTCTGTACAGAGGAGCTTACACTCTAATCCCCCCCCCCCACAGTCACATCAGTCTCTGTACCAGAGGAGCTTACACTCTGATGTCCCCTCCCCGCACAGTCACATCAGTGTCTGTACAGAGGAGCTTACACTCTAATGTCCCCTCCCCCACAGTCACATCAGTCTCTGCACCAGAGGAGCTTACACCCTAATGTCCCCTCCCCCCACAGTCACATCAGTCTCTGTACTAGAGAAGCTTACACTCTAATGTCCCCTCCCCCCACAGTTACATCAGTCTCTGTACAGAGGAGCTTACACTCTAATGTCCCCTCCCCGCACAGTCACATCAGTCTCTGTACAGAGGAGCTTACACTCTAATGCCCCCCTCCCCACAGTCACATCAGTCTCTGTACCAGAGGAGCTTACACTCTAATGTCCCCTCCCCCCACAGTCACATCAGTCTCTGTACAGAGGAGCTTACACTCTAATGTCCCCTCCCCCACAGTCACACACTATTATTATTATACATTTATATAGCTCTGACATATACCGTAGCGCTCTCACACACACTGTTGTAATTATTGTTACACCATCTCTATCTGATTTATAATCTCTTGTTGTTTATTATACTTTTATGATTAAGATTATTATTGTTGTTTTGTGTTCTTAGTATAATATTGCCACAATCGTTATTAGTATGTGCATTATTTATATACAATTAATTATATTATTATTATGATAATGATTATTATCACTCATTATACACACTCTGCAGTTAATAAGCCAGATCTGGCTGAGTCACAGGGGTCTTAGTTATTATGCCACAGCTTAAAGGGTACGCGTTGCCATAGTAACCGTGTTAAAGATCACTGAAAGGGGATATTAGATCAAATTAGGTCAATATATTGGGACCTCATTATCACTGCCGTAAAGATCACTTCATTCAGGAAGTTGTTAATTATATCGCTACTCTCTGTATGATATTCTGCTTATTAGCATGTCACCCTCAAATTATAATTGAGACATTTATTTAAATGTCAAGGAGAATGACTGTAGAGGACAGATATAGGCTTCAATTTTCAGTAGTTTGTGTCTCTGGCCCTCCCACAATGGGGAGATTTCCCACAGTAGTTTGTGTCTCTGCCCCTCCCACAATGGTGAGATTTCCTGCAGTAGTTTGTGTCTCTGCCCCTCCCACAATGGGGAGATTTCCTGCAGGAGTTTGTGTCTCTGCTCCTCCCACAATGGGGAGATATACTGCAGGAGTTTGTGTCTCTTCCTCTGACTCTGATTGAAACCCTGGAAGGAAACATACAGAGAGAAGGGGTGGAGTCACTGCATGCCCTTGCCCATGTAAATTTAAGCTTTAGCTAGTGAGCTCTGTAAGTATCAGTTTTGTTTTTTTACAAAAGAAGTTAAGAAGAAGCTGGAAAATATGTAATTAGGGACCTCAAGATCCACCTGCTGGCCAGGTCTAAGAATGCAACATATTGATATCCAAAATTTCATATCTACACAACATAAAATCCAAATAATTATTTTTTTGTCCTGATCATAAAAAATAAACAAACAAAATATATACAAAGCCGATTTAGATATTGTTAAAGTTTAACTGGAGCAAAAACTTCTATTTTGCTTGAGATAAAGTAATGAAAGGTAAGCTGCGTCCCCATTTACTTGCCAATTCCCTTTCACTTCTTGTGTGGTCACCAGGACAGGAAGTGGGGGAAATCTCCCCAGTGGGTACTCAATGACACCAGATCTAATCATTCACAACTCCACCCTGAAACAAAAAGAAATTATGGCTGGAGTTCCACTTCTGCCTAAAATTTGGTCCTCCAGATCTCTAGCGATATTTCGTTGGGATAAAGGTCAGAGTGATGACTCGTATATTAAAAAATTCCAGGTGTGTCACCCGGTCATGTTGTTTCTCGTTTAGTCTTTTCATTAGGCACCTGTTAAGCCCCGCCGCCACATACCCCGATGCCAGGCTTGTGTGGAATTTTCTGGCACAGAGAACAATTTGGATCTGAATGCGTCACCAGATTCCACGGCGGCCCGAAACGGATTCCGTCTCAATTTAGGGCTTCAATATACTGTTACTTTTTCTTCTTAAAGCTGAACTCCAAGCACAGAGCTGAACACCCCCAGATGGGGCTATTCTGCCTTCCCAAAAAGATGCATTTTTGTTCATCCAGTCCTGAGATTTACACAGCTCTGCTACGCAGCAACATTGTGAACCAATGGCTCGTGTAGACCATGCAATGTTCATGATCAGGCTCCTTTTCCTGTCCAATAATAAAGCAATGCCCCCATCTCCTGATGATGTGAAGTCTACCTGAGAAACGAGTTGCAAATTAACCTTCCCCATTATGAACGGTTCATCCAATGTCATGGCTCATGTAGACCATGTGATGTTCATGATAATGCACCTTTCCCCACATCCTGATGAAGCAAAGTTTATCTGAGAAACATGTTGGGAACGAACCTTCATTATTATGAACGGTTGATCCAATGTCATGGCTGGTGTAGATCATGTGATGTTCATGATCATGTTCCTTTCCCAGTCCCTTGATAAAGCTCCATCCCCATCTCCTGATGACGCAAACTCCACCTGAGAAACATGTTGGGAATGAACCTTCACCATTATGAACGGTTGATACAATGTCATGGCTCGTGTAGTCCATGTGATGTTCATGATCATAACCCTTTCCCCATCCCCTGATGATGCAAAGTCTACCTCAGAAACATGTTGGAAATTAACCTACACCATTATGAATGGTTCATCCAATGTCATGGCTCATGTAGACCATGTGATGTTCATGATGATGCTTGTTTCCTGATCCCCTGATGAAGCAAAGCTTATCTGAGAAATGAGTTGGAAATGAACCTTCACCATTATGAACAGTTGATCCAAAGTCATGGCTCATGCAGACCATGTGATGTTCATGATGATGCTCCTTTCCCCACCCCCTGAAGACACAAAGTCTAGCCGAGAAACCTGTTGGAAATGAACTTTCACCATTATGAACAGTTTATCCAATGTCATGGCTCGTGTAGGACATGTGATGTTCATGATAATACACCTTTTCTGATCCCTGATGAAGCAAAGTTTATCTGAGAAGCGTGTTGGAAATTAACCTTCACTATTATGAATGGTTCATCCAATGTAGACTATATGTGATTTTCATGCCCATGCTCTTTTCACCGTCCCCTGATAAAGCAACGACCCCATCTCCTGATGACGCAAAGTCGACCTGAGAAACGAGTTGCGAAGTAACCTTCACCATTATGAATGGTTCATCCAATGTTATGGCTCGTGTAGGCCATGTGATGTTCATGATAATGCACCTTTCCTGAACCCTGATGAAGCAAAGTTTATTTTTAGAAACGTGTTGGGAATGAACCTTCACCATTATGAACAGTTGATCTAATGTCACGGCTTGTGTAGACCATGTGATGTTTATGATCATGCTCGCTTCCTGATCCCTGATGAAGCAAAGTTTATCTGAGAAACCCTTTGGAAATGAACCTTCACCGTTATGAATGGTTGATTCAATGTAGACCATGTGATGTTCATGATAATGCTTGTTTCCCAATCCCAGATGAAGCAAAGCTTATCTGAGAAAGACAGGAATGAACCTTCACCACTATGGTTGATCCAATGTCATGGCTTGTGTAGACCATGTGATGTTCATGATCATGCTCCTTTCCCCCATCCCCTGATGAAGCAACAATTATCTGAGAAACACGTTCAGAATTAACCTTCACCATTATGAATGGTTGATCCAGTGTCGACCATTTGATGTTCATGATCATGCTCATTTCCCGATCCCCTGATGAAGCAGAGTTTATCTGAGAAATGTGTTGGAAATCAATCTTCACCATTATGAACGGTTGATCCAATGTCATGGCTCGTGTAGACCATGTGATGTTCATAATCATGCTTCTTTCCCCATGCCTTACTAAAGCAACATCCCCATCTCCTGATGACGCAACATCTACCTGAGAAACTTGTTGGAAATGAACCTTCACAATGAAAGGCGTTGGAAATGAACTTTCACCATTACGAATGGTTGATCCAATGTCATGGCTCGTGCAGACCATGTGATGTTCATAATCATGCTTCTTTCCCCATGCCTTACTAAAGCAACATCCCCATCTCCTGATGACACAACATCTACCTGAGAAACTTGTTGGAAATGAACCTTCACAATGAACCATTCATAATCGTTCATTGGATGAACCCATAATGAATGGTTCATCCAATATCGCGGCTCATGCAGACCATGTAATGTTGATGATAATGCACCTTTCCCCACATCCTGATGAAGCAAACTTTATCCGAGAAACGAGTTGCAAATTAACCTTCACCATTATGAATGGTTCATCCAATGTCAAGGCTCGTGTAGACCGTGTGATGTTCATGATAATGCACCTTTCCCCACATCCTGATGAAGCAAAGTTTATCTGAGAAACATGTTGGGAACGAACCTTCATTATTATGAACGGTTGATCCAATGTCATGGCTGGTGTAGATCATGTGATGTTCATGATCATGTTTCTTTCCCCATCTCCTGATGACACAAAGTCTACCTGAGAAACGTGTAGGAATGAACCTTCACTTAATGAATGGTTCATCCAGTGTAATGGCTCGTGTAGACCATGTGATGTTCATGATAATGCACCTTTCCCTACATCCTGATGAAGCAAAGTTTATCTGAGAAACATGTTGGGAATGAACCTTCACCATTATGAATGGTTGATCCAATGTCATGGCTCGTGTAGACCATGTGATCATGATCATGTTCCTTTCCCTGTCCCTTGATAAAGCTCCGTCCCCGTCTCCTGATGACGCAAAGTCCACCTGAGAAACATGTTGGGAATGAACCTTCACCATTATGAACAGTTGATCAAATGTCATGGCTCGAGTAGACCATGTGATGTTCATGATCATGACCCTTTCCCCATCCCCTGATGATGCAAAGTCTACCTGAAAAACATGTTGAAAATTAACCTACACCATTATGAACGGTTCATCCAATGTCATGGCTCATGTAGACCCTGTGATGTTCATGATCATGCTCGTTTCCCGATCCCCTGATGAAGCAAAATTTATCTGAGAAACAAGTTGGAAATGAACCTTCACCATTATGAACAGTTGATCCAATGTCATGGCTCGTGTAGGCCATGTGATGTTCATGATAATACACCTTTCCTGATACCTGATGAAGCAAAGTTTATCTGAAAAACGTGTTGGAAATTAACCTTCACCATTATGAATGGTTCATCCAATGTAGACTATGTGATTTTCATGCCCATGCTCTTTTCCCTGTCCCCTGATAAAGCAATGTCCCCATCTCCTGATGACGCAAAGTCCACCTGAGAAACGTGTTGGAAATTAGCCTTCACCATTATGAATGGTTCATCCACTGTCTTGGCTCGTGTAGGTCATGTGATGTTCATGATAATGCACCTTTCCTGAGCCCTGATGAAGCAAAGTTTATTTGAGAAACATGTTGGAAAGAAACCTTCCTCATTATGAACGGTTGATCCAATGTCATGGCTGGTGTAGATCATGTGATGTTCATGATCATGTTCCTTTCCCAGTCCCTTGATAAAGCTCCATCCCCATCTCCTGATGACGCAAACTCCACCTGAGAAACATGTTGGGAATGAACCTTCACCATTATGAACGGTTGATCCAATGTCATGGCTCGTGTAGTCCATGTGATGTTCATGATCATAACCCTTTCCCCATCCCCTGATGATGCAAAGTCTACCTGAGAAACATGTTGGAAATTGACCTACACCATTATGAATGGTTCATCCAATGTCATGGCTCATGTAGACCATGTGATGTTCATGATGATGCTTGTTTCCTGATCCCCTGATGAAGCAAAGCTTATCTGAGAAATGAGTTAGAAATTAACCTTCACCATTATGAACAGTTGATCCAAAGTCATGGCTCATGCAGACCATGTGATGTTCATGATGATGCTCCTTTCCCCATCCCCTGAAGACACAAAGTCTAGCCGAGAAACCTGTTGGAAATGAACTTTCACCGTTATGAACAGTTTATCCAATGTCATGGCTCGTGTAGGCCATGTGATGTTCATGATAATACACCTTTTCTGATCCCTGATGAAGCAAAGTTTATCTGAGAAACGTGTTGGAAATTAACCTTCACTATTATGAATGGTTCATCCAATGTAGACTATATGTGATTTTCATGCCCATGCTCTTTTCACCGTCCCCTGATAAAGCAACGTCCCCATCTCCTGATGACGCAAAGTCGACCTGAGAAACGAGTTGTGAAATAACCTTCACCATTATGAATGGTTCATCCAATGTTATGGCTGACGTAGGCCATGTGATGTTCATGATAATGCACCTTTCCTGAACCCTGATGAAGCAAAGTTTATTTTTAGAAACATGTTGGGAATGAATCTTCACCATTATGAACAGTTGATCTAATGTCATGGCTTGTGTAGACCATGTGATGTTTATGATCATGCTCGCTTCCTGATCCCTGATGAAGCAAAGTTTATCTGAGAAACCCTTTGGAAATGAACCTTCACCGCTATGAATGGTTGATTCAATGTAGACCATGTGATGTTCATGATCATGCTTGTTTCCCAATCCCAGATGAAGCAAAGCTTATCTGAGAAAGACGGGAATGAACCTTCACCACTATGGTTGATCCAATGTCATGGCTTGTGTAGACCATGTGATGTTCATGATCATGCTCCTTTCCCCTATCCCCTGATGAAGCAAGAATTATCTGAGAAACACGTTCAGAATTAACCTTCACCATTATGAATGGTTGATCCAGTGTAGACCATTTGATGTTCATGATCATGCTCATTTCCCGGTCCCCTGATGAAGCAGAGTTTATCTGAGAAATGTGTTGGAAATCAATCTTCACCATTATGAACGGTTGATCCAATGTCATGGCTCGTGTAGACCATGTGATGTTCATAATCATGCTTCTTTCCCCATGCCTTACTAAAGCAACATCCCCATCTCCTGATGACGCAACATCTACCTGAGAAACTTGTTGGAAATGAACCTTCACAATGAAAGGCGTTGGAAATGAACTTTCACCATTACGAATGGTTGATCCAATGTCATGGCTCGTGCAGACCATGTGATGTTCATAATCATGCTTCTTTCCCCATGCCTTACTAAAGCAACATCCCCATCTCCTGATGACACAACATCTACCTGAGAAACTTGTTGGAAATGAACCTTCACAATGAACCATTCATAATCGTTCATTGGATGAACCCATAATGAATGGTTCATCCAATATCGCGGCTCATGCAGACCATGTAATGTTGATGATAATGCACCTTTCCCCACATCCTGATGAAGCAAACTTTATCCGAGAAACGAGTTGCAAATTAACCTTCACCATTATGAATGGTTCATCCAATGTCAAGGCTCGTGTAGACCGTGTGATGTTCATGATAATGCACCTTTCCCCACATCCTGATGAAGCAAAGTTTATCTGAGAAACATGTTGGGAACGAACCTTCATTATTATGAACGGTTGATCCAATGTCATGGCTGGTGTAGATCATGTGATGTTCATGATCATGTTTCTTTCCCCATCTCCTGATGACACAAAGTCTACCTGAGAAACGTGTAGGAATGAACCTTCACTTAATGAATGGTTCATCCAGTGTAATGGCTCGTGTAGACCATGTGATGTTCATGATAATGCACCTTTCCCTACATCCTGATGAAGCAAAGTTTATCTGAGAAACATGTTGGGAATGAACCTTCACCATTATGAATGGTTGATCCAATGTCATGGCTCGTGTAGACCATGTGATCATGATCATGTTCCTTTCCCTGTCCCTTGATAAAGCTCCGTCCCCGTCTCCTGATGACGCAAAGTCCACCTGAGAAACATGTTGGGAATGAACCTTCACCATTATGAACAGTTGATCAAATGTCATGGCTCGAGTAGACCATGTGATGTTCATGATCATGACCCTTTCCCCATCCCCTGATGATGCAAAGTCTACCTGAAAAACATGTTGAAAATTAACCTACACCATTATGAACGGTTCATCCAATGTCATGGCTCATGTAGACCCTGTGATGTTCATGATCATGCTCGTTTCCCGATCCCCTGATGAAGCAAAATTTATCTGAGAAACAAGTTGGAAATGAACCTTCACCATTATGAACAGTTGATCCAATGTCATGGCTCGTGTAGGCCATGTGATGTTCATGATAATACACCTTTCCTGATACCTGATGAAGCAAAGTTTATCTGAAAAACGTGTTGGAAATTAACCTTCACCATTATGAATGGTTCATCCAATGTAGACTATGTGATTTTCATGCCCATGCTCTTTTCCCTGTCCCCTGATAAAGCAATGTCCCCATCTCCTGATGACGCAAAGTCCACCTGAGAAACGTGTTGGAAATTAGCCTTCACCATTATGAATGGTTCATCCACTGTCTTGGCTCGTGTAGGTCATGTGATGTTCATGATAATGCACCTTTCCTGAGCCCTGATGAAGCAAAGTTTATTTGAGAAACATGTTGGAAAGAAACCTTCCTCATTATGAACGGTTGATCCAATGTCATGGCTGGTGTAGATCATGTGATGTTCATGATCATGTTCCTTTCCCAGTCCCTTGATAAAGCTCCATCCCCATCTCCTGATGACGCAAACTCCACCTGAGAAACATGTTGGGAATGAACCTTCACCATTATGAACGGTTGATCCAATGTCATGGCTCGTGTAGTCCATGTGATGTTCATGATCATAACCCTTTCCCCATCCCCTGATGATGCAAAGTCTACCTGAGAAACATGTTGGAAATTGACCTACACCATTATGAATGGTTCATCCAATGTCATGGCTCATGTAGACCATGTGATGTTCATGATGATGCTTGTTTCCTGATCCCCTGATGAAGCAAAGCTTATCTGAGAAATGAGTTAGAAATTAACCTTCACCATTATGAACAGTTGATCCAAAGTCATGGCTCATGCAGACCATGTGATGTTCATGATGATGCTCCTTTCCCCATCCCCTGAAGACACAAAGTCTAGCCGAGAAACCTGTTGGAAATGAACTTTCACCGTTATGAACAGTTTATCCAATGTCATGGCTCGTGTAGGCCATGTGATGTTCATGATAATACACCTTTTCTGATCCCTGATGAAGCAAAGTTTATCTGAGAAACGTGTTGGAAATTAACCTTCACTATTATGAATGGTTCATCCAATGTAGACTATATGTGATTTTCATGCCCATGCTCTTTTCACCGTCCCCTGATAAAGCAACGTCCCCATCTCCTGATGACGCAAAGTCGACCTGAGAAACGAGTTGTGAAATAACCTTCACCATTATGAATGGTTCATCCAATGTTATGGCTGACGTAGGCCATGTGATGTTCATGATAATGCACCTTTCCTGAACCCTGATGAAGCAAAGTTTATTTTTAGAAACATGTTGGGAATGAATCTTCACCATTATGAACAGTTGATCTAATGTCATGGCTTGTGTAGACCATGTGATGTTTATGATCATGCTCGCTTCCTGATCCCTGATGAAGCAAAGTTTATCTGAGAAACCCTTTGGAAATGAACCTTCACCGCTATGAATGGTTGATTCAATGTAGACCATGTGATGTTCATGATCATGCTTGTTTCCCAATCCCAGATGAAGCAAAGCTTATCTGAGAAAGACGGGAATGAACCTTCACCACTATGGTTGATCCAATGTCATGGCTTGTGTAGACCATGTGATGTTCATGATCATGCTCCTTTCCCCCATCCTCTGATGAAGCAAGAATTATCTGAGAAACACGTTCAGAATTAACCTTCACCATTATGAATGGTTGATCCAGTGTAGACCATTTGATGTTCATGATCATGCTCATTTCCCGGTCCCCTGATGAAGCAGAGTTTATCTGAGAAATGTGTTGGAAATCAACCTTCACCATTATGAACGGTTGATCCAATGTCATGGCTTGTGTAGACCATGTGATGTACATGATCATGCTCCTTTCCCCATGTCTTAATAAAGCAACAATCCCATCTCCTGATGACGAAACGTCTACCTGAGAAACGTGTTAAAAATTAACCTTCACCATTATATATGGTTCATCCAATGTCACGGCTCGTGTAGTCCATGTGATGTTCATGATCATACTCTTTTCCTGATCCCCCGATGAAGCAAAGTCCATCTGAGAGACAAGTTGGGTATGAACCTTCACTATTATGAATGGTGGATCCAATGTTGACCATGTGATGATCATGCTAATTTCCCGATCCCCTGATGAAGTCTAACTGAGAAACATGTTGGGTATGAACCTTTACCCTTATGAATGGTTAATCCATGTAGACCATGTGATGATCATGATCCATATTCGGTGAACGCCGGAGATTAGCGACCTCAGCAATCAGCACCTTACGTATCACACGATTCTTCCACTGAGAACTTTTTACTGTTTTCAGAGTCTATTGAATACTCTATACATCCTTCATACGTAAACTCTTTTTGTGCCACCAAATTATCTCTCCGTAATTTCCCAAAAATGTTATTTGTGCTCGATAAATGTTTATGACGTCCTGATTTGGACTCGAGGATCAAAGAGGAAAATTGTTAATGTAAATAAGAAAGCTGTGCAATGACACAAAAGCAATCGGCAATTAATCGCCCCCGCCGGATTAAATGGGCAAGGTGATTACCCCGTGAATGGAAGAGGTTGAATAGATGCTATTTCCTCTGATCATTAACAAGGGGGAGGGGGGAGGGGAGATGATGGGAGCTTTTAGAGATATTAGAGATGAAATTAGAGATAAAAGAGCAGCGGAGTCACACGGAGGACCAGAAATAATCATTTAAAAAGTGCCCACATTTGCAGATGCGTGGGGGTGCCATTAACAATTAATGACCGCGCTGTGCGTCTGCTAAATCATATGTCAACAAATTTTGGTGCATGTTGGGAACTGCACAACTTTTCATGTGTTCCTGACACATTTCTCCAAGCTTGTTTTGTCATATTTTCCTAATAATATTTAATGGATTCATATGTGGCCACTAGAGGGCGCACAAAACTAATTTCTTTTTTTTTCCTCCTTCTCAGATCTTCTGCTAGACCCTGAGATCATCATGTTCTGCTCCAAAAAGAAACTGCTGCCGACGTGTCCAAATATTCTCACCCCGGACCAAATCCCTTCGTTCTTCATTCCCCCGAAGCTGTCCCCATTACAGGACAGGAGTGGAAACGTTGGAAAGTGGTTCCAGAAGAAGGCTTCAGAGGCCGGGTCCAAGTCCGCCTCAAGGGCTTTGCTGAGGTCAGCCAGCCGTCATGTCATTCAGGTGGAAGATGTAGAGCAGGAAACCGGTAGTCCAAAGCAGGGGCACAGCTCCACCATGGCAGCCTCCATTATGGGGGGTCCATATCTGTCAGAGAGCCCCCATACCCGACGGAGAGAGTCTCTCTTCCACCAGATGTGTCCCACGCACGGACCTTGTGAGCTTAAGCGGCACTCTCCATCAGATCCAGGCTGTTTTTTGAGCTGGAGCTCACATGACCTTCATCTCGGGGCCCTGGACAGTGACACCACATCTTCTACAGAGTCTTCCCCGTACAGCTCTCCCCTTTTGAACCGGTCTTACGACAGGTGTCTAGTCGGTCAAACCTCCAGTAAGCCATTGGCCTTTTCTCGCACTTTGACTGTAAAGACCTTAACGCGGGCCAGCTCCCTGTCCACCGAGGAAACCAGCTCAACGGACACCAGTCCCAACCTGCCCACCAAGGAGGACCATGAGAACCCTCGAGCCTCCATGGTCCATCTGGTCCCACCGCCCATCTTCCACTTTGAATTTATCTGTTGTCAGGACCGCTTGACCAAAGAGACTGAGGTCCCTCTAAACAAAGGCGGTCTTATCCGCTTGTCCGTTGAGTACGTGAAGGACTTGGGGCGTCTCAGGGTGAAGCTAGTCAATGCCGAGGACCTGTATCTCTCGTACCAGGACCCCAAGGCCATCAGCTGCTGTGTCGTGATGTGCCTCATGCCAGGGAAGCTTCAGAAGCAAAGGAGCACCGTCATCCGCCGGAGCAGGAACCCCATTTTTAACGAGGATTTTTACTTCGAAGGTATCGAGAAAGGGGAACTGGACCACCTAAGGCTGAAGGTGAAGGTGGTCAACAGAGGGACAGGTGTGAAGAGGGACGTCTTACTGGGGAGCAACCAAATCCAACTCTCTGCTATTCTGCCCTAGTTATTTGGGAGAAGGCCTGGACTAATACATTTTATTCTATAAGTAGGTGATTCTCCTTTAGGGAGGCCCATCTACAGCGTAAAGAGGCCTAGGTTAGGTCCCCTCTGGTCAAGGAGGATGAATTGCTCAACGGACTGTTTTTGGGTCAGGGGTTGGGAGAACCTTCAAAAAACTACTGTTTAGCCTGGTGATTCAACATTTATTGGCTAAGGGCAGTCTCCAAACTGCGGCCCGGGGGTGGGGGATGGGTCTTGCATTTATTTGGCCCTTGGGGCACTATTCCATCCATTGACACCAATGATGGGGCACTATTCCATCCACTGACACCAACAAAGGGGCACTTTTCCTCCCTCTGACACATTCAAAAGGGCACAATTCCTCCCACTGACACCAATGATGGGGCACTATTCCTCTCACTGACACCAATGATGGGGCACAATTCCATCTACTGAAGCCAATGATGGGACAATATTGCTCCCACTGACACCAATGATGGGACACTATTCCTCCCACTGACACCAATGATGGGGCACTGTTCCTCCCACTGGCACTAATGATGGGGCAGAATTCCATCCACTGACACCAATGATGGGACACTATTCCTCCCACTGACACCAATGATGGGACACTATTCCTCCCACTGACACCAATGATGGGGCAGAATTCCTCCCACTGACACCAATGATGGGGCAGAATTCCTCCCACTGACACCAATGATGGGGCACTATTCCTCCCACTGACACCAATGATGGGCCAGAATTCCTCCCACTGACACCAATGAAGGGGCAGGATTCCTCCCACTGACACCAATGATGGGGCACTATTCCTCCCACTGACACCAATGATGGGGCACTATTCCTCCCACTGACACCAATGATGGGGCACTATTCCTCCCACTGACACCAATGATGGGGCACTATTCCTCCCACTGACACTAATGATGGGGCACTATTCCTTCCATTGGGGTAATGATCTGCTGTATCTGGGCTACAGTGGGATGAAATGTTTATATGACGGGAGGGGAGGGGGGAGGGGAGTATACATACAATAATGTATATATATATATTTAGTGTCCAATATACTGCCTGTGTGTCCTTTAAATATAATGTATTATGCTTGAAACTCACTTCCTACGTCATTACCTGTCTGTATGATTGATATAAATACACTGTATACATATTATGTAATGTAATAATAGATTTCATATAAAAGTAAAATATACTATATAGTGTGTCATATTTTTATTAAAGTGGACCGGTCATCAGGTACATGCATGCTCAGCAATGTGACTCTATTTCCTCTGATCACTGGGGGGAGGGGAGACTGAGGAAATGCCTCCTCCTCCTTCTACAAAGTTACAATGTACAGTCTGATCACTGGGGGGAGGGGGGGGGTTGAGGAAATATTTTCTCCTGCCTGCAGCAGACTAATGACATCATCTCGGCCTAGGCAAAGTCACTGACTTTTTTTTTCTTTTGAATTGGTGCATTTGTAGTATTGGGAGGACAAACATAAACGTAGCAGGTGACAAGCTTTTTGCTTTTTGATGATCCAAGTTGATGGGTGAAAACGGAGCTCAATAGCAGGAGAGGTTAGATTACACACGCTAATGACTCGGAAGAGGGACTCCCACTCCTTCCAAGTCCTGAGTCCTTTTACACAGGCTGCCAACAACCAGGCATAGTTCTTAAACGCTTTTGGAAAGCATCCAAATGTTAGGCTTGGTTCACACCTACAGAAGCACATCGAACATACCGAGCTCGTTCTGTCATATTTTCCTAAAAATATTTAATGGTTTCATAAGTGGCCAATAGAGGGAGCCCAACACTTGATTTCTCTTTTCTCCCAAGGTCAGGGGGTGAAAAATAGGGGAAAACCCTTTGTAAGGGATGTTGGCAGCAAACCTATGTGTACAGAATATGTGTCCTTCATCTAGGAAACAAATGGATACAATTAAAAAAACAACCAAAACAATTCAGGTTATAAAAGAAACAAAATGTAATATAGAAAAATGTAGCAATGTGAATTTTAGAGTGCAGTTTGTACCGTGACCACTAGGTGGCACCCCAGACATATTCATTATACTGTATTCCTATATGACCACATGAATAACAAAACTATATAATAAATTATCATTTTAAACATATAAAATAATATGACATACACAATGAATCATACACATTTACCTATTACAAAATAAAATATTACACGCTGTATTACAAGTCATCACTGAGGTATAAACTACTTATTTCCTAGGGGAGGTTCAGCTTTCTCTCTTTTATATTATCTTTCTCTTTATTAGTTAATAAAGTCGCTTAAATAACTTATATCTTTTGTCCACTGGCTTATTGGTTATCTTTGCACCCCTTTTCTACCTTTCAACCCACTTTCACTGTTCTCTTCAGCACCCCATCATCTACTGCTCCCCTCTGCACCCCCCTGTCTACCACTAACCTCTGCACCCCTTTCTATACTGCTCCCCTCTGCACCCCACTGTCTACCACTCACCTCTGCACCCCTTTCTATACTGCACCCCTCTGTCTACCACTCACCTCTGCACCCCTTTCTATACTGCTCCCTTCTGCACCCCACTGTCTACCACTCACCTCTGCACCCCTTTCTATACTGCACCCCACTGTCTACCACTCACCTCTGCACCCCTTTCTATACTGCTCCCCTCTGCACCTCACTGTCTACCACTCACCTCTGCACCCCTTTCTATACTGCTACCCTCTGCACCTCACTGTCTACCACTCACCTCTGCACCCCTTTCTGTACTGCTCCCCTCTGCACCTCACTGTCTACCACTCACCTCTGCACCCCTTTCTGTACTGCTTCCCTCTGCACCCCACTGTCTACCACTCACCTCTGCACCCCTTTCTGTACTGCTCCCCTCTGCACCTCACTGTCTACCACTCACCTCTGCACCCCTTTCTGTACTGCTTCCCTCTGCACTCCACTGCCTACCACTCACCTCTGCACCCCTTTCTGTACTGCTCCCCTCTGCACCCCCTTGTCTACCACTCACCTCTGCACCCCTTTTTATACTGCTCCCCTCTGCACCCCACTGTCTACCACTCACCTCTGCACCCCTTTCTGTACTGCTCCCTTTTGCACCTCACTGTCTACCACTCACCTCTGCACCCCTTTCTGTACTGCTTCCCTCTGCACCCTTCTGTCTACCACTCACCTCTGCACCCCTTTCTATACTGCTCCCCTCTGCACCCCTCTGTCTACCACTCACCTCTGCACCCCTTTCTATACTGCTCCCCTCTGCACCCCACTGTCTACCACTCACCTCTGCACCCCTTTCTATACTGCTCCCCTCTGCACCCCACTGTCTACCACTCACCTCTGCACCCCTTTCTATACTGCACCCCACTGTCTACCACTCACCTCTGCACCCCTTTCTATACTGCTCCCCTCTGCACCCCACTGTCTACCACTCACCTCTGCACCCCTTTCTATACTGCACCCCTCTGTCTACCACTCACCTTTGCACACCTTTCTATACTGCTCCCCTCTGCACCCCACTGTCTACCACTCACCTCTGCACCCCTTTCTATACTGCACCCCACTGTCTACCACTCACCTCTGCACCCCTTTCTATACTGCTCCCCTCTGCACCTCACTGTCTACCACTCACCTTTGCACCCCTTTCTATACTGCTCCCCTCTGCACCTCACTGTCTACCACTCACCTCTGCACCCCTTTCTGTACTGCTCCCCTCTGCACTTCACTGTCTACCACTCACCTCTGCACCCCTTTCTGTAGTGCTCCCCTCTGCACCTCACTGTCTACCACTCACCTCTGCACCCCTTTCTGTACTGCTTCCCTCTGCACCCCACTTTCTACCACTCACCTCTGCACCCCTTTCTGTACTGCTTCCCTCTGCACCCCACTGTCTACCACTCACCTCTGCACCCCTTTCTGTACTGCTCCCCTCTGCACCCCCTTGTCTACCACTCACATCTGCACCCCTTTTTATACTGCTCCCCTCTGCACCCCACTGTCTACCACTCACCTCTGCACCCCTTTCTGTACTGCTCCCCTCTGCACCTCACTGTCTACCACTCACCTCTGCACCCCTTTCTATACTGCTCCCCTCTGCACCCCCTTGTTTACCACTCACCTCTGCAACCATTTCTATACTGCTCCCCTCTGCACCCCACTGTCTGCCACTCACCTCTGCACCCCTTTCTATACTGCTCCCCTCTGCAACTCCTTGTCTACCACTCACCTCTGCACAACTTTCTATACTGCTCCCCTTTGCACCCCCTTGTCTACCACTCATCTCTACTCCCCTTTCTATACTGCTCCACTCTGCACCTCACTGTCTACCACTCACCTCTGCACAACTTTCTATACTGCTCCCCTTTGCACCCCCTTGTCTACCACTCATCTCTACTCCCCTTTCTATACTGCTCCCCTCTGTACCCCACTGTCTACCACTCACCTCTGCACCCCTTTTTATACTGCTCCCCTCTGCACCTCATTGTCTAACACTCACCTCTGCACCCCTTTCTATACTGCTCCCCTCTGCACTCCACTGTCTACCACCCACCTCTGCACCCCTTTCTATACTGCTCCCTTCTTCACCTCACTGTCTACCACTCATCTCTGCACCCCTTTCTATACTGCTCCCCTCTGCACCCCACTGTCTACCACTCCTCTCTGCACCCCTTTCTATACTGCACCCCTCTGTCTACCACTCACCTCTGAGCCCCTTTCTATACTGCTCCCCTCTGCACCCCCTTGTCTACCACTCACCTCTGCAACCATTTCTATACTGCGCCCCTCTGCACTCCACTGTCTACCACTCACCTCTGCACCCCTTTCTATACTGCTCCCCTCTGTCTACCACTCACCTCTGCACCCCTTTCTATACTGCTCCCCTCTGCACCTCACTGTCTACCACTCACCTCTGCACCCCTTTCTATACTGCACCCCTCTGTCTACCACTCACCTCTGCACCCCTTTCTATACTGCTCCCCTCTGTACCCCACTGTCTACCACTCACCTCTGCACCCCTTTCTATACTGCACCCCTCTGTCTACCACTCACCTCTGCACCCCTTTCTATACTGCTCCCCTCTGCACCCCATTGTCTACCACTCACCTCTGCAACCATTTCTATACTGCTTCCCTCTGCACCCCCATTGTCTACCACTCATCTCTGCTCCCCTTTCTATACTGCTCCTATACATTCATGTCACATGTGAGACTGCATTCATGTCACATGTAAGGCTACATTCATGTCACATGTGAGGCTGCATTCGTGGCATATGTAAGGCTGCATTCATGGCACATGTGAGGCTGCATTCATGGCACATGTGAGGCTGCATTCATGGCACATGTGAGGCTGCATTCATGGCACAGGTGAGGCTGTAATGATTGCAATGGTGAGGCTGCATTGATGGGCACTGACCCTTATTTTTCTTCACAGTTCTTTATTTAAAATGTATTTTCTTCCTGAAACTTCCCTCTTAAAGTGAAGGTGCGTGTTATACGCCGATAAATACGGTATGTCCAAATAACACATGTGAGTTCATCCTTAGTCCTGAGCGGCGCTCGGGGATCCGTTGGGGGCCACAAAAGATATATATATCCAGATAACACGCCCGAGCTCATCTCTTCACCACACACACAGCCACAAAGGCAAGATAATTCTTGATGGGCAGTGTATTAGTGCTCGGACGAAAACACACTTAGACCAAATTTTAATGGTTCAAAGAATGTCAGGCAAAATGGTGGACCCTCACGCACGTTTACTTCATCAAACCTGTCCCTCTGAAAAAAGTTTGGACACCCCTGCACTAAGCTAACCTTCACGTGGCTACTTATCATTACTCTAGTGCAGTGGCGGCCGGTGGAATTTTTTTTGGGGTGGGGGTGGCAAACAGTATGCCCACCCCAGTCTGTCAGTCTGTAGCACTTACTCCATCACTGGCGGCCTCCCATGGCGATGGTGGCGGCGGCGGCTTCCGTTTCCTCCCTCCTCCTCAGCGGCCAATCGGGAGTCTTCTCTTTTCGGCCAATCGGAAAATGGGTCTCACACCCACTACTGACTGGCCAGATTGAGGATCAGTGTTTCAACAGCGAATGTTCATTCGCTGTTGTAACACATCTGGGTGGGATCGGAGCGCATTCTATGCGACCTGAACCCACCCTATTTTGAAGCCTATTGGAGCCTAATCAGGTGCTTAAAGAAAAAACCCAGCTGCTGTAATTCATGCGCCCGGTGTCCTGAAAGGGGTGGCCGTGGATAGATTGCATGAATCTATCCATTGCATATACGGGGTGGCGTGGAGAGAGGGGGCAGCCAATTGCCCCTATTGGACAGGCCGCCACTACTCTAGTGTAGGATGAGGCCTCGTCCTATGATCTGCCCTCGGCTAATCTGGATGTCCATTGGTATTTAGGGGTTAGGGTTAGGATTAGGGGGTTAGCTATGGTTATGTGCCAAGATAAGTTTCAGGGTTCAGGTTAGGGGGTCATAGTTGTGGGTTTTTGGTGGAGGACAATGGATAGGGGTTAGGTTTATGATTAGAGGGTTAACTAAGGTTATATGCTTGGATAATTTCAGGGTTCAGGTTAAAGCGGTTGTATACCCGCTGTCATTTTTTTTTTTTTTTTACACCTGCAAGGGAAAAGGCATAATGAGCTAGTATTTACCGCATACTAGCTCATTATGAGATACTTACCTTAGAATGAGGCGCCGGCATCTCACCTGGTCCACGCCGAGGGAGCCGACATCTCCCCTCGGCGTGTCTTCCGGGTATCGCGGCTCCGGCGCTGTGAGTGGCCGGAGCCGCGATGTCGTCACTCCCGTGCATGCGCGCGAGAGACTTCTGCCCGGCAAGCTCCGGAGTTTGCCGGGCCGTCAGCCGAGAGTCCCCTGTGCGCATGCGCCGCTGCAGTCAGCGGCTCATTGCGAGGGGAATATCTCCTAAACCTTACAGGTTTAGGAGATATTTTTTTTACCTACAGGTAAGCCTTATTATAGGCTTACCTGTAGGTAAAAGTTACAAATATAGGTATACAACCGCTTTAAGGGTTATGGTTGGGTTTATGGTAGAGGATAAGGTATAGGGGTTAGGGTTAGGATTTCGAGGGTTAGCTAAGGCTACATGCTAAAATCAGTTTTAAGGTTCAGGTTATGGTTGGAGTTTATGGTAGAGGATTATGTATAGGGGTTAGGGTTAGGATTAGAGGGTTACCTAAGGTTATGTGCCAAGATAAGTTTCTGGGTTCAGGTTAAGGGTAATGGTTGGAGTTTATGGTAGACGATAATGTATAGGGGTTAGAGTTAGGATTTGGAGGGGTGGTTAAGGTTATGTGCTTGTATACGTTTCAGGGTTCAGGTTTTAGGTTATGGTTAGGATTATGATAGAGGATAATGTATAGGGGTTAGGATTAGAGGGTTAGCTAAATTTATGTGCTAAGATCAGTTTCAGGGTTCAGGTTGAGGGTTATGGTTGGAGTTTATGGTAGAGGATTATGTATAGGGATTAGCTAAGGTTATGTGCGAAGGTACGTTTTAGGGTTCAGGTTGGGGGTTATGACTGGAGTTTATGGTGGAGGATAATGTATAGGGGTTAGGGTTAGGATTATAGGGTTAGCTAAGGTTATGTCATTTGCTAAGCTCAGTTTCAGGGTTCAGGTTAAGGGTTATAGCTGGGGTTTATGGTAAAGGAATATGTAGAGGGGTTAGCGACGGGGTGAAGGTTGAGGGTTATGGTTGGGTTTATGGTAGAGGATAATGTATGGGGGTTGGGGGTTAGAATTTAGAGGGATAGGTAAGGATAGGTGCTATGATCAGTTTCAGGGTTCGGGTTTTAGGTTATGGTTGGGGTTTATAGTAGAGGGGTTAGTGTCGGGGTGAAGGTTAAGGATAATGTTTGGGGTTTATGATAGAGGATTATGTAGAGGGGTTAGTGTCGGGGTGAAGGTTAAGGATTATGGTTGGGTTTATGGTAGAGGATTATGTAGAGGGGTTAGTGTCGGGGTGAAGGTTAAGACTTAGGGAGATCGTGAAGGTTATGTCTCCAGTTAAGGGTTCAGTTTTTGTTTGGGGGTGAAGGGTCAGGTTTAGATTTGAGGGTTTAGGTATGATTGGAAGGGTGTAAGTCTGGTGTTCGGGTGAAGGTTAAGGGTTATGGTTGGGGTTTATGGTAGAGGATTATGTAGAGGGGTTAGTGTCAGGGTTCAGGTTAAGGATAATGGTTGGGGTTTATGGTAGAGGATTATGTAGAGGGGTTAGTGTCGGGGCTCAGGTTAAGGATAATGGTTGGGGTTTATGGTAGAGGATTATGTAGAGGGGTTAGTGTCGGGGTTCAGGTTAAGGATAATGGTTGGGGTTTATGGTAGAGGATTATGTAGAGGGGTTAGTTTCGGGGTGAAGGTTATGGTTGGGTTTATGGTAGAGGATTATGTAGAGGGGTTAGTGTTGGGGGAAGGTTATGGTTGGGGTTTATAGTAGAGGATTATGTAGAGGGGTTAGTGTCGGGGTGAAGGTTATGGTTGGGTTTATGGTAGAGGATTATGTAGAGGGGTTAGTGTCGGGGTGAAGATTGTGGTTGGGTTTATGGTAGAGGATTATGTATAGGGGTTAGTGTCGGAGTGAAGGTTGTGGTTGGGTTTATGGTAGAGGATTATGTAGAGGGGTTAGTGTCCAGGTCAAGGTTATGGTTGGGGTTTATAGTAGAGGATTATGTAGAGGGGTTAGTGTCGGGGTGAAGGTTATGGTTGGGGTTTATGGTAGAGGATTATGTATAGGGGTTAGTGTCGGAGTGAAGGTTGTGGTTGGGTTTATGGTAGAGGATTATGTATAGGGGTTAGTGTCGGGGTGAAGATTGTGGTTGGGTTTATGGTAGAGGATTATGTATAGGGGTTAGTGTCGGGGTGAAGATTGTGGTTGGGTTTATGGTAGAGGATTATGTAGAGGGGTTAGTGTCGGGGTGAAGGTTATGGTTGGGGTTTATGGTAGAGGATTATGTAGAGGGGTTAGTGTCGGGGTGAAGGTTATGGTTGGGTTTATGGTAGAGGGTTATGTATAAGGGCTAGTTTTGGGGTGAAGGTTATGGTTGGGTTTACGGTAGAGGATTATGTATAGGGGTTAGTGTCGGAGTGAAGGTTATGGTTGGGTTTACGGTAGAGGATTATGTATAGGGGTTAGTGTCGGGGTGAAGGTTAAGACTTAGGGAGATCGTGAAGGTTATGTCTCCAGTTAAGGGTTCAGTTTTTGGTTTGGGGGTGAAGGGTCAGGTTTAGGTTTGAGGGTTTAGGTATGATGGGAAGGGTGTGAGTCTGGTTTTAGGTTAGAATTTGGGGAGTCCTCTGAATTCAGAGGAACCCGGGAAGGTAAAACATAAGTAGGCTTTATTTGTCACTATTTTGAGCCTTTGGCTGGCTGGGTGGCGGAGTGCCCCTTTAATGCCGGTAAGAGTGACAATGCCATTTTTAGCATTTGTAGTCTGGGAAGAGCCAGTTCCCCTTACCACCGCCGCCCCCCCCCCCCCCCCCCACCCCCCAGACAGGTTTCCTGGGGACACGATTGTGCTTAGAAAGGGGGAAAGTGGTGATGTGAGTCTGAGAAGTAAAGGGGGGGAAGGGTCTGTGGTTTCCCTCCTCTGTCGTGTGACTACGTCTGTGGTGGTGAGAGGCGAGAGAACCCAACTTCATTTTCCATCGCGCTTCACACGGACGAGAGAGAGAGAGATGGCTGCCGAGATAACGCCGAGTGTACGCCGCTTCCACCAACCTGTGCGCCACCGGACAGATCTACTACTGACCCCTCCCCCCAAACTGCAACATACATGATATACCCCCCCCCCCGACTTATATCTGTAGAGCGGTGATGTCACTCCTGTATAATATATCTTATATCTGGAGAGCGGTGATGTCACTCCTGTATAATATATCTTATATCTGGAGAGCGGTGATGTCACTCCTATATAATAGATCTTATATCTGGAGAGCGGTGATGTCACTCCTGTATAATATATCTTATATCTGGAGAGCGGTGATGTCACTCCTGTATAATATATCTTATATCTGGAGAGCGGTGATGTCACTCCTGTATAATATATCTTATATCTGGAGAGCGGTGATGTCACTCCTATATAATAGATCTTATATCTGGAGAGCGGTGATGTCACTCCTGTATAATATATCTTATATCTGGAGGGCGGTGATGTCACTCTGTATAATATATCTTATATCTGGAGAGCGGTGATGTCACTCCTGTATAATATATCTTATATCTGGAGAGCGGTGATGTCACTCCTGTATAATATATCTTATATCTGGAGGGCGGTGATGTCACTCCTCTATAATATATCTTATATCTGGAGGGCGGTGATGTCACTCCTGTATAATATATCTTATATCTGGAGAGCGGTGATGTCACTCCTGTATAATATATCTTATATCTGGAGAGCGCTGATGTCACTCTGTATTATATATCTTATATCTGGAGAGCGGTGATGTCACTCCTGTATAATATATCTTATATCTGGAGAGCGGTGATGTCACTCCTCTATAATATATCTTATATCTGGAGAGCGGTGATGTCACTCCTCTATAATATATCTTATATCTGGAGAGCGGTGATGTCACTCCCGTATAATATATCTTATATCTGGAGAGCGGTGATGTCACTCCTCTATAATATATCTTATATCTGGAGAGCGGTGATGTCACTCCTCTATAATATATCTTATATCTGGAGAGCGGTGATGTCACTCCTGTATAATAGAGAAAAACACAATAAGTGTAGCGCTAATTAAATAAATGTCCAATGTGGAAAAAACGTATTAAATTAATACTTCGAATGTAAACCATAAAAAAGTCATTCGTATATATGTAAATATGGAGTCTTCAAAGAACTGAACACTTCAAGGAGATATGTACGGCATCTGAGATGAAAATAAACACACCACCACCTAGAGATGAAGAGGCTTACCGGATGGGATGGACCCAAAGGGCATACGCCGAGTTGAGTCGGATAAGGCTTAGGTGGTGAGTGACTCTGGACGGCCGGGAGACGATGCTTGTGGATTGACCCGCTTGATGCTGTATCCCTCTGAACGGTGGGTGCCGGAACCAGGGGGGGCGATATAGATGAAACAAGCCAGGCGTAATCGTATCCCTCGGAATGAAGTTAAAAAGCCAAACGATGGTGTGGACAAATGGGAAAAGGAAGGAATGGCCACATAGTGTGAATCCGTAAAAAAAATGTGATTTATTAAAATAAAGAGATATACACTCACATGTAAATCCAAATAAAACAGCGCTGAGAGAAAGAGTGGCGACAGTGGGGTCCTACCCAAAGACAGTTTTATTCATAGACAGCATAGGTACTGACATAAAAATAAACAGGACAGGCACCGATGCTGATAGAGGCTTATGAGCTCGCCGCTCGTTGGAGAGAAGCGCGGTTTGTTTATTTTTATGTGAGTACCTATGCTGTTTATGAATAAAACTGTCTTGCCAAACAATATTACACTATTGTGGGACCTTCCTTTTTATATTTCCGTGCCCCTTTACCCGCTGAGGGAATATGGTCCAGGGATGGGATCGTATGGATTGAGGAGGAAGTGAAAGGATGGTACCCCCAGTACTGGTTTCTTGCTGTTACCCCATTACCCTAAGGTAAGGGGCCACTACCTACTAGTGTGTACACACGAAGAGGAGCACTATTGTGTCACATTTTGAGCACCCCAATTTATATCTGCATGTTAAGAAGTTGATATCACTTTATGAAGAAGGACTGCTCCTTTTTATGAATACACCCTAATTGAACTGTTTCCCTCTAAGGATCACGTGGATGTGTGCTTTTTGTGTTTTCAGGTTGCACATGGTCACGTTTGAGGATTATATGTATATTATATTTGTGGCATCCATATTTTTTATTTTTTTTAATATTTTTTATATATTTTATTTTTTTGTATTGTAATTTTTTCACTTTATACAGGAGCTGATATTGAGTTTTTTTTGCCATCAGCACCCCTGCACCTAATAAGTATTTGTCACATCACTTAGCACGTGTGCACTTTGCATTTATTTATTTATTACCATTCATCCGTTTTGATTGTTACACTTCTATTTATTATTGCTATTTTAGTACTTGGATTTACGCTGTCATTTTTGTAGCACATAGCACTAGTACACTTTATAATTTAATTCAGAGCATATGTGGTGTATACAGGAGTGACCCTGCCTAGGGACCACCACTACATTTAATCTACATAGGCTTTATCTACGTATGATTTAGTGTGGATTATCACAGGCATTAGGAGTAGTTTACCCTACCATTTATTGTTTTTCTGTTTGGATGAGCGCGGCACCTATTTTTTATATATTTTCATTCTCTGTGAGGGTCTGGCTGTACCCGACTCGGTGCAGGCAGCTCTTCCTTTTAGCTCTTATGTTCTCACATATGATAGCGCAGGAATAATTGTTTACACTCCTGTATAATATATCTTATATCTGGAGAGCGGTGATGTCACTCCTGTATAATATATCTTATATCTGGAGAGCGGTGATGTCACTCCTGTATAATATATCTTATATCTGGAGAGCGGTGATGTCACTCCTGTATAATATATCTTATATCTGGAGAGCGGTGATGTCACTCCTGTATAATATATCTTATATCTGGAGAGCGGTGATGTCACTCTGTATAATATATCTTATATCTGGAGGGCGGTGATGTCACTCCTGTATAATATATCTTATATCTGGAGAGCGGTGATGTCACTCCTGTATAATATATCTTATATCTGGAGAGCGGTGATGTCACTCCTGTATAATATATCTTATATCTGGAGAGCGGTGATGTCACTCCTGTATAATATATCTTATATCTGGAGAGCGGTGATGTCACTCCTGTATAATATATCTTATATCTGGAGAGCGGTGATGTCACTCCTGTATAATATATCTTATATCTGGAGAGCGGTGATGTCACTCCTGTATAATATATCTTATATCTGGAGAGCGGTGATGTCACTCCTGTATAATATATCTTATATCTGGAGAGCGGTGATGTCACTCCTCTATAATATATCTTATATCTGGAGAGCGGTGATGTCACTCCTGTATAATATATCTTATATCTGGAGGGCGGTGATGTCACTCCTGTATAATATATCTTATATCTGGAGAGCGGTGATATCACTCCTGTATAATATATCTTATATCTGGAGAGCGGTGATGTCACTCTGTATAATATATCTTATATCTGGAGGGCGGTGATGTCACTCCTGTATAATATATCTTATATCTGGAGAGCGGTGATGTCACTCCTGTATAATATATCTTATATCTGGAGAGCGGTGATGTCACTCTGTATAATATATCTTATATCTGGAGAGCGGTGATGTCACTCCTGTATAATATATCTTATATCTGGAGAGCGGTGATGTCACTCCTCTATAATATATCTTATATCTGGAGAGCGGTGATGTCACTCCTCTATAATATATCTTATATCTGGAGAGCGGTGATGTCACTCCTCTATAATATATCTTATATCTGGAGAGCGGTGATGTCACTCCTCTATAATATATCTTATATCTGGAGAGCGGTGATGTCACTCCTGTATAATATATCTTATATCTGGAGAGCGGTGATGTCACTCTGTATAATATATCTTATATCTGGAGGGCGGTGATGTCACTCCTGTATAATATATCTTATATCTGGAGAGCGGTGATGTCACTCCTCTATAATATATCTTATATCTGGAGAACGGTGATGTCACTCCTGTATAATATATCTTATATCTGGAGAGCGGTGATGTCACTCTGTATAATATATCTTATATCTGGAGGGCGGTGATGTCACTCCTGTATAATATATCTTATATCTGGAGAGCGGTGATGTCACTCCTGTATAATATATCTTATATCTGGAGAGCGGTGATGTCACTCCTGTATAATATATCTTATATCTGGAGAGAGGTGATGTCACTCCTGTATAATATATCTTATATCTGGAGAGCGGTGATGTCACTCCTGTATAATATATCTTATATCTGGAGAGCGGTGATGTCACTCCTGTATAATATATCTTATATCTGGAGAGCGGTGATGTCACTCCTGTATAATATATCTTATATCTGGAGAGCGGTGATGTCACTCCTGTATAATATATCTTATATCTGGAGAGCGGTGATGTCACTCCTGTATAATATATCTTATATCTGGAGAGCGGTGATGTCACTCTGTATAATATATCTTATATCTGGAGGGCGGTGATGTCACTCCTGTATAATATATCTTATATCTGGAGAGCGGTGATGTCACTCCTGTATAATATATCTTATATCTGGAGAGCGGTGATGTCACTCCTGTATAATATATCTTATATCTGGAGAGCGGTGATGTCACTCCTGTATAATATATCTTATATCTGGAGAGCGGTGATGTCACTCCTCTATAATATATCTTATATCTGGAGAGCGGTGATGTCACTCCTGTATAATATATCTTATATCTGGAGAGCGGTGATGTCACTCCTGTATAATATATCTTATATCTGGAGAGCGGTGATGTCACTCCTGTATAATATATCTTATATCTGGAGAGCGGTGATGTCACTCCTGTATAATATATCTTATATCTGGAGAGCGGTGATGTCACTCCTGTATAATATATCTTATATCTGGAGGGCGGTGATGTCACTCCTGTATAATATATCTTATATCTGGAGAGCGGTGATGTCACTCCTGTATAATATATCTTATATCTGGAGAGCGGTGATGTCACTCTGTATAATATATCTTATATCTGGAGGGCGGTGATGTCACTCCTGTATAATATATCTTATATCTGGAGAGCGGTGATGTCACTCCTGTATAATATATCTTATATCTGGAGAGCGGTGATGTCACTCCTGTATAATATATCTTATATCTGGAGAGCGGTGATGTCACTCCTGTATAATATATCTTATATCTGGAGAGCGGTGATATCACTCCTGTATAATATATCTTATATCTGGAGAGCGGTGATATCACTCCTGTATAATATATCTTATATCTGGAGAGCGGTGATGTCACTCTGTATAATATATCTTATATCTGGAGGGCGGTGATGTCACTCCTGTATAATATATCTTATATCTGGAGAGCGGTGATGTCACTCCTGTATAATATATCTTATATCTGGAGGGCGGTGATGTCACTCCTGTATAATATATCTTATATCTGGAGAGCGGTGATGTCACTCTGTATAATATATCTTATATCTGGAGGGCGGTGATGTCACTCCTGTATAATATATCTTATATCTGGAGAGCGGTGATGTCACTCCTGTATAATATATCTTATATCTGGAGAGCGGTGATGTCACTCCTGTATAATATATCTTATATCTGGAGAGTGGTGATGTCACTCCTGTATAATATATCTTATATCTGGAGAGCGGTGATGTCACTCCTGTATAATATATCTTATATCTGGAGAGCGGTGATGTCACTCCTGTATAATATATCTTATATCTGGAGAGCGGTGATGTCACTCCTGTATAATATATCTTATATCTGGAGAGCGGTGATGTCACTCCTGTATAATATATCTTATATCTGGAGAGCGGTGATGTCACTCTGTATAATATATCTTATATCTGGAGGGCGGTGATGTCACTCCTGTATAATATATCTTATATCTGGAGAGCGGTGATGTCACTCCTGTATAATATATCTTATATCTGGAGAGCGGTGATGTCACTCCTGTATAATATATCTTATATCTGGAGAGAGGTGATGTCACTCCTGTATAATATATCTTATATCTGGAGAGCGGTGATGTCACTCCTGTATAATATATCTTATATCTGGAGAGCGGTGATGTCACTCCTGTATAATATATCTTATATCTGGAGAGCGGTGATGTCACTCCTGTATAATATATCTTATATCTGGAGAGCGGTGATGTCACTCCTGTATAATATATCTTATATCTGGAGAGCGGTGATGTCACTCTGTATAATATATCTTATATCTGGAGGGCGGTGATGTCACTCCTGTATAATATATCTTATATCTGGAGAGCGGTGATGTCACTCCTGTATAATATATCTTATATCTGGAGGGCGGTGATGTCACTCCTGTATAATATATCTTATATCTGGAGAGCGGTGATGTCACTCCTGTATAATATATCTTATATCTGGAGAGCGGTGATGTCACTCCTGTATAATATATCTTATATCTGGAGAGCGGTGATGTCACTCCTGTATAATATATCTTATATCTGGAGAGCGGTGATGTCACTCCTGTATAATATATCTTATATCTGGAGAGCGGTGATGTCACTCCTCTATAATATATCTTATATCTGGAGAGCGGTGATGTCACTCCTGTATAATATATCTTATATCTGGAGGGCGGTGATGTCACTCCTGTATAATAGATCTTATATCTGGAGAGCGGTGATGTCACTCCTGTATAATATATCTTATATCTGGAGAGCGGTGATGTCACTCCTGTATAATATATCTTATATCTGGAGAGCGGTGATGTCACTCCTCTATAATATATCTTATATCTGGAGAGCGGTGATGTCACTCTGTATAATATATCTTATATCTGGAGGGCGGTGATGTCACTCCTGTATAATATATCTTATATCTGGAGAGCGGTGATATCACTCCTGTATAATATATCTTATATCTGGAGAGCGGTGATGTCACTCTGTATAATATATCTTATATCTGGAGGGCGGTGATGTCACTCCTGTATAATATATCTTATATCTGGAGAGCGGTGATGTCACTCCTGTATAATATATCTTATATCTGGAGAGCGGTGATGTCACTCCTGTATAATATATCTTATATCTGGAGAGCGGTGATGTCACTCTGTATAATATATCTTATATCTGGAGAGCAGTGATGTCACTCCTGTATAATATATCTTATATCTGGAGAGCGGTGATGTCACTCCTGTATAATATATCTTATATCTGGAGAGCGGTGATGTCACTCCTGTATAATATATCTTATATCTGGAGAGCGGTGATGTCACTCCTGTATAATATATCTTATATCTGGAGGGCGGTGATGTCACTCCTGTATAATATATCTTATATCTGGAGAGCGGTGATATCACTCCTGTATAATATATCTTATATCTGGAGAGCGGTGATGTCACTCCTCTATAATATATCTTATATCTGGAGAGCGGTGATGTCACTCCTCTATAATATATCTTATATCTGGAGAGCGGTGATGTCACTCTGTATAATATATCTTATATCTGGAGAGCGGTGATGTCACTCTGTATAATATATCTTATATCTGGAGAGCGGTGATGTCACTCCTGTATAATATATCTTATATCTGGAGGGCGGTGATGTCACTCTGTATAATATATCTTATATCTGGAGAGCGGTGATGTCACTCTGTATAATATATCTTATATCTGGAGAGCGGTGATGTCACTCCTCTATAATATATCTTATATCTGGAGAGCGGTGATGTCACTCTGTATAATATATCTTATATCTGGAGAGCGGTGATGTCACTCTGTATAATATATCTTATATCTGGAGAGCGGTGATGTCACTCCTGTATAATATATCTTATATCTGGAGGGCGGTGATGTCACTCTGTATAATATATCTTATATCTGGAGAGCGGTGATGTCACTCCTCTATAATATATCTTATATCTGGAGAGCGGTGATGTCACTCTGTATAATATATCTTATATCTGGAGAGCGGTGATGTCACTCCTGTATAATATATCTTATATCTGGAGAGCGGTGATGTCACTCCTCTATAATATATCTTATATCTGGAGAGCGGTGATGTCACTCTGTATAATATATCTTATATCTGGAGAGCGGTGATGTCACTTCTGTATAATATATCTTATATCTGGAGAGCGGTGATGTCACTCCTGTATAATATATCTTATATCTGGAGAGCGGTGATGTCACTCCTGTATAATATATCTTATATCTGGAGAGCGGTGATGTCACTCTGTATAATATATCTTATATCTGGAGAGCGGTGATGTCACTTCTGTATAATATATCTTATATCTGGAGAGTGGTGATGTCACTCCTGTATAATATATCTTATATCTGGAGAGCGGTGATGTCACTCCTGTATAATATATCTTATATCTGGAGAGCGATGATGTCACTCCTGTATAATATATCTTATATCTGGAGGGCGGTGATGTCACTCCTGTATAAACTATCTTATATCTGGAGAGCGGTGATGTCACTCCTGTATAATATATCTTATATCTGGAGGGCGGTGATGTCACTCCTGTGTAATAGATCTTATATCTGGAGAGCGGTGATGTCACTCCTGTATAATATATCTTATATCTGGAGGGCGGTGATGTCACTCCTGTATAATATATCTTATATCTGGAGGGCGGTGATGTCACTCCTGTATAATATATCTTATATCTGGAGGGCGGTGATGTCACTCCTGTATAATATATCTTATATCTGGAGAGCGGTGATGTCACTCCTGTATAATATATCTTATATCTGGAGGGCGGTGATGTCACTCCTGTATAATATATCTTATATCTGGAGGGCGGTGATGTCACTCCTGTATAATATATCTTATATCTGGAGAGCGGTGATGTCACTCCTGTGTAATAGATCTTATATCTGGAGGGCGGTGATGTCACTCCTGTATAATATATCTTATATCTGGAGAGCGGTGATGTCACTCCTGTGTAATAGATCTTATATCTGGAGAGCGGTGATGTCACTCCTCTATAATATATCTTATATCTGGAGAGCGGTGATGTCACTCCTCTATAATATATCTTATATCTGGAGAGCGGTGATGTCACTCCTCTATAATATATCTTATATCTGGAGAGCGGTGATGTCACTCCTCTATAATATATCTTATATCTGGAGAGCGGTGATGTCACTCCTCTATAATATATCTTATATCTGGAGAGCGGTGATGTCACTCCTCTATAATATATCTTATATCTGGAGAGCGGTGATGTCACTCCTGTATAATATATCTTATATCTGGAGGGCGGTGATGTCACTCCTGTATAATATATCTTATATCTGGAGGGCGGTGATGTCACTCCTGTATAATATATCTTATATCTGGAGGGCGGTGATGTCACTCCTGTATAATATATCTTATATCTGGAGAGCGGTGATGTCACTCCTCTATAATATATCTTATATCTGGAGGGCGGTGATGTCACTCCTGTGTAATAGATCTTATATCTGGAGAGCAGTGATGTCACTCCTGTATAATATATCTTATATCTGGAGGGCGGTGATGTCACTCCTGTATAATATATCTTATATCTGGAGGGCGGTGATGTCACTCCTGTATAATATATCTTATATCTGGAGAGCGGTGATGTCACTCCTGTATAATATATCTTATATCTGGAGAGCAGTGATGTCACTCCTGTATAATATATCTTATATCTGGAGAGTGGTGATGTCACTCCTCTATAATATATCTTATATCTGGAGAGCGGTGATGTCACTCCTCTATAATATATCTTATATCTGGAGAGCGGTGATGTCACTCCTCTATAATATATCTTATATCTGGAGAGCGGTGATGTCACTCCTGTATAATATATCTTATATCTGGAGAGCGGTGATGTCACTCTTGTATAATATATCTTATATCTGGAGGGCGGTGATGTCACTCCTGTATAATATATCTTATATCTGGAGAGCGGTGATGTCACTCCTCTATAATATATCTTATATCTGGAGAGCGGTGATGTCACTCCTCTATAATATATCTTATATCTGGAGAGCAGTGATGTCACTCCTCTATAATATATCTTATATCTGGAGAGCGGTGATGTCACTCCTCTATAATATATCTTATATCTGGAGAGCGGTGATGTCACTCCTCTATAATATATCTTATATCTGGAGAGCGGTGATGTCACTCCTGTATAATATATCTTATATCTGGAGGGCGGTGATGTCACTCCTGTATAATATATCTTATATCTGGAGAGCGGTGATGTCACTCCTCTATAATATATCTTATATCTGGAGGGCGGTGATGTCACTCCTGTATAATATATCTTATATCTGGAGGGCGGTGATGTCACTCCTGTATAATATATCTTATATCTGGAGGGCGGTGATGTCACTCCTGTGTAATAGATCTTATATCTGGAGAGCGGTGATGTCACTCCTGTGTAATAGATCTTATATCTGGAGAGCGGTGATGTCACTCCTCTATAATATATCTTATATCTGGAGAGCGGTGATGTCACTCCTCTATAATATATCTTATATCTGGAGAGCGGTGATGTCACTCCTCTATAATATATCTTATATCTGGAGAGCGGTGATGTCACTCCTCTATAATATATCTTATATCTGGAGAGCGGTGATGTCACTCCTCTATAATATATCTTATATCTGGAGAGCGGTGATGTCACTCCTCTATAATATATCTTATATCTGGAGAGCGGTGATGTCACTCCTGTATAATATATCTTATATCTGGAGGGCGGTGATGTCACTCCTGTATAATATATCTTATATCTGGAGGGCGGTGATGTCACTCCTGTATAATATATCTTATATCTGGAGGGCGGTGATGTCACTCCTGTATAATATATCTTATATCTGGAGGGCGGTGATGTCACTCCTGTATAATATATCTTATATCTGGAGAGCGGTGATGTCACTCCTCTATAATATATCTTATATCTGGAGGGCGGTGATGTCACTCCTGTGTAATAGATCTTATATCTGGAGAGCAGTGATGTCACTCCTGTATAATATATCTTATATCTGGAGGGCGGTGATGTCACTCCTGTATAATATATCTTATATCTGGAGGGCGGTGATGTCACTCCTGTATAATATATCTTATATCTGGAGAGCGGTGATGTCACTCCTCTATAATATATCTTATATCTGGAGAGCGGTGATGTCACTCCTGTATAATATATCTTATATCTGGAGAGCGGTGATGTCACTCCTGTGTAATAGATCTTATATCTGGAGAGCAGTGATGTCACTCCTGTATAATATATCTTATATCTGGAGAGTGGTGATGTCACTCCTCTATAATATATCTTATATCTGGAGAGCGGTGATGTCACTCCTCTATAATATATCTTATATCTGGAGAGCGGTGATGTCACTCCTCTATAATATATCTTATATCTGGAGAGCGGTGATGTCACTCCTCTATAATATATCTTATATCTGGAGAGCGGTGATGTCACTCTGTATAATATATCTTATATCTGGAGGGCGGTGATGTCACTCCTGTATAATATATCTTATATCTGGAGAGCGGTGATATCACTCCTGTATAATATATCTTATATCTGGAGAGCGGTGATGTCACTCTGTATAATATATCTTATATCTGGAGGGCGGTGATGTCACTCCTGTATAATATATCTTATATCTGGAGAGCGGTGATGTCACTCCTGTATAATATATCTTATATCTGGAGAGCGGTGATGTCACTCCTGTATAATATATCTTATATCTGGAGAGCGGTGATGTCACTCTGTATAATATATCTTATATCTGGAGGGCGGTGATGTCACTCCTGTATAATATATCTTATATCTGGAGAGCGGTGATGTCACTCCTGTATAATATATCTTATATCTGGAGGGCGGTGATGTCACTCCTGTATAATATATCTTATATCTGGAGAGCGGTGATGTCACTCCTGTATAATATATCTTATATCTGGAGAGCAGTGATGTCACTCCTGTATAATATATCTTATATCTGGAGAGCGGTGATGTCACTCCTGTATAATATATCTTATATCTGGAGAGCGGTGATGTCACTCCTGTATAATATATCTTATATCTGGAGAGCGGTGATGTCACTCCTGTATAATATATCTTATATCTGGAGGGCGGTGATGTCACTCCTGTATAATATATCTTATATCTGGAGAGCGGTGATGTCACTCCTGTATAATATATCTTATATCTGGAGAGTGGTGATGTCACTCCTGTATAATATATCTTATATCTGGAGAGCGGTGATGTCACTCCTCTATAATATATCTTATATCTGGAGAGCGGTGATGTCACTCTGTATAATATATCTTATATCTGGAGAGCGGTGATGTCACTCCTGTATAATATATCTTATATCTGGAGAGCGGTGATGTCACTCCTGTATAATATATCTTATATCTGGAGGGCGGTGATGTCACTCTGTATAATATATCTTATATCTGGAGAGCGGTGATGTCACTCTGTATAATATATCTTATATCTGGAGAGCGGTGATGTCACTCCTCTATAATATATCTTATATCTGGAGAGCGGTGATGTCACTCTGTATAATATATCTTATATCTGGAGAGCGGTGATGTCACTCTGTATAATATATCTTATATCTGGAGAGCGGTGATGTCACTCCTGTATAATATATCTTATATCTGGAGAGCGGTGATGTCACTCCTGTATAATATATCTTATATCTGGAGAGCGATGATGTCACTCCTGTATAATATATCTTATATCTGGAGGGCGGTGATGTCACTCCTGTATAATATATCTTATATCTGGAGGGCGGTGATGTCACTCCTGTATAATATATCTTATATCTGGAGGGCGGTGATGTCACTCCTGTATAAACTATCTTATATCTGGAGAGCGGTGATGTCACTCCTGTATAATATATCTTATATCTGGAGGGCGGTGATGTCACTCCTGTGTAATAGATCTTATATCTGGAGAGCGGTGATGTCACTCCTGTATAATATATCTTATATCTGGAGGGCGGTGATGTCACTCCTGTATAATATATCTTATATCTGGAGGGCGGTGATGTCACTCCTGTATAATATATCTTATATCTGGAGGGCGGTGATGTCACTCCTGTATAATATATCTTATATCTGGAGAGCGGTGATGTCACTCCTCTATAATATATCTTATATCTGGAGAGCGGTGATGTCACTCCTCTATAATATATCTTATATCTGGAGAGCGGTGATGTCACTCCTCTATAATATATCTTATATCTGGAGAGCGGTGATGTCACTCCTCTATAATATATCTTATATCTGGAGAGCGGTGATGTCACTCCTCTATAATATATCTTATATCTGGAGAGCGGTGATGTCACTCCTGTATAATATATCTTATATCTGGAGGGCGGTGATGTCACTCCTGTATAATATATCTTATATCTGGAGGGCGGTGATGTCACTCCTGTATAATATATCTTATATCTGGAGGGCGGTGATGTCACTCCTGTATAATATATCTTATATCTGGAGGGCGGTGATGTCACTCCTGTATAATATATCTTATATCTGGAGGGCGGTGATGTCACTCCTGTATAATATATCTTATATCTGGAGAGCGGTGATGTCACTCCTCTATAATATATCTTATATCTGGAGGGCGGTGATGTCACTCCTGTATAATATATCTTATATCTGGAGGGCGGTGATGTCACTCCTGTATAATATATCTTATATCTGGAGGGCGGTGATGTCACTCCTCTATAATATATCTTATATCTGGAGAGCGGTGATGTCACTCCTGTATAATATATCTTATATCTGGAGGGCGGTGATGTCACTCCTGTATAATATATCTTATATCTGGAGGGCGGTGATGTCACTCCTGTATAATATATCTTATATCTGGAGGGCGGTGATGTCACTCCTGTATAATATATCTTATATCTGGAGGGCGGTGATGTCACTCCTGTATAATATATCTTATATCTGGAGAGCGGTGATGTCACTCCTCTATAATATATCTTATATCTGGAGAGCGGTGATGTCACTCCTCTATAATATATCTTATATCTGGAGAGCGGTGATGTCACTCCTCTATAATATATCTTATATCTGGAGAGCGGTGATGTCACTCCTCTATAATATATCTTATATCTGGAGAGCGGTGATGTCACTCCTCTATAATATATCTTATATCTGGAGAGCGGTGATGTCACTCCTCTATAATATATCTTATATCTGGAGAGCGGTGATGTCACTCCTGTATAATATATCTTATATCTGGAGGGCGGTGATGTCACTCCTGTATAATATATCTTATATCTGGAGGGCGGTGATGTCACTCCTGTATAATATATCTTATATCTGGAGGGCGGTGATGTCACTCCTGTATAATATATCTTATATCTGGAGAGCGGTGATGTCACTCCTCTATAATATATCTTATATCTGGAGGGCGGTGATGTCACTCCTGTGTAATAGATCTTATATCTGGAGAGCAGTGATGTCACTCCTGTATAATATATCTTATATCTGGAGGGCGGTGATGTCACTCCTGTATAATATATCTTATATCTGGAGGGCGGTGATGTCACTCCTGTATAATATATCTTATATCTGGAGAGCGGTGATGTCACTCCTCTATAATATATCTTATATCTGGAGAGCGGTGATGTCACTCCTGTATAATATATCTTATATCTGGAGAGCGGTGATGTCACTCCTGTGTAATAGATCTTATATCTGGAGAGCAGTGATGTCACTCCTGTATAATATATCTTATATCTGGAGAGTGGTGATGTCACTCCTCTATAATATATCTTATATCTGGAGAGCGGTGATGTCACTCCTCTATAATATATCTTATATCTGGAGAGCGGTGATGTCACTCCTGTATAATATATCTTATATCTGGAGGGCGGTGATGTCACTCCTGTATAATATATCTTATATCTGGAGAGCGGTGATGTCACTCCTCTATAATATATCTTATATCTGGAGAGCGGTGATGTCACTCCTCTATAATATATCTTATATCTGGAGGGCGGTGATGTCACTCCTGTATAATATATCTTATATCTGGAGAGCAGTGATGTCACTCCTGTATAATATATCTTATATCTGGAGAGCGGTGATGTCACTCCTGTATAATATATCTTATATCTGGAGGGCGGTGATGTCACTCCTGTATAATATATCTTATATCTGGAGAGCGGTGATGTCACTCCTGTATAATATATCTTATATCTGGAGAGCAGTGATGTCACTCCTGTATAATATATCTTATATCTGGAGAGCGGTGATGTCACTCCTGTATAATATATCTTATATCTGGAGAGCGGTGATGTCACTCCTGTATAATATATCTTATATCTGGAGAGCGGTGATGTCACTCCTGTATAATATATCTTATATCTGGAGGGCGGTGATGTCACTCCTGTATAATATATCTTATATCTGGAGAGCGGTGATGTCACTCCTGTATAATATATCTTATATCTGGAGAGTGGTGATGTCACTCCTGTATAATATATCTTATATCTGGAGAGCGGTGATGTCACTCCTCTATAATATATCTTATATCTGGAGAGCGGTGATGTCACTCCTGTATAATATATCTTATATCTGGAGGGCGGTGATGTCACTCTGTATAATATATCTTATATCTGGAGAGCGGTGATGTCACTCCTGTATAATATATCTTATATCTGGAGAGCGGTGATGTCACTCTGTATAATATATCTTATATCTGGAGAGCGGTGATGTCACTCCTCTATAATATATCTTATATCTGGAGAGCGGTGATGTCACTCTGTATAATATATCTTATATCTGGAGAGCGGTGATGTCACTCTGTATAATATATCTTATATCTGGAGAGCGGTGATGTCACTCCTGTATAATATATCTTATATCTGGAGGGCGGTGATGTCACTCTGTATAATATATCTTATATCTGGAGAGCGGTGATGTCACTCCTGTATAATATATCTTATATCTGGAGAGCGGTGATGTCACTCCTCTATAATATATCTTATATCTGGAGAGCGGTGATGTCACTCTGTATAATATATCTTATATCTGGAGAGCGGTGATGTCACTTCTGTATAATATATCTTATATCTGGAGAGCGGTGATGTCACTCCTGTATAATATATCTTATATCTGGAGAGCGGTGATGTCACTCCTGTATAATATATCTTATATCTGGAGAGCGATGATGTCACTCCTGTATAATATATCTTATATCTGGAGGGCGGTGATGTCACTCCTGTATAATATATCTTATATCTGGAGGGCGGTGATGTCACTCCTGTATAATATATCTTATATCTGGAGGGCGGTGATGTCACTCCTGTATAAACTATCTTATATCTGGAGAGCGGTGATGTCACTCCTGTATAATATATCTTATATCTGGAGGGCGGTGATGTCACTCCTGTGTAATAGATCTTATATCTGGAGGGCGGTGATGTCACTCCTCTATAATATATCTTATATCTGGAGGGCGGTGATGTCACTCCTGTATAATATATCTTATATCTGGAGAGCGGTGATGTCACTCCTCTATAATATATCTTATATCTGGAGAGCGGTGATGTCACTCCTCTATAATATATCTTATATCTGGAGAGCGGTGATGTCACTCCTCTATAATATATCTTATATCTGGAGAGCGGTGATGTCACTCCTCTATAATATATCTTATATCTGGAGAGCGGTGATGTCACTCCTCTATAATATATCTTATATCTGGAGAGCGGTGATGTCACTCCTGTATAATATATCTTATATCTGGAGGGCGGTGATGTCACTCCTGTATAATATATCTTATATCTGGAGGGCGGTGATGTCACTCCTGTATAATATATCTTATATCTGGAGGGCGGTGATGTCACTCCTGTATAATATATCTTATATCTGGAGGGCGGTGATGTCACTCCTGTATAATATATCTTATATCTGGAGGGCGGTGATGTCACTCCTGTATAATATATCTTATATCTGGAGAGCGGTGATGTCACTCCTCTATAATATATCTTATATCTGGAGGGCGGTGATGTCACTCCTGTATAATATATCTTATATCTGGAGGGCGGTGATGTCACTCCTCTATAATATATCTTATATCTGGAGAGCGGTGATGTCACTCCTGTATAATATATCTTATATCTGGAGAGCGGTGATGTCACTCCTGTGTAATAGATCTTATATCTGGAGAGCAGTGATGTCACTCCTGTATAATATATCTTATATCTGGAGAGTGGTGATGTCACTCCTCTATAATATATCTTATATCTGGAGAGCGGTGATGTCACTCCTGTATAATATATCTTATATCTGGAGGGCGGTGATGTCACTCCTGTATAATATATCTTATATCTGGAGAGCGGTGATGTCACTCCTCTATAATATATCTTATATCTGGAGAGCGGTGATGTCACTCCTCTATAATATATCTTATATCTGGAGAGTGGTGATGTCACTCCTATATATCTTATATCGGGGTACCCCTCCCCCCCCGGTTTGGACAGTCGGCTGGCTTTGTCGCGGTGTTGGGTTGTCGGGGAGCGATCGGCGCGGTGGATCCGGTGACGTGGCGGATCGGGTTTTGTGTTCTCGCTGATATTGGAGATCAGTTACAAGAATCTCAATTAACAGAAGCAGCCAGAACAGCGAGGGATCCAAGTGAACTTTTAATTAATTGCTCGATGGAGAAGATAATGTTCCCGGAAGGCGCTGTGATTGCCAGCTGGGCCGGGTTCAATGATCTCGGATGGATTCCAAGGCGGAACTCTGTGCAGGAAATCCTGAGATGGCGCTGAATTCACGGAGAAGACGCGATTCATCTCGAGAGACGCAAAAAAAATCCTATCGGTCAAATAAAATTCACTTCATTATTGCAAAATCAAAAAAAATAAATCCACACAACTTAATTATACAAAACAGTGAAAGTCCCTGAATGTGACCCGGCCTCTTCCATTCCCTGTACAGCAGAGCTCAGATTGGGGGAGGAAGAAGCAGCAGAAGGAGCCAATCAGTTCATATGATGACAAGTAGCATGCTGATAGCAGGAGAGAGCAAAATGACATGAGAGATGAGCTCATCTGTCTTCTGCTTCTCCTTTCACTGTCTAATCACAGGCTGAGGGCAGGTTCAGGATGACCTGGGCTCAGAGGAAGCTGGGTGAATGATGCTGACCATCAGACTAAGGACATCTAGTGGCAGAAAAGAAGTGCTGTGGGGGAAGGGGGGGAACTCTTGGATTGGAGGTGAACATTGCAGCAAATGCTGGTTTTATTAATTTATCTTTTAATGGGCTCTTCATTTTGTTGTGTCTTTAGTGAGGATACATAGAAGATACATGGAGGATACAGTGCCTTGAAAAAGTATTCATACCCCTTGAAATTCTCCACATTTTGTCATGTTACAACCAAAACTGTAAATGTATTTTATTGGGATTTTATGTGATAGACCAACACAAAGTGGTACATAATTGTGAAGTGGAAGGAAAATGATAAATGATACAAATAAATATGTGAAAATTGTGGGGGAGGGGCATTTGTATTCAGCCCCTTTGCTCTGATACCCCTAACTAAAATCTAGAGGAACCAATTGCCTTCAGAAGTCACCTAATTAGTAAATAGAGCCCACCTGTGTGTTTCATTTAATCTTAGTATAAATAAAGCTGTTCTGTGAAGCCCTCAGAGGTTTGTTAGAGAACCTTAGTGAACAAACAGCATCATGAAGGCCAAGGAACACACCAGACAGGTCAGGGATAAAGTTGTGGAGAAGTATAAAGCAGGGTTAGGTTATATCAAAAATCTCCCAAGCTTTGAACATCTCACGGAGCTCTGTTCAATCCATCATCGGAAAATGGAAAGAGTATGGCACAACTGCAAACCTACCAAGACATGGCCGTCCACCTAAACTGACCGGCCGGGCAAGGAGAGCATTCATCAGAGAAGAGCCAAGAGGTCCATGGTAACTCTGGAGGAGCTGCAGAGATCCACAGCTCAGGTGGGAGAATCTGTCCACAGGACAACTATTAGTCGTGTTCTCCACAAATCTGCCCTTTATGGAAGAGTGACAAGAAGAAAGACATTGGTGAAAGAAAGTCATAAGAAGTCCTGTTTGTAGTTTGTGACAAGCCATGTGGAGGACACAGCAAACATGTGGAAGAAGGTGCTCTGGTCACATGAGACCAAAATTCTACTTTTTGGCCTAAAAGCAAAATGCTATGTGTGGGGAAAACTAACACTGCACATCACCCTGAACACACCATCCCCACCGTGAAACATGGTGGTGGCAGCTTCATGTGGTGGGGATGGTTTTCTTCAGAAGGGACAGGGAAGCTGGTCAGAGTTGATGGGAAGATGGATGGAGACAAATACAGGACAATCTTAGAAGAAAACCTGTTATGCCGCGTACACATGAGCGGACTTTACGACGGACTTTCCGAATGAACGGACTTGCCTACACACAATCAACCAAAGCCTGACAGATTCGTACGTGATGACGTACACCAGACTAAAACAAGGAAGTTGATAGCCAGTAGCCAATAGCCGCCCTAGCGTGGGTTTTTGTCCGTCGGACTAGCACACAGATGAGCGGACTTTTCGACCGGACTCGAGTCCGTCGGACAGATTTGAAACATGTTTCAAATCTAAGTCCGTCAAACTTTTGAGAAAACAAAGTCCGCTGGAGCCCACACACGATCGAATTGTCCAACAAAATCCAGTACACCGGACCAAGTATGCTGTAAAGTCGGATCGTGTGTACGCAGCATTAGAGTCTACAAAAGACTTGAGACTGGGGGGGAGGTTCACCTTCCAGCAGGACAACGACCCGAAACATCCAGCCAGAGCTACAATGGAATGGTTTACATCAAAGCATATTCATGTGTTAGAATGGCCCAGTCACAGTCCAGACCTAAATCACATTGAGAATCTGTGGCAAGACTTGAAAATTGCTGTTCACAGACGCTCTCTATCCTATCTGACAGAGCTTGAGATATTTTACAAAGAAGAAGAATGGGCAGAAATGTCCCTCTCCAGATGTGCAAAGCTGGTAGAGACATCCCCAAAAAGACTTGTAGAGAAAGGGGATTCTACAAAATATTGACTCCGGGGGGCGCCATACAAATGCCCCCCCCCCCCCCCCACTTTTCACATATTTATTTGTATCATTTATCATTTTCCTTCCACTTCACAATTATGTGACACTTTGTGTTGGTCTATCACATAAAATCCCAATAAAATACTGTTAGGTACCTGGTAGTAGAGCCTGACTTGTAGGAGAAGACCTCTCATACAACGCTGGTTCAGGAGCCACTGGAGTGGGGACAGTGGTCTCGTGAGCACAGTGGGGTAGGAGTGCCTGGTGAGGTAGAAGTCTCTGATGCTGGAGCAGAGTAGAGATCCCTCCAGGGATGGCTGGACTGCAGGTAAGGTGGTCAGCAGAGAGCAGCAGGCTGCAGCACTGGAGATGCAGATGCAGAGATCACTGGAGCTGAAGGTGCAGCAGCACAGAAGCAAACGGCAGGCACAAGCAGGGTCAGACAGTCCGGGTAGGCAGGCAAACAAGGCAGGTAACAACAGGAGGCAGAAGCAGAGTCGGTAGGCAGGCAGAGGTCGGCAACGGTATTGGCAGAGACAGTAGCAGGGTCAGGCAAGCCGGGTTGGATTGAAGAGAGAGGAATGGTCAGACAAGCCGGGTCAGTATGGTAGACAGATCAATCAGGTGCAGGGTAACAAGTTCACAGAAGCTGAAGACGAAACAGCAGCGCGCCCATGCAGCAGGAGGACTCTTATGCATTCCTTGGCGCCAAACAACATTAACGCGCACGCGCCTGCACACACACACGTCGCGCACCCGCGCGCGCCCAAAGGGACGCGCTGACGCACAGCAACAGCTGAGGATTGCTGCATAGTCTGAACAAAGGCGCGCCGGCGCATGCGCGCATGCAAATGTCCCGGTCTGGTGCTGACAGATCAATGACAAATACATTTATGTTTTTGGTTGTAACGTGACAAAATGTGGGGAATGTCAAGGGGTATGAATACTTTCTCAAGGCATTGTACATGGAAGATATGTAGATGATACATGGAGGATATGTAGGAGATACATAGAGAATACACGGAAGATACATGGAGGATACATAGAAGATACAAGAAAGATACATAAAGGATACATGGTAGATACATAGAGTATAAATAGTGGATACATGGAAGATATATACTGCAACTGTCTCCTTAATGGCCTACCCTTAAGAAGGCTCCTCCCCCTTCAGTCTATTATAAATGCTGCTGCTAGACTAATACACCTCACTAATCGATCCGTGCCTGCTGATCCCCACTGCCAATCCCTTCACTGGCTTCCCCTCCCCCACCGTGTAAAATTCAAAATGCTAACCATAACATACAAGGCCATTCACAACATCGCCCCCATCTACATCACCAACCTCATCTGCAGATATCGCCCAAATCGCCCCCTCCGCTCCTCCCAGGACCTCCTGATCTCTAGCTCCCTTGTTACCTCCTCCCATGCTCGCCTTTAGGACTTCTCCAGAGCCTCTCCCATCCTCTGGAATTCCCTACCCCAGTATGTCCGATCAGCCCCTACCCTGTCCACCTTTAGGAGATCCCTGAAAACTCATTTATTCAGGGAAGCCTATCCCACACCCACATAACTGTACCTGAGCCACCCCCATCAAATCATTCTTTGCAGCTATTACCTTTTGTACCACCACCCCCTCCCTTTAGAATGTAAGTTTTACGAGCAGGGCCCTCCTGTACCTTTTGTATTGAACTGTACTGTAATTGTGTTGTCCCCCTTATACATTGTAAAGCGCTGCGTAAACTGTTGGCGCTATATAAATCTCGTATAATAATAATATATAGTGGATACATGGAGAATACATAGAGAATATATGGAAGATACATGGAGGATAGAAGGAAGATACATAGAGGATATACATAAAGTACATAGAGGATACATGGAGTATACATACAGTACATAGACGATACATAGAGGATACATTGAGGATACATAGAGGATACAATGAGGATACATAGACGATACATAGACGATACATAGAGGATACATTGAGGATACATTGAGGATACATAGACGATACATAGAGGATACATTGAGGATACATACAGTACATAGAGGATTTATAGAGGACACACTTACTTTCGACAGACTTTTGGCGGACTTTCAACAGACTTTCTAACGACCGGACTTGCCTACATACGATCACACCAAAGTCCGACGGATTCGTATGTGATGATGTACGACCGGACTAAAATAAGGAAGTTGACAGCCAGTAGCCAATAGCTGCCCTAGCGTGGGTTTTTGTCCGTCGGACTAGCATACAGACGAGCGGATTTCTGGGTCCGGCGTAGTTACGACGTAAAGATTTGAAGCATGTTCCAAATCTAAAGTCCATCAGATTTGCGACTGGAAAAGTCCGCTAAAGGTCCGGTGAAGCCCACACACCATCGGATTGTCCGCCAGATTTGGTCTGTCGGCGTCCGTCGGACAAGTCCGGTCGAAAAGTCCGACCGTGTGTATGCAGCATTAGAATACATGGAGTATACATACAGTACATAGAGGATACATAGAGGATACATTGAGGATACATAGAGGATACATGGGGTATACATACAGTACATAGAGCATACATGGAGGATACATGGAGTACACATACAGTACATAGAGGATACATGGAGTATACATACAGTACATAGAGGATACATGGAGTATACATACAGTACATAGAGGATACATGGAGTATACATACAGTACATAGAGGATATATAGAGGATACATTGAGGATACATAAAGCATACATAGAGGATACATGGAGTAGACATACAGTACATAGAGGATACATAGAGGATTCATGGAGTATACATACAGTACATAGAGGATACATAGAGGATACATTGAGGATACATGGAGTATACATACAGTATATAGAGGATACATAGAGGATACATTGAGGATACATACAGTATATAGAGGAATTATAGAGGATACATAGAGGATACATTGAGGATACATAGAGGATACATGGGGTATACATACAGTACATAGAGGATACATGGAGGATACATGGAGTACACATACAGTACATAGAGCATACATGGAGTATACATACAGTACATAGAGGATACATGGAGTATACATACAGTACATAGAGGATACATAGAGGATACATTGAGGATACATACAGTACATAGAGGAATTATAGAGGATACATAGAGGATACATGGAAGATACATGGAGTATACATACAGTACATAGAGCATACATAGAGGATACATGGAGTATACATACAGTACATAGAGCATACATAGAGGATACATTGAGGATACATACAGTACATAGAGGAATTATAGAGGAATTATAGAGGATACATAGAGGATTAAGTAATATCACAAAATAATAGTGTGAACCAAAATTGACACGTGAGCACATGTGACAGTGACTGGTAAACAGAAATGATAAATAAATATATATGTTCAATACAAATATTGGATATAATCTAAAACATCAAAGGAAATTTGTGATAACAGTGCATAAACAGTTATCTAATATGAAGTCCAAAACACCAAAAATTCGTGACATCAGTGCATGAACGATTTTAGGCAGGTGTTTTCTTGTATGTGTAGAAGAACTTTCAACCCAGTAGCCTGGTAGGTACGTGGACCATAGAAGACCAGAGGTGCACGGAAGTTTGAAAACAGTGCCAGGACCATCACCAGAAGCTATGGAGGCTTACCGGAAGTTGTGGCCTGAAATGGCGTATGCCATACAGGTCAGAGAGGCTTAGTGACCAACAGGTCTAGACGTATTATCCGGTCAGAAGTTATCGTCACACAAACCATGGGGGGGAGGAATCGGTCAGCACGACTTCCACATTGATAGATATACCACCATAGACCATGCGAAAGATTCGTATTACATGTGAGGAATAAAAACACTCACATAGTGTAATAACGTAAAACTTGGATTTATTTAAAAAGTAACAATAAAAAACAGACTCACATTTTTTGCAGATAAAATTAGCGTATCAATCGTGTAGCGGTAGTTGTGAGGGATCCACCCGACATGTTTCAACTAAGAAGTCGTCTTCTGGGGTGTGGACCCCCTCACCCCACCGCTCTATATATAGACAAACAGGTAATGACCCCCACTGGAAGTGTCCGGAACCGGAAGTGAACCAGATGACCTTATTTCCGGTTTTGAGGGACATAGGTTATAGGCTTGGTATTTTGAAGCCATTTGGAAAAACGGACTAGGCAGTCGGGACATATATTGAGATATGACTTGGAGTCTACGGGTGTGTTGGCTGCTTCCCCAGTTTGTCTTTAGCGCAGCGCTGTACCACATTTAAAAATACATAGAGGATACATAGAGGATACATAGAGGATACATGGGGTATACATACAGTACATAGAGCATACATGGAGGATACATGGAGGATACATGGAGTACACATACAGTACATAGAGGATACATAGAGGATACATGGAGTATACATACAGTACATAGAGGATTTATAGAGGATACATTGAGGATACATGGAGGATACATGGAGTATACATACAGTACATAGAGCATACATAGAGGATACATGGAGTATACATACAGTACATAGAGGATACGTAGAGGATACATGGAGTATACATACAGTACATAGAGGATACATAGAGGATACATGGAGTATACATACAGTACATAGAGGATACATAGAGGATACATGGAGTATACATAAAGTACATAGAGGATACATAGAGGATACATGGAGTATACATACAGTACATAGAGGATACATGGAGTATGCATACAGTACATAGAGGATACAAATAGAGGATACATGGAGTATACATAAAGTACATAGAGGATACATAGAGGATACATGGAGTATACATACAGTACATAGAGGATACATAGAGGATACATAGAGGATACATGGAGCATACATACAGTACATAGAGGATACATGGAGTATACATACAGTACATAGAGGATACATAGAGGATACATTGAGGATACATACAGTACATAGAGGAATTATAGAGGATACATAGAGGATACATGGAGCATACATACAGTACATAGAGGATACATGGAGTATACATACAGTACATAGAGGATACATAGAGGATACATTGAGGATACATACAGTACATAGAGGAATTATAGAGGATACATAGAGGATACATGGAGTATACATACAGTACATAGAGGATACATAGAGGATACATGGAGTATACATACAGTACATAGAGGATACATAGAGGATACATTGAGGATACATGGAGCATACATACAGTACATAGAGGATACATAGAGGATACATTGAGGATACATGGAGCATACATACAGTACATAGAGGATACATAGAGGATACATTGAGGATACATGGAGCATACATACAGTACATAGAGGATACATAGAGGATACATTGAGGATACATGGAGCATACATACAGTACATAGAGGATACATGGAGGATACATCAGAAATGACGCCATCGGTGCCCAGCCTAGGTATGTTGCGTCTCACTGCAGTCTCTAATGAAGTGAACCCCCCACAATGGCACCAGAGATTGCACCATCCGCGCCTCGCCTTGTTTTAATGAAGCTGGTGACTTTTTATTTTTATTTACGATAAAAATTAAAAAGTTTATTTTGTGCTAAAAAGTTGTCATGTGGTTGGGCAATGCTGACATTTGGTGTGCGGTGGGATTTAATGACAGGTCCTCTTCCCCCGGATGGGGGGCAGTTGAACCTCTCGGAGGTATTTCTGTGAATCTGAGGTTTGTAGAGAAGATGCGGTGTGTCCTTACCCAGCATGCCCTGCTCCTCCTCGGACAGGCGGTATAACAGATGAGAGACAATGGTGGTGTATAGAGTGGAGGATGTGGCCAGCCCCCCCCCCCCCAATGTTATCAGGGTACATCTGTGGCTTTGTCACTAGAGCTGCCAACTAAGAGTCTATCTCTCAGCAATACTCAGCCCCCCCCCCCCCCCCCCAATGAAACACGTCCAGGTCCACACATATGACAAGTCTTCTCTCTGAGCTAAACACAGCCAGATAATCCTACAAATGTACCATATATCTCATACACAATGTCTGGGGGCAACCAGCAGACCCCGCAACTTCAGATCTTGTACCCCTCCCCCCATACCCACTACTGACACTGTCCCGGGGACAACAGACAGGAAGTGAGAAAGAAATTTTCAATACAAAGACAGATAGAAATACAGAGGATACATGGAGTGTACATAGAGGATACACTGAAAATACATAGAGGATACATACAGTGCCTTGAAAAAGTATTCATACCCCTTGACATTTCCCACATTTTCTCATGTTACAACCAAAAACGTAAATGTATTTTATTGGGATTTTATGTGATGGACCAACACAAAGTGTCACATAATTGTGAAGTGGAAGGAAAATGATAAATGATACAAATAAATATGTGAAAAGTGTTGGGGGGGGACATTTGTATTCAGCCCCCTTTACTCTGATACCCCTAACTAAAATCTAGAGGAACCAATTGCCTTCAGAAGTCACCTAATTAGTAAATAGAGTCCACCTGTGTGTCATTTAATCTCAGTATATATACAGCTGTTCTGTGAAGCCCTCAGAGGTTTATTAGAGAACCTTGGTGAAAAAACAGCATCATGAAGGCCAAGGAACACACCAGACATGTCAGGGATAAAGTTGTGGAGAAGTATAAAGCAGGGTTAGGTTATAAAAAAAAATCTCCCAAGCTTTGAACATCTCACGGAGCTCTGTTCAATCCATCATCTGAAAATGGAAAGAGTATGGCACAACTGCAAACCTACCAAGACATGGCCGTCCACCTAAACTGACCAGCCGGGCAAGGAGAGCATTCATCAGAGAAGAGCCAAGAGGTCCATGGTAACTCTGGAGGAGCTGCAAAGATCCACAGCTCAGGTGGGAGAATCTGTCCACAGGACAACTATTAGTCGTGTTCTCCACAAATCTGCCCTTTATGGAAGAGTGACAAGAAGAAAGACATTGGAGAAAGAAAGTCATAAGAAGTCCTGTTTGTAGTTTGTGAGAAGCCATGTGGAGGACACAGCAAACATGTGGAAGAAGGTGCTCTGGTCACATGAGACCAAAATTCAACTTTTTGGCCTAAAAGCAAAACGCTATGTGTGGGGAAAACTAACACCGCACATCACCCTGAACACACCATCCCCACTGTGAAACATGGTGGTGGCAGCATCATGTGGTGGGGATGCTTTTCTTCAGAAGGGACAGGGAAGCTGGTCAGAGTTGATGGGAAGATGGATGGAGCCAAATACAGGACAATCTTAGAAGAAAACCTGTTATGCCGCGTACACACGGTCGGACTTTTCGTCTACAAAAGTCCAACGGACGCTGACGGACTAAAGCTGGCTGGTAATCCGATCGTGTGTGGGCTTCTCCGGACTTTCAACATACTTTTTTAGCCTCAAATCCGACGTACTTTAGATTTGAAACATGCTTCAAATCTTTACTTCGTAACTACGACGGACCCCGAAATCCGCTCGTCTGTGTGCTAGTCCGACGGACAAAAAGCCACGCTAGGGCACCTATTGGCTACTGGCTATCAACTTCCTTATTTTAGTCCGGTGTACGTCATCACGTAAGAATTCGACGGACTTTTGTGTGATCGTGTGTAGGCAAGTCTGTTCGTTAGAAAGTCCGCCGCAAGTCCGTCGAAAGTCCGCTGAAAGTCTGCCGGAAGTCTGTCGGACAGGCTGTCTGACTTTTGTAGACAAAAAGTCCGACCGTGTGTACGCGGCATTAGAGTCTACAAAAGACTTGAGACCGGGGGGGGAGGTTCACCTTCCAGCAGGACAACGACCCGAAACATCCAGCCAGAGCTACAATGGAATGGTTTACATCAAAGCATATTCATGTGTTAGAATGGACCAGTCACAGTCCAGACCTAAATCCCATTGAGAATCTGTGGCAAGACTAGAAAATTGCTGATCACAGACGCTCTCCATCCAATCTGACAGAGCTTGAGATATTCTACAAAGAAGAAGAATGGGCAGAAATGTCCCTCTCTAGATGTGCAAAGCTGGTAGAGACATCCCCAAAAAGACTTGTAGAGAAAGGGGGTTCTACAAAGTATTGACTCCGGGGGGCGCCATACAAATGTCCCCCCCCCCCCACACACACTTTTCACATATTTATTTGTATCATTTATCATTTTCCTTCCACTTCACAATTATGAGCCACTTTGTGTTGGTCTATCACATAAAATCCCAATTTTTGGTTGTAACATGACAAAATGTGGAGAATTTCAAGGGGTATAAATACTTTTTCAAGGCACTCTAGAGGATACAAAGAGAAAATACAAAGAAAATACATAGAGGATACATGGAGTATACAGTGCATCCGAAAAGTATTCACAGCACTTCACTTTTTCCACATTTTGTTATGTTACAGCCTTATTCCAAAATGGATTACATTCATTATTTTCCTCAAAATTCTACAAACAATCCCCCACAATGACAGCGTGAAAGAAGTTTGTTTAAAATGTATTAAAAAGAAAAAAAGAAAAAAAGAAAACAATCCCATGTACATAAGTATCACAGACTCCTCCCATGTACATAAGTATCACAGACTCCTCCCATGTACATAAGTATCACAGACTCCTCCCATGTACAAAAGTATCACAGACTCCTCCCATGTACAAAAGTATCACAGACTCCTCCCATGTACATAAGTATCACAGGCTCTTCCCATGTACATAAGTATCACAGGCTCCTCCCATGTACATAAGTATCACAGACTCCTCCCATGTACATAAGTATCACAGACTCCTCCCATGTACATAAGTATCACAGGCTCCTCCCATGTACATAAGTATCACAGGCTCCTCCCATGTACATAAGTATCACAGACTCCTCCCATGTACATAAGTATCACAGGCTCCTCCCATGTACATAAGCATCACAGACTCCTCCCATGTACATAAGTATCACAGGCTCCTCCCATGTACATAAGCATCACAAGCTCCTCCCATGTACATAAGTATCACAGGCTCCTCCCATGTACATAAGTATCACAGGCTCCTCCCATGTACATAAGCATCACAGACTCCTCCCATGTACATAAGTATCACAGACTCCTCCCATGTACAAAAGTATCACAGACTCCTCCCATGTACATAAGTATCACAGGCTCTTCCCATGTACATAAGTATCACAGGCTCCTCCCATGTACATAAGTATCACAGACTCCTCCCATGTACATAAGTATCACAGACTCCTCCCATGTACATAAGTATCATAGGCTCCTCCCATGTACATAAGTATCACAGGCTCCTCCCATGTACATAAGTATCACAGACTCCTCCCATGTACATAAGTATCACAGGCTCCTCCCATGTACATAAGCATCACAGACTCCTCCCATGTACATAAGTATCACAGGCTCCTCCCATGTACATAAGTATCACAAGCTCCTCCCATGTACATAAGTATCACAGGCTCCTCCCATGTACATAAGTATCACAGGCTCCTCCCATGTACATAATTATCACAAGCTCCTCCCATGTACATAAGTATCACAGACTCCTCCCATGTACATAAGTATCACAGGCTCCTCCCATGTACATAAGCATCACAGACTCCTCCCATGTACATAAGTATCACAGGCTCCTCCCATGTACATAATTATCACAAGCTCCTCCCATGTACATAAGTATCACAGGCTCCTCCCATGTACATAAGTATCACAGGCTCCTCCCATGTACATAAGCATCACAGACTCCTCCCATGTACATAAGTATCACAGGCTCCTCCCATGTACAAAAGTATCACAGACTCCTCCCATGTACATAAGTATCACAGGCTCTTCCCATGTACATAAGTATCACAGGCTCCTCCCATGTACATAAGTATCACAGACTCCTCCCATGTACATAAGTATCACAGACTCCTCCCATGTACATAAGTATCATAGGCTCCTCCCATGTACATAAGTATCACAGGCTCCTCCCATGTACATAAGTATCACAGACTCCTCCCATGTACATAAGTATCACAGGCTCCTCCCATGTACATAAGCATCACAGACTCCTCCCATGTACATAAGTATCACAGGCTCCTCCCATGTACATAAGTATCACAAGCTCCTCCCATGTACATAAGCATCACAGGCTCCTCCCATGTACAGAAGTATCACAGACTCCTCCCATGTACATAAGCATCACAGGCTCCTCCCATGTACATAAGTATCACAGTCTTTGCCATGACACTCAGAATTGAGCTCAGGTGCCTCCTGTTTCCACTGATCATCCTTGAGATGTTTCTACAACTTGATTGGAGTCCACCTGTGGTAAATTCAGTTGATTGGACATGATTTGGAAAGGCACACACCTGGCTATAGAAGGTCCCACAGTTACCAGTGCATGTCAGAGCACAAACCAAGCCATGAAGTCCAAGGAATTGTCTGTAGACCTCGGAGACAGGGGGAAGGGTAGAGAAACATTTCTGCAGCATTGAAGATCCCAATGAGCACAGTACAAAACAAGGGGTTAATAAGCGGCGCTAATCTAAATGAATGGATTCCTGGGATACCAAAGGAATACACACTAATACAAAATAGCCATTAAAAACTCAAAAAATGACAGTAATCCTAAAATACGTGGATCCGTGGATATCCAATAATAAAAATTAACAAAGCCAAATGAAGGATAATACTAATCGCCAAACTGATAAAAAAAGGAAAGGATAGCGACCACAGATAAAAATAATCACAAATCCAAAGCCAAGTGCGGGGGGTAAAACTGCGGCGTAAAAACAGAGAGTATATTCCCGGGATGCCACAGCCAAAAACAATGGACACCGCAGGAATATAACCTGAGGTACAGGTGCAGATACCAATTCAAAAATTCCTCTATTGCGTAAACAGTTGGTAATTCCTTGAGCGGAATAATCTATGTAACAGAAAACAAATAGCCACACCAGGAAAAATCCAGGTATGGAGCCAGTTAATGTGAATTAATATTCCACTGATTAATTGCAATAAAGAGTGTAAGTGAATCAATGTTGCAATAAATATGCGGTAAATATATGAAACTATATGACTAATAATGGCCTCTTGGACCTAGACGTGTAACAATGAAATCAAATAGTGACTACAAAAAATAGTGTTCTTAATTACGTGCAAACAATAATAAAATAATTAAGTGCAACATCCAAGATGAGATCAAGTGAAAAATGAATGACTAATTAAACCTAAAAGGGTAACAGATCCTAATGATCAAATAATACTTAGTTGCTATACTATAAATCCTTAAATAAAAAACCTAAAAAGGAACCTAAAAAGACAAAACCAGTGAATAAAACTATTAACAGTACCTCAATTAGGTTTCTAACAGAGAACACTCTAAATGAAAGTGCAAATGTTAGTGCAGAATCCAAAAAATCAATTGAAAATGAAAAATGAGTGTCCAATTCAAACAGGAAGTGTAACAAATCGGGCAAATAATTCTAATAGGTGAAAAATGTATCTTCCAGAAAAATTAATAAATAATAGCACACCAAAAATACGGTGTTCGGCACAAATGACTGAATATAGAAACAAGGAATAGAGTTCCCCAAAGTAAATGAAAAAAAGTTTCTCAAGGTAAAAAAACGCAACAATAAATATGATAAGGCATCCTGATTACATCCCCTTCGTGATGAAAGAAGAAACTCCTTCACATATCCCCAGTGAGGGCAGACAGATATACCGGTTCCCCCAGCCTCTTACCTCCCGGCTGAGCGATAACAGCCCAAAAGTAGCCCCACGCTGTCTGTACTTGCAGGTAGTTTAAAAGCTGTCAGCTCCCAGCAGGATGATATCAGCCTTCAGTGTAGATGGTAAAAACCTCTCCCAATCTCCAAGTTTCTCATGCGGTGTTCACTCAAAAGAATAAGGGGAAGGATTCCATAGTGTAGTATGTATAAAATCAATCTTTAATTAAATAGTAGCCCACTTACATTAAAAACTAGCAACATCAGCAGAAAAAATTTACCGGCTCACTGACAACCCGATCCCGGCCGTGATCGGGGAGACAAGCAGCCCAGCACTAACCGCCTCTCTTCACCCTGACGCGTTGCGTGACTGTCACGTCACTTTCTCAAAGGGAAATGAGCACAGTGACCTCCATCAGCCTTAAATGGAAGAAGTTTGGAACCACCAGGACTCTTCCTAGAGGGGCCGCCTGGCCAAACTGAGCGATCGGGGGAGAAGGGTCTTAGTCAGGGAGGCGACCAAGAACCTGATGGTCACTCTGACAGATCTCCAGCATCAACCAATCAGGCCTGTATGGTAGAGTGGCCAGATGGAAGCCACTCCTCAGTAAAAGGCTCATGACAGCCCGCCTGGAGTTTGCCAAAAGGCACCTGAAGGACTCTCAGAACAGGAGAAACAAAATCCTCTGGTCTGATGAAACAAAGATTGAACTCTTTGGCCTGAATGGCAAGTGTCATGTCTGGAGGAAACCAGGCACCGCTCATTACCTGGCCAATACCATCCCTACAGTGAAGCATGGTGGTGGCAGCATAATGCTGTGGGGATGTTTTTCAGTGGCAGGAACTGGGAGACTAGTCAGGACAACGACCCTAAGCACACAGCCAAGATAACAAAGGAGTGGCTATGGGACAACTCTGCAAATGTCCTTGAGTGGCCCAGCCAAGGCCCAGACTTGAACCCGATTGAACATCTCTGGAGAGATCTGAAAATGGCTGTGCACCGACGCTCCCCATCCAACCTGATGGACCTTGAGAGGTCCTACAAAGAAGAATGGGAGAAACTGCCCAAAAATAGGTGTGCCAAGCTTGTAGCATCATACTCAACAAGACTTGAGGCTGTAATTGGTGCCAAAGGAGCTTCCCCAAAGTATTGAGCAAAGGCTGTGGTACTTATGTACATTGGATTTTTTTTGTTTTTTATTTTTAATACATTTTCAAAGATTTCAAACAAACTTCTTTCATGCTGTCATTATGGGGGATTGTTTGTATAATTTCGAGGAAAATTATGAATTTAATCCATTTTGGAATAAGGATGTAACATAACAAAATGTGGAAAAAGTGAAGCGCTGTGAATACTTTCCGGATGCACTGTATATGGAGGATACATAGAGGGTATATAGAGGGTACATAGAGGATACATGAATAATACATGAAGGATACATAGAGGATGCATGGAGTACTCCTGTACCAGGCACAGGCCCCATCAGGACCAGCCTGGCCCCCATGACCATTCATAGCCAGCCTGTCCCCCATGGCTGTTCATGGCTAGTTTTACCTTCATGGCCATTCATGACCAGCCTGTCCCCATGGTCATTTATGACCAGCCTGTCCTCCATGGCCATTTATGGTCCACCTGTTCCCTGTGGTTGTTTATAGCCAGCTTGTCCACCATGGTCATTTATGACCAGACTATCCCCCATGGCAATTAAAAGCCAGCCTATCGTTCATGGCCAGCTTGACCCTCATGGTAAATAAAGGCACTATTGTCCCCCCATGACCATTTATGGCCAGCCTGTCCTCCATGGTCGTTTATGGCCAGCCTGTTCCCTATGGCAACTAAAGATCAGCCTGGCTGCATGACCATTAATGGCCAGCTTGTCCCTATCATAGGCCCCCATGGCCATTCATGAATAGTTTGATCCCCATGGCCATTCATGACCAGCCTGCCTCCCATGGCTGTTTATGGCCAGCCTGAACCCCCATGGCAATTAAAGGCCAGCCTGACCCCCATGACCATTCATGGCTAGCCTGTCCCCATAGACATTCATAGGTCAGATTGTCACCAATTGGTATTCATAGCCAGTCTGTCCCCCATGGCTGTTCATGGCTAGTTTGACCTCCATGGCTATTTAATTACCAGCCTGCCCCCCCCCCCCCCCCCCATGGCCATTTATGACCAGCCTGTCCTCCATGACCATTTATGGCCCACCTGTCCCCTTTGGCCGTTTATGGCCAGCTTGTCCCCCATGGCCATTTATGACCAGGCTATCCCTCATGACAATTAAAGGCCAGCCTGCCGCTTATGGCCAGACTGACTCTCATGGTAATTGAAGGCCATATTGTTCCCAATGACCATTCATGGCCAGCCTGGCCTCCATGGTCGTTTATGGCCAACCTGACCCCCATGGAAACTAAAGGCCAGCCTGGCCCCATGACCATTCATGGCCAGTCTGCCCTCCATGTCTATTCATAGGCCAGATTGTCCCCATGACCATTCATGGATAGTTTGATCCCCATGGCCATTCATGACCAGCCTGCCCCCCAGGCTATGGCTAAGGCTACACGCCAAAACGTGTAAGCCCTGTATTATTCTGTACCACACCTGGATCCATTTTCATTGTGGAAGATCGAGCTGCCGGCTTTCTTTTATCTACATCTTTGCCTGAGTGCTAGGAGGACACTACAAGCCAGTACACCGACCGATCACCACCTCGGGGAATTACTGCAGGCGTTTTCTACTATATTCAAGCCTGCGCCCCATGGCTGTTTATGGTCAGCCTGAACCCCCATGGAAATTAAAGGCCAGCCTGACCCCTATAACCATTCATGGCCAGCCTCACCCCCATGGCCATTCATGGCCAGCCTGTCCCCCATGGAAACTAAAGGCCAGCCTGTCTCCATGAACATTCTTAGCTAGCTTGTCCCCCATGTCTATTAGTAGGCCAGATTTTCCCCATGGCTATTCATAACCAGCCTGCCCCCTATAGCCATACATTACTAGTTTGTTCCTTATGGCCATTCATGGTCAGTCTAACCTCCATGGCAATTAAAGGCCAGCCTGACCCCCATGGCTGTTCATGGCCAGCTTGACCCTCATGGCTGTTTATGGCCAGCCTGCCCCAATGGAAACTAAAGGCCAGTCTGTTCCCTGTGGTCATATCTTGCCCAGCCTGACCCCCATAGAAATTAAAGGCCAGCCTGTCCCCCATGGCGCCATTCATGGCTAGCCTGTTTCCTGGGGCCATTTGTGGCTAGCCTGTCCACCCTTCATTCTGCTGCCTATGTGGCATCCTGTGAACATTCCAAAGTGAAGCGCGGTGCCCCATAACAACTGTATCCAATGGCAGCCTGGCACTCCACCCATATGTTGTATCTCAGGACTACGATGGGCGCTCCAGCAGTAAGATCTCCCTGCCATAAGTCCTGTTCATCTTGGTGTCTTCTCACTCCTCATGCTGCAATTTTTATTGTATATACTAAGTAATTAAAGAGCCCAGCAGGGATGGTGGGAACCTCTTTTGATGACAAAAATAAACTGAATGCCCGTTCTGGGTGGAGGGACCCTGGAAAGGCTCTTCTTCTGGTTGGCGGTCCAGGGAGCTTAGTTGCGGAGCCAGGCAGGGAACGGGTTAAACGAGGGTCAGGCGGTCGCTTATCAGCGATCTTACCGAGAGATTGACTCAGGTTTACGCAATGCAGGTGAGGTGGGTGTCCGGGGGGCCGTGTGGTGGGCTCAGAGGAAGTGTCACCGTGGAGGTGAGCCGGGTTGAGTAATCTTCTGGACGCCGAGGAGCCTGAGCCGTCTAACCTGTCCGTGCTGAAAAGAGCGTCTCCGAGGTGACCACAATAACTGCCAACTCCATCTCCTGCCCTCAATCACTCTCCTTTCCGACCGCAGGAAGAGGGGCGCTCTGCACACCGTGCGGGGGATGGGGCGCTACATGAGTCCATACATACAGAATGAGAACAGATACCGAGAATTACACCCGACATACAGGACAAGAGAAGTAGTACTGTGCAGAGTCCATACATACAGAATGAGAACAGATACCGAGAATTACACCCGTCATACAGGACAAGAGAAGTTGTATTCTGTATGTATGGACTCTGCACAGTACCTCTTCTCTTTCCTGTATGTCGGGTGTAATTCTCGGTATCTGTTCTTATTCTGTATGTATGGACTCTGCACAGTACTACTTCTCTTGTCCTGTATGCCGGGTGTAATTCTCGGTATCTGTTCTTATTCTGTATGTATGGACTCTGCACAGTACTACTTCTCTTGTCCTGTATGTCGGGTGTAATTCTCAGTATCTGTTCTTATTCTGTATGTATGGACTCTGCACAGTACCACTTCTCTTGTCCTGTATGTCGGGTGTAATTCTCGGTATCTCTTCTTATTCTGTATGTATGGACTCTGCACAGTACCACTTCTCTTGTCCTGTATGTCGGGTGTAATTCTCGGTATCTGTTCTTATTCTGTATGTATGGACTCTGCACAGTACTACTTCTCTTGTCCTGTATGTTGGGTGTAATTCTCGGTATCTCTTCTATTCTGTATGTATGGACTCTGCACAGTACCACTTCTCTTGTCCTGTATGTCGGGTGTAATTCTCGGTATCTGTTCTTATTCTGTATGTATGGACTCTGCACAGTACTACTTCTCTTGTCCTGTATGTTGGGTGTAATTCTCGGTATCTCTTCTTATTCTGTATGTATGGACTCTGCACAGTACTACTTCTCTTGTCCTGTATGTCGGGTGTAATTCTCGGTATCTGTTCCTCGGTAGGCATGTTGCTCGGTGTGTCTGTCATGTCAGGTTGCTCGGGCTCAGTTTGCTGTGTAAGCCGTTCTGGGAGAACATCTGCGGTGAGGATGGTTTTCATGTCTTCTCTGTGTGGTTAACACTTTGTAAGGTGTGAAGTTTTGAGCTGTTAGTCTGACATCTCAGCACCTGTCCTGGGGATGCGCGGCGCGGGGCGGGCAGCTCGCCACCACTGAGGCCCCATGGCCTGACATCTGCGCTGTAGATGGGGCAGGTGCTGCCACAATGTGTCTATATATACTCCAGGAATAAGCAGCTGATGAGGGGTGCGGGAAGGGGGAATGGCGGGAGCACCCCACAATCTTTATTTATAGTCATCTAATTGTAACAGTTTATTCTAAAAAATGAAAGAATTAATAAAGGCGATGAGTCCGGGGATGAGATTCGGGTTGGGTGTGGCTTCCACCCTGAGTCGGCCCATTCACGGTTGGTTGACCAGCCAAATTGGCCTGTTTGCCCCATTCCTCATTCACTGTATGGAAACCAGCAGCTGGGGATTCTGGGAAATGTCAGTGACCAAATATGGTCACGACCTAATATGGTCAATGACATCACCAAGGATCCTCGGATGCTGTATGTAAACAAATATCTGAGGATCCTATTATACGTTGTTCACCAATTATGATCATGACTATATTTGGTTAATGACATCACAGAGGATCCTCATCTACTGTTTGCAAGAAATCAGCTGGGGGCCCAGCAGATGTCATTGACCAAATAGGGTCTTGACCTAATGTGGTCAATGACATCATCAAGGATCCCTGGCTCATGTATGCAAACAAACAGCCTGGGGACCCGAGGAGGTGTCATTGATCAAATATGGCCTTGACCAATATTGGTCAAAAGACATCACCAAGGATCCTCGGCTGCTGAATGTAAACCAACAGCCAGGGACCTCCGAATACATTGTTCACCAAATATGATCATGACTATATTGGGTTAAGGCATCACCAAAAACAGCTAGGTGGGCCCAGGAGATGTCACTGACCAAATATGGCCATGACCAAATGTGGTCAACGACTCAACCAAGGATCCTCTGTTGCTGAATGTAAACAAACACATGGGAATACCACGGTACATCATTACCCAAATATGGTCATGACCACATACGGTTAATGACGTCACAGAGGATCCTCAGCTGCTGTATGTAAGCAAACAACTGGGACCCCCAAATTACCTCATTGATTAAATATGGTCATGACATAAACGGTCAATGACATCACCAAGGATCCCTAGCTGCTGTATGCAAACAAACAGCCGAGGACCCCAGGAGGCATCATATATCAAATATGGTCATGACCAAATGTGGTCAATGACATCACCAAAGATCCTCAGTTGCTGAATGTAAACAAACACATGGGGATCCCAGGATACATCATTAGCCAAACATGGTCATCAGCATATACGGTCAATAACATCACAGAGGTTCCTCAACTGCTGTATGTAAGCAAACAGCTGGGGCCCCCAGGAGACCTCATTGATTAAACATGGTCATGGCTAAATGTGGTCAAAGACATCACCAAGGATCCTCAGCTGCTGAATGTAAACCAACAGCCAGGGAACTCAGAATACGTTGTTCACCAAATATTATCATGACTGTATTAGTTAATGGCATCATGGAAAACAGCTGGGGGCCCCAGGAGATGTCATTGACCAAATATGGTGTTGACCTAATGTGGTCAATGACATCACCAAGGACCCTCTGTTAATGAATGTAAACAAACACCTGGGGATCCCACAGTACATCATTACCCAAATATGGTCATGACCACATACGTTTAATGACATCACAGAGGATCCTCAGCTGCGGTATGTAAGCAAACAACTGGGGATCCCATTATACTTTGTTCACCAGTTATGATCATGACTATATTTGGTTAATGACATCACAGAGGATCCTCATCTACTGTTTGCCAAAAAACAGCTGGGGGCCCCAGGAGATGTCATTGACCAAATATGGTGTTGACCTAATGTGGTCAATGACATCATCAAGGATCCCTGGCTCATGTATGCAAACAAACAGCCTGGGGGCCCCAGGAGATGTCATTGACCAAATATGGTGTTGACCTAATGTGGTCAATGACATCATCAAGGATTCCTGTCTCCTGTATGAAAACCTACAGCCAGGGACCCCAGGAGGTGTCATTGTTTAAATATGGTCTTGACCAAATATGGTCAAAGGCATCACCAAGGATCCTCGGCTGCTGAATGTAAACCAACAGCCAGGGACCTCAGAATACGTTGTTCACCAAATATGATCATGACTATATTGGGTTAATGACATCACCTAAAACAGCTAGGTGGGCCCAGGAGATGTCACTGACCAAATATGGCCATGACCAAATGTGGTCCACCACTTATTCAAGGATCCTCAGTTGCTGAATGTAAACAAACACCTAGGGATCCCAGGATTTGTCATTAGCCAAACATGGTCATGAGCATATACGGTCAATAACATCACAGAGGATCCTCAACTGCTGTATGTAAGCAAATAGCTGGGGCCCCCAGGAGACCTCATTGATTAAATATGGTCATGACCAAATGTAGTTAATGATATAAAGGAGAGGATCCCCAACTGCTGTATGTAAACCAACAGCCAGGGATTCTGCAAGACATCGTTGACCAAATATGGTCACAACCTAATGTGGTCCATAACATCACCCAAAGATCCTTAGCTACTGTATGCAAACAAAAGCTGGAGATCCAGCAAAACATTGTTTAGAAAATATGGTCAATGACACCATCAGGGATCCCTGGTTACTGTATACAAACAGCTGGGAGGGGGCAGGAGGCGTCATTGATCAAATATGGTCATGACCAAATGTGGTCAATGACATCACCAAGGATCCTCAGTTGCTGGTTGTAAAATGTAAACAAACACCTGGGGATCCCAGGATACGTCATCAGCCAAACATGGTCATTTTCTAACATGGTCAATAACATCACAGGGGATCCTCAACTGCTGTATGTAAGCAAACAGCTGGGGCCCCCAGGAGACCTCATTGATTAAATATGGTCATGACCAAATATGGTCAAAGACATCACCAAGGATCCTCAGCTGCTGAATGTAAACCAACAGCCAGGGACCTCAGAATACGTTGTTCACCAAATATGATCATGACTATATTCGGTTAATGGCATCATGGAAAACAGCTGGTAGGCCCAGGAGATGTCATTGACCAAATATGGTCATGACCAAATGTGGTCAATGACATCACCAAGGATCCTCAGTTGCTGAATGTAAACAAACACCTGGAGATTCCAGGATACGTCATGAGCATATACGGTCAATAACATCACAGGGAATCCTCAACTGCTGTATGTAAGCAAACAGCCGAGGACCCCAGGAGACCTCATTGATTAAATATGGTCAATTACTTTACCAAGGATCCTCGGCTGCTGAATGAAAACAAACAGCCGGGGATCCCAGGATACGTTGTTCACCAAATCAGGTCATGACCATATTTGGTCAATGACATCACCAGGTTGCCCCCCAGCTGCTGAATGTAAACCAACAGTCAGGGATCCTGGAAGACATCATTGATCAAATTTGAACATTATACATGGGAATGAAAATATATATAACAGGACCGCGCATTCCCTTTAAAGCAAACCCGATGTGATAAGTTTCATAAAAATGATACCCCTTACAATGCCTTCCTCTGCTTTTCTCTCCAATAGGATGGTACCATCTTTGTTCAGGCATCATCCAGGGTCACCATCCACTTTACAAATGTCTGACAGCCCCTGCTGCAGCGTCTCACCTTGTGATTTGCTACAAAGTCTGATCATTGGGCGAGGGGAGGAAATGCTTCGTCCTGCCTGCAGCAGACTGATCACTGGGGGAGGGGAGACTAAGGGTATGCTTCCTCCTCCTTCTACAAAGTTACAATGTACAGTCCGATCACTGGGGGGGAGGAGGGGAGACTGAGGAAATGACTCCTCCTCCTTCTACAAAGTTACAATCTACAGTCTGATCACTGGGGGGAGGGGAGACTGAGGAAATGACTCCTCCTCCTTCTACAAAGTTACAATGTACAGTCTGATTACTGGGGGAGGGGGGACTGAGGAGATGCTTCCTCCTCCTTCCACAAAGTTACAATGTACAGTCTGATCACTGGGGGAGGGGAGACTGAGGAAATGACTCCGCCTCCTTCTACAAAGTTACAATGTACAGTCTGATCACTGGGGGGAGGGGAGACTGAGGAAATGACTCCTCCTCCTTCTACAAAGTTACAATGTACAGTCTGATCACTGGGAGGAGGGGGACTGAGGAAATGACTCCTCCTCCTTCTATAAAGTTACAATGTACAGTCTGATCACTGGGGGGAGGGGAGACTGAGGAAATGACTCCTCCTCCTTCTACAAAGTTACAATGTACAGTCTGATCACCGAGGGAGGGGAGACTGAGGAAATGACTCCTCCTCCTTCTACAAAGTTACAATGTACAGTCTGATCACCGGGGGAGGGGAGACTGAGGAAATGACTCCTCCCCCTTCTACAAAGTTACGATGTACAGTCTGATCACTGGGGGAGGGGAGATTGAGGAAATGTCTTCTCCTGCCTGCAGCAGACTGATGACATCATCCTAGTCTAGGTAAAGTCACTGATTGGAGCTCAGGGGCAGCTGTTTAATGATAAAGGGGTGGAGCTTTCCTGAACAATGATCCTGTTGCTGTGTATTGGGACGTGTCGGGGACTATAGACAGGTCCTCTTTATCTCCACCAATCAATGACACTCAGATTTGTAGATTTGTAGATCTGCAACCCGAAACACAAGGGGGAAGTTTGACATTTAAAAGGTCAGAAAACAAAAAAGTATCAGCAGATGTCATCGCTGTGTGTGATATATACAGTATATATATATATATTATGTGCAGCTGTGCGTCGTGCCCGCTCTCGGCTCCCGCCACACTTCTTATCATTGGTTTGTTTCATCTGATTATACGGGAGGTGATGAGACTCGGCACACAGCTGTGAGGACCTGTCATGTCTCACTTCCCACGCTCACCTGTAGGGGGCCCCACATCTCCCCATAGGTAGACAACCTCCGAAGTTTAAAATGTGATTAGTCATTGGTAGTTTGTGGTGAGGAAACCCAGCCTCCCCCCTGAACCCCATTGGCTGCTGGGCCGGTGGCAGCGCAGAATATCACCTGTCACCCGGGACCCACATGTCAGCTTGGACACACCGGGGGGGGTTCAGGGCCACCAGCACAGCAAGCCAAGCCATGAGAGGTAAGTGGCCCTCACTATACAATGCTATTCTATCATCACATCACTTCTATTCTATTCTTATCTGTCACCCCGACCGACATCACCGGTGACAACGCACACATTTCTATCAGAATGAGAATTCCGGGGGGGGGGGGTCCGTTCCTGAAGGATGGATAGATAGATAGATAGATAGATAGATAGATAGAGAGAGAGAGAGATAGATAGATAGATAGATAGATAGATAGATAGATAGATAGATAGATAGATAGATAGATAGATAGATAGATAGATAGATAGATAGATAGATAGATAGATAGATAGATAGATGAACGAAGGAAGTTAGATAGGAAACAGAAAGATAGTGAGAGAGAGAAAAAAAAAGAAATGACAAGAAAAAAGAAAAGGAAAAAAAGAAGACAGATAATAAAAAGATAGTGAGAGAAAGAAAGAAGAAAATAAGGAGAAAAAGCAAGGAAGGAAGAAGATAGAGAGAGAAAGAAAAAAAGAAAAAAGTTAGATAGCACACAGAGAGAGAAGGAGAGAAGAAAAGTGAAAAGGCAAGAGAGAAGAGAGAAAGAAAGAAGGAAAGAAAGAAAGAAAGAAAGAAAGAAAGAAAGAAAGAAAGAAAGAAAGAAAGAAAGAAAGAAAGAAAGAAAGAAATGAAAAGAGAAAAGGAAAAAGAGAAAGAAAAAGAGAAAAAGGATGGAGCGAAGAAATGAAGACGATAGGAGAGAGAGGGAGAGAAAGAGAAAAAGGAAGGAAGGAAGAAGATAGATAACAAACAGATACAGAGAGAGAGAGAGAAAGAGAGAGAAAGAAATAGAAAAAAGGAAGGGATGAAGAAGATAGCAAACTAATAGAGAGAGGGGGGGGGGGGGGGGAGGAAAAAAAGAAAGAGAAAAAGAAAGATAGAAGAAAGAAAGAAAGAAATGGAAACAAAAGAGAAAAGGAAAAAAAGAAAGAGAAAGAAAAAGAGAAAAAGGATGGAGGGAAGAAATGAAGAGAGAGGGAGAAAGAAAGAGAAGAAGGAAGATAGATAACAAACAGATAGAGAAAGAATGAAGGAAAGAAAGAAAAAAAGAAAGAAAGAGCAAAGATGAAGGAAGAAAGGAATGAAGAAGAAGATAGCAAACAGATAGAGAGAGGGAGGAGGGGGGGGGGGGGAGAAGGAAAGAAAGAGAAAAAGAAACATAGATAGATAGCAAGGTAGATAGCAGAAAGAAAGAAAGAAAGAAAGAAAGAAAGAAAGAAAGAAAGAAAGAAAGAAAGAAAGAAAGAAAGAAACAAAAAAGAAGGAAAGGAAGATAGAAAAGGAAAGAAAGAAAAAAAAAAGAATGAAAAAAGATAATATATTTACTGATAGATAGATAATAGATGTAGATAATAGATAGAACTTCTATAGACAATAGTAAAGTTTGATTATTATGTAGGGGGGGGGGGGGTGACACCTCGTCACTAATAATGGAGATCACAGGAAACGTTTGGAATTTTCACTTATCACAGGAAACGTTTGGAATTTTCACTTTACGGAATGATTGGAAATCACAGAATTCATTCCACATTTATTTATATAAATTTATAAAAAGGAACAAAAAAGTAAGGAAGGTGAAATGTAATCTTACTGTAAATCGATCTCCTGCTGTCGGCTCCTCTGATAACTTTGTATTTCCGGTTTCCTTTTTGTTATATTTCGCACTCTTTGTATCTTCTCAGTATTTATAAATCAATTGAATCTTTTTGTAGATTAGTAACAGGCCTCCCCCCCCCCCACCAGTCACTCCTCTACTACCCTAGACACGGGATTGGAAGCCCCCCTCCCCCGGGGTGGGGGTACGGTGCAGGTAGAAGGGGGATTTCGGTAGTGGTTTTGGCAGACGTGTAGAGGGGAGTATCGGATGCCCCCCCCCCCCCCCACGGTACAGGTGAAAGGGGGATTTCGGCAGACACGTAGAGAAGTCGTGTTTTTAGTAAAGACACATCGAACGTTGTGAGAGATGTGATGAGGAGATAAAAGGTGGAGGAACGTTCAGCGGGCGGGGGGGTTGAGGTCATATAACACAGATAAGATCATAAACCGAATTCAGCTCTGCCTATAATGAGACGAAGGAAGAAGAAGAAACGTTGTAACAAGAGTTTCTAGTCTTCTTCTGATGTCTGTCCAGTTCTTCATCCCATGAGCAGTGTGGTCATCCCATGAGCAGTGTGGTCATCCCATGAGCAATGTGGTCATCCCATGAGCAGTGTGGTCATCCCATGAGCAGTGTGGAGTCCCCCTTCAATCGGCAGTGTGGAGTCCTCCACCTGTCAGCCATCAGCTGGTAGCAGAAGTTTGGGGATCGAAGGCAATCCCTTTAGGATCCCCTATGGAATCCTAAATGTTTAAAGATGGGAACTTCCGGGAGTCTTCCTCCGGCATTGTACAACTTCTATAATGAAATGTAAAAGGCCCATGGGATCTGGTGGATCTGGAAAGATTGGGTCTTAGTTATCCAATAGAAAGTATCACTTCAAGGCCCCCTATATCAGTGGTTGTCAAAGAGGGCCTCGAATGTGGCCCCTGACATCCCCAAAGGGCCACACATAATGTTTAATATATGTAATGCTGGAGAGGACTGTCAGACTAATAGAGGAAATGAGGGTCAGAACCACAAGTCCCATCATGTTTCCACATTTGGGGGTCATCCTTGTACCTGTAGGCCTTGCAATGCCTCATGGGACTTGTAGTTCCGACAACAGCGAAAGGGCCACAGGTTGGAGCACCCATTGTTGGCTGGGGATATGCTGCAGACAGGGCCGGGACGGGGGGGGGGGGCAAGAGGGGCAACTGCCCTGGGTACAACGGAGCCAGGGGTCAAAGAATGGACACAGGGAGCGCAGTTCTGCATCCTAGAAGAACCTGTCCTGGGATCGGCTGCAGGAGACAATCCCGGGAACATGTTACACGAGGCTGGTAGAGGTCAATGCAATTCAACGTTCCCACTACAGACCGCTGAGGGCCGCACATCCTATACCAAAGGGGCCACATGTGGCCCTTGGGCTGCAGGTTGGGCACCAGGGCTCTATATCCTTAGAGAACTATTCAGATTTCTTGCTGGGGGTGAAGATGCTTCTTTTTTATGTGATTGTACGCAGCGGAGTTTGTCAGCAGGTCACAGCCCAATAATTCACGGCTGGGACCTGCTGATCGGATGTGTCCAATCACAGCCCGGAGCTCTGTTTTGACAATCAACACAGGGCTCTGTACTGAGAGAGAACGATCTCTCTGTTTCTCATCCCTGCAAAACAGGGAAAAGAAACAAAGGGATCTGTTGGCAAAAGCAGCAGCAATGATATAAATTGAATTTGGGTACAGCGTTGTATGACCGCGCAATTACCGGTTAAAGTAGGGCAGTGCTGAATGGTCTGGCCATGAAGGGGGGGGTAAAACCTTCCAGAGGTCAAGTAGTTAACTTTCACACAAACCACTCAATATACACTTATATAATTTTTTTTATGATTATTTATTTATTTTGTATTTTTTGTTTGTTTTGTTTTGTTCCGTATAGGTATTTGTGATGTGCTTTGTTTGTATATATGTAAGAAAAAACAAACAAACTTTAAATTCAATATAAAGTAATATATCATTTTTTTTTATTAAAGACAGAATACATTTATGAAGAAATTTGATTTCTTTTTAATTAGATATGCTTTATAGCAGAAAGAAACATTTTTTTATTCTTTGGTATTTTTTCATTCATATAATAAAAATAATAATATTAATTTATATAATAAAAAATAAAAGAAACCCAGTGGCGATCAAATACCACCAAAAGAAAGCTCTATTTGTGTGAAAAAAATGATATAATTTTGGGGTACAGCGTTGCATGACCGCGCAATTATCAGTTAAAGCACCGCAGCGCAGCATAGCAAAAAAAATGGCCTGGTCATGAAGGGGGAAACCTTTCTGAAGGTCAAGTGGCTATCATAAATCAATAATCCCATTGGCCTATAAAGTGGTTGGGTTGATTTACTAATTAAATTAAAATTTACTAATTAATTAAAAAAAATATTTAATTTTTACAAAATTACATTTGGTAAATTATGTTGACTTTGAACACCCAATCCTGTCTAAGTAAAGTAAAAAAATATATATTTTACAAGAATTACGTTTTTTTAAATTATGTTGACTTTGAACACCCAATCCTGTCTAAGAATTTTTTTTTTTTAATTGGACATGATTGGGTCATTGAAATGAATACAGGGTTGCCCCTGTACAGTCCGCCCCTAATTTTTTCTAAATTTGTATCTAAAGGAAACATTGTCATTTTAAAATACATTTTTTAATTAAATCCTCCAATAAAGTAATTGTTTGCAGCTTGTGTAAAACAAAGCATAGTAAACAATTCCAAGAGTCAAAATATAAAGCTTTTTATAACAGACAAAACGACCATAGAGTTTATCTTTAAAATCTATAAACAATTTAAAAAAAAGACAATAAAAAACAACAATTGCCAGCTTCATTTTATTTTCAAACAAGTTGCTGTCAAATCCATTTTGTGCCTCTTAGAAAACCTAAATATCCCTATTATTATTATTATCATTATTATTTTTTTACACGTATAAAACAAAAACTGATTTGCTGGTTTGTTACTAAAATACCTAAAAAAAAACAAAGCCATGTACAGGGTGTGAGGGCTGAGAAAGGCCAATATAAAGGAGGTAAGAAAAGAATCTTTTTTTACTCATCCAAAAATGTTTCCAACCTCAACACCTGACATGAAAACATTGAGATCACGTAAAAAAAAAACCACTGAAAAATAATAATTTGAAGACGTGCCTTTAGTAACAATTTATCAAATCTGCAATCTGTTATCTTTATTTTTAAATGCAAAGTGTATTTTTTTTCATGTTTTTCATTTTAGTAATCTAAAAGGTTTGAAACCTTGTTTACAGATATACTACCTTCTGATTAGGGTGTTTTATTTAATTTTTTTTGATTAGGGTGTTTTTCTGTATCTTTGTTGTATACCTTTCCAGTGTGTTATTGGTATTTAGATGCTTTTTTGCTTTTAGAATGAATGTTTTCACAGGCTGGATTGCTGAACTTTTCTTTTGGATGAACACTCACAACTGTTTAAGCTTATATAAAAGGATATATATATATAATTTATATGGAAGATTTTCTATATTTATTGTTATTGTTATTTTTAATGCTTTATATATATATATATATATATATATATATATATATATATATATATATATATATATATATATATATATATATATATATAATTATTATTATTATTATTATTATATGAGATTTATATAGCGCCAACAGTTTACTCAGCGCTTTACAATGTATAAGGGGGACAACACAATTACAGTACAGTTCAATACAAAAGGTAGAGGAGGGCCCGGCTCGTAGAGCTTACATTCTAAAGGGAGGGGGTGGTGGTACAAAAGGTAATAGCTGCAAAGAATGATTTGATGGGGGTGGCTCAGGGACAGTTATGTGGGTGTGGGATAGGCTTCCCTGAATAAATGAGTTTTCAAGGATCTCCTAAAGGTGGACAGGGTAGGGGCTGATCGGACATACTGGGGCAGGGAATTCCAGAGGATGGGAGAGGCTCTGGAGAAGTCCTGAAGGCGAGCATGGGAGGAGGTAACAAGGGGGCTAGAGAGCAGGAGGTCCTGGGAGGAGCGGAGGGGGCGATTTGGGCGATATCTGCAGATGAGGTTGGTGATGTAGATGGGGGCGATGTTGTGAATGGCCTTTGTATGTTATGGTTAGCATTTTGAATTTTACACGGTGGGGAAGCCAGTGAAGGGATTGGCAGAGAGGAGCAGCAGTCACGGATCGATTAGTGAGGTGTATTAGTCTAGCAGCAGCATTCATAATAGACTGAAGGGGGGATAGCCTGCTTAAGGGTCGGCCATTAAGGAGAGAGTTGCAATAGTCGAGGCGGGAAATAATCAAGGAGTGAATAAGTTGTTTTGTAGTGTCATTAGTCAGGAAGGGTCGAATTTTGGAGATGTTGCAGAGGTTATATATATATATGCCCTTTTATATATATATTTATATATATATATATCTATATATATATCTATATCTATATAAAGATATAGATATATATAAAGGCATTAAATATAAAATAACAATAAATATAGAAAACTTTCCATAGAAATTAATTAATTATATATATATATATATATATATATATATATATATATATATAAAAGGGCATTAAAAATAACAACAAATATAGAAAATTTTCCATAGAAATTATATATATATATATATATATATATATATATATATATATATATATATATATATATATATATATATAATATAATTTTACTTTTAATGCTATTATTATAATATATATTATTGTTATTCTGTTATTATAATTAATATATATATATATATATATATATATATATATATATATATGTATATCCCGCCGCCTCCCGCCACTCTTACCGGGCCTCCCGTTCCATCGGGAGGCCCGATGACCAATCGGCCACCTCCCGGCGGCTGGGGGCGGGCTGGAACGAAGCCGATCCTAATCGTAAACACGGAAGCGACGTCATGACGTCACTTGCCGTTTACTCGGCTGCCAATGGCGCCGGTTTTAAAAAAAATACACATATTCAGAATCGCCGTTTTCGGCGATCTGAATACATTTCAGTGCAAAGGAGGGATCGGGGGTCTTTTAGACCCCCGATCCCTCCATAAAGAGTACCTGTCACCACCTATTACTGTCACAAGGGATGTTTACATTCTTTGTGACGGTAATAAAAGTCATCAATTTTTTTTTTTTTTTAACAAAATTTATAAATATAAAAATAAATAAAATAAATAAGAATTTTTTTTTTTTAAAGTGCCCCTGTCCCCGCGAGCTCGCGCAGCAAAGAAAATGCATACAGAAGTAGCGCCCGCATATGTAAACGGTGTTCAAATCACACATGTGAGGTATCGCCGCGATCGTCAGAGTGAGAGCAATAATTCCATCACTAGACCTCCTCTGTAACTCTAACCTGGAAACCGTAAAGCGTCTCCTATGGAAATTATTAGGTACCGTAGTTTGTCGCCATTCCACGAGTGCGTGCAATTATAAAGCGTGACGTGTTTGGTATCTATTTACTCAGCGTAACATCATCTTTCACATTATACAAAAAAATTGGGGTAACTTTACTGTTCGTTTGTTTTTTTGTAATTCATGAAAGTGTCCCTTTTCCCAAAAATGTGCGTTTAAAACACCGCTGCACAAATACCGTGTGATATAAAATATTGCAACAATCTCCATTTTATTCTCTACATTCTCTGCTAAAAAAATATACATATATAATGTTTGGGGGTTCTAAGTAATTTTCTAGCAAAAAATACGGATTTTAACTTGTAAACACCAAATTTCAAAAATAGGCTTAGTCATGAAAGGGTTAAATATTATAAAATATTATAATAGCATTAAAAATAAAATAATAATAGCTATATATATATATATATATATATATATAATTTCACTTTTAATGCTATTATTATAATATATATTATTGTTATTCCAATTAATATTTATAGAAATTATTATATGATTTCAAAGGAGAAAAAAAAAAAATATATATATATATATATATATATATATATATATATATATATATATATATATAGCTATTATTATTTTATTTTTAATGCTATTATTATAATATATTATTGTTATTCTAATTAATATTTCTAGTAATTATTATATGGTTTCAAAGGAGGAAATATATATATATATATATATATATATATATATATATATATATATATATATATATATATATATATATATATATATATATATATATATATATATATATATATATATATATTCTTATAAATTTTTAAAAATATTTCATTACATTTTGAGAACATTAAAAATAGAATAACAATAATCAGACTAGCAGCATCAAAACTTCCCACCTCTCCATGTTTCTGATGAAGGTTAATGTAATTCTGGGTTATGCCATTCTCTGAAAATTATCACCTGAAATAATCAGGTTTTCAGTGAACACCGGCTCAACATATGAGTCACGTAACCTTTGAGTCTCAATACTTCTTTACTAACGTTTTTTGAAGTAATCAGATAAAAACAGGGTCGTAGTCGGTACATTCAATGGGGGCGTAACTTTATAAGATCACGCCGTTGACAGGTACACAGTAGTATGAAACACACAAAGAATACATCGGCGTGATGAGATGACGTGGCACTTTAGATGAAGGTACAGGAGAGATCTATATCTTTGTTCATGTTGAGTTGATATAATATAAAGTATGAAAAAAACAACAATAAAATATAATGTTAGTAAAAGGCGGAGTTATAACATCGCGCCATTAACAGGTACATAGTATGCAAAATGTCATTAAGTATTATTATTACTATACAGGATTTATATAGAGCCAAGAGTTTGCTCAGCACTTTACAACACGAGGGCAGACATTACAGTTAGAATACAGGAGGAATCAGAGGGCCCGGCTCGTTAGAAATAATGCATCAGTGTGATGAGATGACGTGGCACTGAGACTAAAGTACAAGAGAGATATAAATCTTTGTTCATGTTGAGTTGATATGATCTAGAGTAGAGAGTAGAGTATAAAAAGTAGCAAGAAAATACAAATTAGCGGCTTATTAAGGAGCAGATTTCAAAGAAGGAACACAACCAACGGAATCCATGGCTGGAGGACCAATTGGAGATTTCAGAACGATCATCCATAGAATGTGACATGTGGCTTGTGGGCCTGGAGGTCCATCACTACCACGCATCGGTGGAAGGACGCATTCTTTACCATTCCAAGACAAAAGTCATGTAGGTTCACATTGCCAAGGACCTCGGTAGCATTGGGGGCGTTGGCATTTCCCCCATATTCTGGCGTTGGCCTGTGTGGCCACCAACAGAACTTGGGTGACTGTTGTTCCGTAATATGACAGGGTGGTTTCCATACCCATATTGAAAAGAGCTAGATCGGGGGGGGGGGGGGGGGTGAGGAGTGATAAAAAAATGATATATACATGTATATATATATATATATATATATATATATATATATATATATATATATATATTTTTTTTTTTTTTTAATTTCTAGAGAAAATTGTATATATATTATTCAATTTTGTTGACCAAAGAATGTGGAGAAGGTTGCTCATAGTGTTGCCACCAAAAGGGTTGAAAAGGCTGGAGACAATTTGGGAAGATGATGGGGGTCATGTACAATCGAAGTATCATTTTTTGGAGGGACTTATGGTTAATATTTATAGTAATAATTATATGATGTCTAAGGGGGATATAAATATATATATATATCCTATATCTCCAAATGCACCCCTATGTCTCCAAGTATGCCCCTGTGCACCCTAAATCTCCAAGTACACTCCTGTGCACCCTAAATCTCCAAGTACGCCCCTGTGCACCTTATATCTCCAAGGATGCCCCTGTGCACCCTATATCTTAAAGTGCACCCCTGTGCACCCTATGTCTCCAAGTATGTCCCTGTGCACCCTATATCTCCAAGTGTGCCCCTCTGCACCCTATATCTCCAAGTATGCCCCTGTGCACCCTAAATCTCCAAGTATGCCCCTATACACCCTATGTCTCCAAGTATGCCCCTGTGCACCCTATGTCTCCAAGTAGGCCCCTGTTCACCCTATGTCTCCATGTATGTCCCTGTGCACCCTATGTCTCCAAGTATGTCCCTGTGCACCCTATGTCTCCAAGTATGTCCCTGTGCACCCTATATCTCCAAGTATGCCCCTGTGCACCCTATGTCTCCAAGTATGTCCCTGTGCACTCTATATCTCCAAGTATGTCCCTGTGCACCCTATATCTCCATGTATGTCCCTGTGCACCCTATGTCTCCAAGTATGTCCCTGTGCACCCTATGTTTCCAAGTATGTCATTGTGCACCCTATATCTCCAAGTATGTCCCTGTGCACCCTAAATCTCCAAGTACACCCCTGTGCACCCTATGTCTCCGAGCATGTCCCTGTGCACCCTATATCTCCAAGTACGCCCCTGTGCACCCTATATCTCCAAGTACGCCCCTGTGCACCCTATATCTCCAAGTATGCCCCTGTGCACCTTATATCTCCAAGTGCGCCCTTGTGCACCCTATGTCTCCAAGTATAACCCTTTGCACCCTATATCTCCAAGTGCGCCCCTGTGCACCCTATATCTCCAAGTATGCCCCTGTGAACCCTAAATCTCCAAGTATGTCCCTGTGCACCCTATATTTCCAAGTAGGCCCCTGTGCACCCTATATCTCCAAGTACGCCCCTGTGCACCCTATATCTCCAAGTATGCCCCTGTGCACCTTATATCTCCAAGTGCGCCCTTGTGCAACTTATATCTCCAAGTATAACCCTTTGCACCCTATATCTCCAAGTGCGCCCTTGTGCACCCCATGTCTCCAAGTATAACCCTTTGCACCCTATATCTCCAAGTGCGCCCCTGTGCACCCTATATCTTCAAGTATGCCCCTGTGCACCCTAAATCTCCAAGTATGCCCCTGTGCACCCTATATTTCCAAGTATGCCCCTGTGCACCCTATATCTCCAAGTATGCCCCTGTGCACCTTATATCTCCAAGTGCACCCTTGTGCACCCTATGTCTCCAAGTATAACCCTTTGCACCCTATATCTCCAAGTGCGCCCCTGTGCACCCTATATCTCCAAGTATGCCCCTGTGCACCCTAAATCTCCAAGTATGCCCCTGTGCACCCTATATTTCCAAGTATGCCCCTATGCACCCTATGTCTCCAAGTATGTCCCTGTGCACCCTATATTTCCAAGTATACCCCTATGCACCTTATGTCTCCAAGTATGTCCCTGTGCACCGTATATCTCCAAGTATGCTTCTGTGCACCCTATGTCTCCAAGCATGTCCCTGTGCACCCTATATCTCCAAGTACGTCCCTGTGCACCCTATATCTCCAAGTATGTCCCTGTGCACCCTATGTCTCCAAGTATGTCCCTGTGCACCCTATATCTCCAAGTATGTCACTGTGCACCCTATATCTCCAAGTATGTCCCTGTGCACCCTATGTCTCCAAGTGCGCCCCCCTGTGCTTCATGTCTCTGTCTCCAGTTGCAACCCTGTTTGCCTGTATCTCCAAGCACACCATGAGCTTCCCCATGTCTTCAGGAAGCTGATCATTTTGAAGTGTGTCCTGCAGGGTGACCACAGCCTGCATTTTATGGTCTGTGTGGTTACATCCCTCTGATTGGCTGAGACATAGCTCTGTGCATGATCCCCGGCTGGTGTTCTACGTGTGCCGTCCCTGGAGAACAAAGACTTCTCTGGTTTATTTTGTTGACTTTGTAAGAAAGTGATTTCACTTTCCATTCTGTGTTATTGGGGAGAAAACCAACAACAGAACCCGGAACACACATAGTATGAAACAAAAAGTAACAATTACTCACATCCAGTCTAACAGATCCCCGAAATGTATATATATTTATATATATGGTGTTCAATGGGACGGAACAACGCTCTGCAGATCTCTAGAGGGGTCAGTGATGGAATAATCTGCAGTATACAGTGCCTTTAAAAAGTATTCATACCCCTTGAAATTCTCCACATTTTCTCATGTTACAACCAAAAACGTAAATGTATTTTATTGGGATTTTATGTGATAGACCAACACAAAGTAGCACATAATTGTGAAGTGGAAGGAAAATGATAAATGATACAAATAAATATGTGAAAAGTGTGTGTGGGGGGGAGCATTTGAGTCAATACTTTGTAGAACCCCCTTTCTCTACAAGTCTTTTTGGGGATGTCTCTACCAGCTTTGCACATCTAGAGAGGGACATTTTTGCCCATTCTTCTTCTTTGCAAAATATCTCAAGCTCTGTCAGATTGGATGGAGAACGTCTGTGATCAGCAATTTTCAAGTCTTGCCACAGATTCTCAATGTGATTTAGTTCTGGACTGTGACTGGGCCATTCTAACACATGAATATGCTTTGATCTAAACCATTCCATTGTAGCTCTGGCTGGATATTTCGGGTCGTTGTCCTGCTGGAAGGTGAACCTCCACCCCAGTCTCAAGTCTTTTGCAGACTCTAACAGGTTTTCTTCTAAGATTGTCCTGTATTTGTCTCCATCCATCTTCCCATCAACTCTGACCAGCTTCCCTGTCCCTGCTGAAGAAAAGCATCCCCACCACATGAAGCTGCCACCACCATGTTTCACAGTGGGGATGGTGTGTTCAGGGTAATGTGCAGTGGTAGTTTTCCCCCACACATAGTGTTTTGCTTTTAGGCCAAAAAGTTGAATTTTGGTCTCATCTGACCAGAGCACCTTCTTCCACATGTTTGCTGTGTCCTTCTCACAAACTACAAACAGGACTTCTTATGACTTTCTTTCACCAATGTCTTTCTTCTTGTCACTCTTCCATAAAGGGCAGATTTGTGGAGAACACGACTAATAGTTGTCCTGTGGACAGATTCTCCCACCTGAGCTGTGGATCTCTGCAGCTCCTCCAGAGTTACCATGGACCTCTTGGCTCTTCTCTGATTAATGTTCTCCTTGCCCGGCCGGTCAGTTTAGGTGGACGGCCATGTCTTGGTAGGTTTGCAGTTGTGCCATACTCTTTCCATTTTCCGATGATGGATTGAACAGAGCTCCGTGAGATGTTCAAAGCTTGGGAGATTCTTTTTATAACCTAACCCTGCTTTATACTTCTCCACAACTTTATCCCTGACCTGTCTGGTGTGTTCCTTGGCCTTCATGATGATGTTTGTTCACTAAGGTTCTCTAACAAACCTCTGAGGGCTTCACAGAACAGCTGTATTTATACTGAGATTAAATGACACACAGGTGGACTCTATTTACTAATTAGGTGACTTCTGAAGGCAATTGGTTCCACTAGATCTTAGTTAGGGGTATCAGAGTAAAGGGGACTGAATACAAATGCCCCCCCCCCCACACTTTTCACATATTTATTTGTATCATTTATCATTTTCCTTCCACTTCACAATTATGTGCCACTTTGTGTTGGACTATCACATAAAATCCCAATAAAATACATTTACATTTTTGGTTGTAACATGACAAAATGTGGAAAATGTCAAGGGGTAAGAAAATTTTTCAACGCACTGTATCAATATGGATCTGTCAGGAGGGGGAGGGGACTGTCTTTGTGGTGACACCCCCAGTGCTCCCTGGGGTTGGGGTCCCCCCTGCACATGTGTCACCTGTCTCTTTGTTGTGGGGGGGATGTTATCAGTGCGGAGAATCGATCGTGCACATAAAAGGTGTCAAACAGTTAAATTTCAGCACCTGCTGCGGGGCATGGGGGGGGGGGGGGGCAATTTACAGCAAACAAAAATAAGATCTATATAGTATTTGGTAACATAAAGGGGGGCTCCAGCTTTGTGTACATAGATTTCTATAAGACTTTTCCTTTGTAAAGATTCTTCTACTTCCTGGACTGAAATGCCAGCTCAGAGATTTTTATTATATCATTTTTCTTTAACATTTGCATTTTGTTTATTATATTATTTTTATTATATTATTTTTATCATTTTTTTAAATTTTTATTATATTATTTTTACCATTTTTTAAAATTATATTTATTTTTTAACAATTTAATTTTTTATTTTTATGAATTTGTTTAGCATTTCTTTTTTTTTTTTTAATAAATCTTTTTATTACATTTCTTAATAAACGAACAAACAGAACAAAACACAACAAGACACGTCATCATACACATTGAACTTAAAATATATTAATACGGTTTTAGCATTTCTATTATATTATTTTTTTATCATTTTTATTTTTATTATATTATTTCTTATCTTTTTTATTTTTATTATATTTTTTTAACATTTGTATTTTTTATTTTTATCATTTTTATTATATTATTTTTATATTTTTTTTATTTTTATTCTATTATTTTTTTAATATTTGTATTTTTTTATTTTTATTATTTTTTTAGCATTTCTATTAGATTATTTTTTAGCATTTTTACTCTATTATTTTTTTGTTATCCTTTTTATTTTTATTATATTATTTTTTAACATTTGCATTTTCTATTTTTAGCACTTTTATGACATTATTTTTAACATTTTTTTAAATATTATTTTTTATCATTTTTATTTTTAATATACATATATATATATATATATATATATATATATATATATATATATATATATATATATATATATTTTTTTTTTTTTTTTGTGGTCAGCTTTATGTAAATCATCTCCTCAATGTTCGGTAAGAATATAGAAACATTGTTGCGGGGGATTGTTTTCCATGGGTAGACAGATTTTCATATTATTTGCATATTGTGTATTGTGTTTATCAGCAAACCCATGTGATTGCCATTTACCATATTTAATATATATATATATATATATATATATATATATATATATATATATATATATATATATATATATATATATATATATATATATATATATATTCTTCTATTACTGTATTTGTATTTTTTGTTTTTATTATATATTTTTTTAGCATTTCTATTATAGTATTTTTTAGCATTTTTATTATATTATTTTTTATCTTTATTATATTATTTTTTAACATTTGCATTTTTTATTTCTATCATTTTTATTATATTATTTTTATTATTTTTTTCAATATAATTTTTTAACATTTTTTATTTCTTATTTTATATATATATATATATATATATATATATATATATATATATACATATATATATATATATATATATATTTTTTTTTTTTTTCCTTATATTACTGTATTTGTATTTTTTTTTTTTGTGGTCAGCTTTATGTAAATCATCTCCTCAATGTTCGGTAAGATTATAGAAACAATGTTGCGGGGGATTGTTTTCCATGGGTAGACAGATTTTCATATTATTTGCATATTATGTATTGCGTTTATCAGCAAACCCATGTGATTGCCATTTACCGTTCCTTATCTCTCAATACGAGCCCCGTGGGCCGGCTGGGACAGTCGGGGGCCCCCGTGGCCCCCCCGCAGTAGGTGAACTACCTGGCAGTAAAGGTTGGGAAAGCTTGACCTTTTGTGTTCCCGGTAGGATCCGGCAGATAAAAGGGAGAGTTACCGTCAGCTCGGGGCTCTCAGCGTCTCTTGAGTAATATCGCTCGGCAGGTCGGCCTCTGCTGACTCAGATTCGCACCTCGTTCTCTCGACGCTTTGATGCTGCGACACCCACGGAAAAAAACCTAGACTTACACAACGCCTGCCGGGGGTGGCGAGTCTTGTGAAATATCCTGTCCGGGCAACGCTCGCCTGTACGCCGATTGGAAAGAGCTGTGTGCGCACCCCGGCCCCCGGCTAACCATCCGCAACACCTTGCCCCAGATTCTTCTTCCCCTGGAAACCTCAAACCCGGCCAAATCTGTCTACTGCTACAAAATGTCTCAATGACGGAGAGATACTACGCTGGTGTAGACCAAAAATAAATAAAAAAACACGTAGTACAGTGCCTTGAAGTATTCATACCCCTTGAAATTGTCCACATCTTGTCATGTTACAACCAAAAACGTAAATGTATTTTATTGGGATTTTATGTGATAGACCAACACAAAGTGGCTCATAATTGTGAAGTGGAAGGAAAATGATAAATGATACAAATAAATACCCTTTAATCTGATACCCCTAACTAAGATCTAGTGGAACCAATTGCCTTCAGAAGTCACCTAATTTAGTAAATAGAGTCCACCTGTGCGTGTTCTGAGAAGCCCTCAGAGGTTTCTTAGAGAACCTCAGTGAACAAACAACGTCTTGAAGGCCAAGGAACACACCAGACAGGTCAGGGATAAAGTTGTGGAGAAGTATAAAGCAGGGAAGTATAAAGAGCTTTGAACATCTCACGGAGCTCTGTTCAATCCATCATCGGAAAATGGAAAGAGTATGGCACAACTGCAAACCTACCAAGACATGGCCGTCCACCTAAACTGACCGGCCGGGCAAGGAGAGCATTCATCAGAGAAGAGCCAAGAGGTCCATGGTAACTCTGGAGGAGCTGCAGAGATCCACAGCTCAGGAGGGAGAATCTGTCCACAGGACAACTATTAGTCGTGTTCTCCACAAATCTGCCCTTTATGGAAGAGTGACAAGAAGAAAGACATTGGTGAGAAGCCATGTGGGGGACACAGCAAACATGTGGAAGAAGGTGATCTGGTCAGATGAGACCAAAATTTAACTTTTTGGCCTAAAAAGCAAAACTCTATGTGTGGGGGAAAACTAACACTGCACATCACCCTGAACACACCATCCCCACCGTGAAACATGGTGGTGGCAGCTTCATGTGGTGGGGATGCTTTTCTTCAGCAGGGACAGAGAAGCTGGTCAGAGTTGATGGGAAGATGGATGGAGACAAATACAGGACAATCTTAGAAGAAAACCTGTTAGAGTCTACAAAAGACTTGAGACTGGGGCGGAGGTTCACCTTCCAGCAGGACAACGACCCGAAACATACAGCCAGAGCTACAATGGAATGGTTTAGATCAAAGCATATTCATGTGTTAGAATGGCCCAGTCACAGTCCAGACCTAAATCCCATTGAGAATCTGTGGCAAGACTTGAAAATTGCTGTTCACAGACGCTCTCCATCCAATCTGACAGAGCTTGAGATATTTCGCAAAGAAGAATGGGCAAAAATGTCCCTCTCTAGATGTGCAAAGCTGGTAGAGACATCCTCAAAAAGACTTGCAAGTAATTGCAGGGAAAGGGGGTTCTACAAAGTATGGACTCCGGGGGGCGCCATACAAATGCCCCCCACACTTTTCACATATTTATTTGTATCATTTGTCATTTTCCTTCCACTTCACAATTATGAACCACTTTGTGTTGGTCTATCACATAAAATCCCAATAAAATACATTTACGTTTTTGGTTGTAACAAAATTTCAAGGGGTGTGAATAATTTTTCAAGGCGCTGTAGAGTGAGTATATATACAGCACTGAGTATTAACACATCCCCAGACCACATATAGCCCACAGTACGTGGGGATGTTAGTACCCATGTGCCAAAGGTTATAGGTGCCAAAACTCCAGAAGTCATCCACACATATGCACCCACCACTCACAACCACACTTCAGTCCCCTCGACATACCTCAATAGAGGCTTGAAATACTGAACCTGGACAACGTTACAAACCTAGGCATGCACACAGGGTTTGCCAGACGTGCCTGGGCACACCCTAATCACCCTGTGTGGTGCAGATTCCCCCTGATTAGATCCCTGATATTTCACCAAAGCCCCCTAACGGGGCTCCTAAGAAAATGGTAAAATAATGAAAATAAAAACTACCGACACCGTCCACTGCTCTACTGACACCGCCCACTGCTCCACTGTTACCATCCACTGCCCTACTGACACCGTCCACTGCTCTACTGACACCCTCCACTGCTCTACTGACACCCTCCACTGCTCTACTGACACCGTCCACTGCTCTACTGACACCGTCCACTGCCCTACTGACACCGTCCACTGCCCTACTGACACCGTTCACTGCCCTACTGACACCGTCCACTGCCCTACTGACACCGTCCACTGCCCTACTGACACCGTTCACTGCCCTACTGACACCGTCCACTGCCCTACTGACACTGTCCACTGCCCTACTGACACCACCCACTGCCCTACTGACACCATCCACTGCTCTACTGACACCATCCACTGCTCTACTGACACCATCCTCTGCTCTACTGACACCGTCCACTGCTTTACTGACACCATCCACTGCCCTACTGACACTGTCTACTGCTCTACTGACACCGTCTACCCGTCCCAAAACGACTCAGAGACATCCAACCATGGTTGCCGTATCTTGGTGAATTTCTTAGGGCATGCCCTACTCTTATATATCAATTGAAACTTTGAAAGATCCCCGTTTACCAAACGATAAACCTGTTGAGCTGTAGGTGGAATGGCTTCTTTCCAGTGGGGGCTTACCGTTTTCACCGGGGCGCCCGAGAAAAACGATCCGACAGTTCCCGCGGCTGGCCACAGAGGTGACCAGAGACCAGATCATCTGTGACCGCCTCTATGGTCTTGGAGGACCGGAGTGACGATCATGACATCACTTCCGGTCTAGGGCGGAAGTAGACAATTTTTATTTTTTTAAAACAAAAGATCACATATATATATATATATTTTTTTTATCTTTTGCTTTTAAAAGGTACAGGAGAGATTTGGGGGTCTTTCTGACCCCAGATCTCTCCACAAACAGGACCTGTCATCTTTTATTTCTATTACAAGGGATGTTTATAAGTCATCAAAAAAAAAAATATTAAAGTGACAGTGCAAAAATAAATAAAATAAATAATAATAATAAAAAAAAAATTAAAGTGCCCCCCCATTGCTACGTGCTTGTGCACAGAAGTGAACGCATATGTAAGTCGTGCACGCATCTGTAAACAGCATTCGCAGCACACATGTGAGGTATCGCTGCGAATGTTAGGGCGAGAGCATTCATTCTAGCGCTAGACCTCCTCTGTAACTCTAAACTGGAAACCTGTAAAAAAAATTTAAAGCATCGCCTATGGAGATATTTAAGTACCGTAGCTTGTCTACATCCCACCAGCGTGCGCAATTTTAAAGCGTGACATGTTAGGTATCTATTTACTCGACGTAACATCATCTTTTATATTTTATCCAAAAAATTAAGTTATATATTGTGGTTTGTTTTTTTTGCATTAAAATGAATTAAAGTGTAAACATAAAGTGCCAGAAAAGGCCGGGTCTGGCAGTAAAAGTTAGGCATATACCAGTTAGGCCTATTATCCCCATTAAAACGGTCCTGCTGTTGGCCAAGTTTTATGCTGCCACATCATCTGCATTCTCTTAAATCTTGTAGTAAAGCGTAAACATTGTGCTTTGTCTCTAAATAATTTTGGCCTAGCCTTGATCATTAAAACATTTTTACACTGTTAGGTCATCTGTGGTCTCCTATTTCTTGCAATAAACCCCCCCCCCCCTTACAAGTCTCTAGTATTTAGCCAATTCTTCCCCATTATAACTGTATAGACCTTCTATCCCTAATAAAACTGTCCTGCTGATGGCCAGGTTTACACTGCTGTAACATCTGCAGTCTCTTAATTCTTGTAAAAAAAATAAAACGCCAACCTGTACTTTTTTTTTTGTCTTTAGTACATTTGGTCCTAGCCCTACTCATTAACCCCTTCAATATCGCCCCCCTGCTTTCAGCGCTGTCACACTTTGAATGACAATTACGCGGTCATGTAACACTGTACACATATGACATTTTTAGCATTTTTTTCACACAAATAGAGCTTTCTTTTGTTGGTATTTACTCACCACTGGGGGGTTTTATTCTTTGCTAAATAAACGAAAAAAGACCAAAGATTTTTGGGGAAAAACGGTTTTTGTTAGTTTGTTTTAAAATTTTGTAAATAAGTCATTTTTTTCCTTTACTGATGGACGCTGATAGGTGGCACTGATGGGCACTGATAGGGCAACAATGATGGGCACTGATAGGTGGCACTGATAGGCACTGATGAGGTGGCACTGATGAGGCTGCACTGATGGTCACTGATAAGGTGGCACTGATGGGCACTGATGAGGTGACACTGATGGGCACTGATGAAGTGGCACTGATGGGCACTGATGAGACTGCCCTGATGGGCACTGATAGGCAGCACTGATGAGCACTGATGAGGCAGCGCTGACAGGCACTGATGAGGTGGCACTGATGGGCACTGATGAGACTGCCCTGATGGGCACTGATAGGCAGCACTGATGAGCACTGATGAGGTGACACTGATGGGCACTGATGGGCACTGATGAGACTGCCCTGATGGGCACTGATAGGCAGCACTGATGAGCACTGATGAGGCAGTGCTGACAGGCACTGATGAGGCAGCACTGATGGGCACTGATGAGGTGGCACTGGTGAGGCGGCACTGATGAGGCTGCACTGATGGGCATTGATAAGGTGGGACTGATAGGCAGCACTGATGGGCACTGATAATTTGACACTGATGGGCACTGATGAGGCAGCACTGATGGGCACTGATGAGGTGGCACTGACGGGCACTGATTAGGAGGCACTGATGAGACAGCACTGATGGACACTGATGAGGCAGCACTGACAGGCACTGATGAGGTGACACTGATGGGCATTGATAGGTGGCACTGATGGGCACTGATGAGGCTGCACTGATGGACAATGATGAGGCAGCACTGATGGGCATTGATGAGGAGGCACTGATGAGGCAGCACTGATGGACACTGATGAGGCAGCACTGATGGGCATTGATGAGTTGACACTGATAGGCAGCGTTGATGGGTACTAATGAGGCAGTAGTGATGGGCACTGATGAGGCAGCACTGATGGGCACAGATGGACACTGATGAGGCAGCACTGATGGGCACTAATGAGGCTGCACTGATGGGGTGGCACTGATAGGCAGCACTTATGGACACTGATGAGGTGACAGTGATGGGCACTGATGAAGTGGCAGTGATGGGCACTGATAAGGTGGCACTGATAGGCAGCACTGATGGGCACTGATGAGGCAGCACTGATGGGCACTGATGAGGCAGTCCTGATTGGCACTGATGAGGCAGTCCTGTTGGGCACTGATGAGGTGGCACTGATGGGCACTGATGAGGCTGCACTGATGTGCATTGATAAGGTGGAACTGATAGGCGGCACTGATGAGGCAGCACTGATGAGCAGTGATGGGCACTGATGAGGCAGCACTGATGGGCACTGATGAGGTGGCACACATATAGAACACTGATGGGCATGACTGATGGTCACTGATGCGGCTGCTCTGATATTTCGGACCCCGATGATCAGTGTAGATGCCCCCGATGTACCGTCTCTCCTCCCGCACTGTCAGAATGAGGGGAGGACTGCTGATAACCGGTGAATCCTGTTTACACTGTGATCAGTTGTGATTGGACACAGCTGGTCACATAGTAATGAGCTGCTCTGATTGGCTCTTTACCCTGAGCTGTGATCAGCTGTGTCCGAAAAGTGATAAAAAAGAGAAATGAAATGGGACGGTGTAAAAATAAAAAATAAAATGAATAAGAAAGAATGTAAAGCGCCCCGCCCCTCCGCACTCGCCCGCAGAAGCTCTAAACTCGTCACCTGTAAAACAAAAAGTCTCACCTCTGGAGATTCTTAATTATCGCAGTTTGTCGCCATTCCACGAGCGGGCGCCATTATAAAGAGTGACATGTTTGGTATATATTTACTCAGCGTAACCTCTATCTTTTATATTCTACAAAAAATTTGGCTTATACCGTGTACTGTGTGTTTTTTTTGCATTCAAATTCATTAAAGTGCATTTTTTCCACAAAAAATTGCATTTGAAAAGAATACGGCATGACATAAAAAATTGCAACAATCGCCATTTTATTCTCTGGGGTCTCTGCTAAAAAAAAATATATAATGTTTGGGGGTTCCAAGTAATTTCCCAGCAAATAATACAGATTTTTACAAAAAGTGTCAGAAGAGTCGGGGGGCCGCGCACCGAGGGGGGGGGGGTAAAATTCCCGCCAGCATCTGGTCTCCTTTGAAGAGCGATCGAGGACGGATATAGCGCACAGCTGCAGCTTTTTCTCTCCTCTTCTCCAACGTTCGATGTGAGATTTGTAAATCTTCTTTTGTACACCTGGAGGGGAGCCGCCGCCACGGGACGCAAATAACGCGGCTTCAATCAGATGAGAGGACGAACGTTCTCAACGGAAAAATCCCAAAAATAGACGCAGATCTCACACCCGATGTCATCTATTGATCCCGCCAGTAACAGGACTATGTTATGTCATGACATGGAGGACTACAGATCACCTCCCCTTCTCCAGAACACAGGGGGAGGTGTTCTGTAGTACTGCCCTAGGGTGTTCAATGCTTGCTCATTGTACCATAAGTATGGAGAAACAGGATTGTCACCTTAAGACAAGACTACAGAACACTCATTCTCTCTTGAATATAGGGGGAGGTGTTCTATAGTCCCATTCTAGGGTGACAGCACTCACCATACTGTATCGATGGAGGGTCCGTGTTGTCACTCTAGTATAGGACTACAGAACACCCCCTCACCTCTTCTCCAGAGCACAGATTAAGGTGTTCTATAGTCCGCTCCTGAATATAGTGGGAGGTGTTCTATAGTCCTATTCTAGGGTGTCACCACTCACTCGCCATACTTTATCTATGGTGGGTCCGTGTTGTCACCCTAGAGCAGGACTACTGAACACTCCCTCTTCTCCTCATTTCTACAGGACACAGATTAAGGTGTTGTATAGTCCGCTCCTGAATATAAGGGGAGGTGTTCTATAGTCCTATTCTAGGATGTCAACACTCACCATACTTTATCTATGGGGGGGTCCGTGTTGTCACTCTAGTACAGGACTACAGAACACCCCCTCTCCTCTTCTCCAGAACACAGATTAAGGCGTTGTACAGTTCGCTCCTGAATATAGTGGGAGGTGTTTTATAGTCCTATTCTAGGGCGTCAACACTCACTCGCCGTACTTTATCTATGGAAGGTCCGTGTTGTTACCCTAGGGCAGGACTACTGAACACTCTGCCCTCTCCTCTTCTCCAGAACACAGATTAAGGTGTTCTATAGTCCACTCCTGATTATAGGGGGAGGTGTTCTATAGTCCTATTCTAGGGTGTCAACACTCACTCGCCATACTTTATCTATGGTGGGTCCGTGTTGTCACCCTAGGGCAGGACTACTGAACACTCTTTCTTCTCTTTATTTCTACAGGACACAGATTAAGGTGTTCTATAGTCCGCTCCTGAATATAGGGGGAGGTGTTCTATAGTCCCATTCTAGGGCGACAACCATACTTTATCTATGGAAGGTCAGCGTTGTCATCTTAGGCCAGGACTACTGAACACTCCCCACTCTCCTTTTCTCACCCTAGGAAAGGGCTACAGGTCACCTCCCCCTCTCCTCTTCTCCAGAACATAGGGGAAGGTGTTCTATAGTACTGCCCTAGGGTGACAGTGTTTGCTTACTGTACTGTATCTATGGAGGAATGACATTATCACCTTTGGACAAGACTATACAACACCCCTCTCCTGAATATAGGGGGAGGTGTTCTATAGTTCTATTCTAGGGAGGCAGTGCTCACTCACCACACTGTATCTATGGAAGGTCAATATGATCACCCTAGGGCAGGACTACTGAACACGTCCCCCTCTCCTCTTCTCCAGAACATAGGGGGAGGTGTTCTATAGTGCTGGGTGACAATGTTTGCTCCCTGTACCGTATCTATGGAGGAACAACATCACCACCTTAGGATTAAGATTACAGAACATCTCCCTCTCCTGAATACAGGGGGAGGTGTTCTGTAGTCCTATCCTAGGGTGACAATGCTTCCTCACCATACTGTGTCCATGGAGGGTCAGCGATGTCATGCTAGGACAGGACCATTACACACCCTCCCCCTCTCCTGTTCTCCAGTACATGGAGGTGTTTTATAGTCCCAATTTCCCTTTGGGATTAATAAAGCATTCTGTAGTCCTGCCCTAGTGTGAAAAAGACGCTTCTTTGCAGGTACAGTACAGTGAGTGAGAGTTGTCATTCTAAAACAGGACTACAGAACACCTCCCCCTCTTCTCTGCTCCAACATATGAACGGGGAGGGGGGGGGGCATTCCACATGAACAATGTAGCAGATAAGAAGCAGCACAGAAAGCCAATCGGCTCCCTGGATTTCTGGCGGGATCAACAGGGATTTTTTTTTTTGCACTTCTAGAACCGATATAACGAAATAATTTCAAAGGGACAGACCTGAACCTCGTCTTGCCCCCAGTGCCTGAAACATGTTAGACCCAAAGGTATTGCATAAAGCCTGACAAGCTGGTGGAGCGGAAGCCCCCCCAGCCCCCCCCCCCACCCATGAGCAGAGGATTCTGGGAGATAATATAAGTACAGTGTCAGGCAGTTCTAGTGCTGATTTATGTCATGGTGGTGAACGGTTAGTATCCTTCTGAAGAGCCGTGAGATCTGCAGAGGAACATTCCCCACCGTGCCCGCTGCTGGCAGATGTAATCTCAATGCCCTTTTACATCTAGGTGGGTGCACAGGTGTGTCAACATGCGTGCGCTCCTATCCCCCCCCCCCATCTCTGCTATCACCCAATCATTGCAACTCCGAATCATGTGATCACCATGTCAGCAAATCACATGAGGCCTGTTAGTAAGCACTGTAAGATATATGTTTGTACTTATTGTCTCAGCCCATGTTGGGCATTAATAAAAATTTCTATTTGAAAAAAAAAATAAAAAATTAAATAAATAAATATATAAATATTAAAATACATATATAGGAAAATAAATAAATAGAAATAAATCTAAAACCAAATTTTTTCTGGAAATCAAATCGGTCAAACCGGATTTATTGTCAAGCGGCGACATGCTACGTGTTGTTCCGGGTGCATATATATATATATATATATATATATATATATATATATATATATATATGAATAAATAAATAAATATAAATAAATAATAAAATAAATATAAATATGTAAATATAAAATAAATATATAAAATATAAATACGTAAATATAAAATAAATATATATGAAAATAAATAAATAGAAATAAACGTAAAACCAAATTTTTCTGGAAGGTAAGTCTTTCAAACCAGATTTATTGTCAAGCGGCGACATGCTAAATATAAATATGTAAATATAAAATAAATATGTAAAATATAAATATAAAATATAAATACGTAAATATAAAATAATTATGTATGAAAATAAATAAATAGAAATAAATATAAAACCAAATTTTTCTGGAAAGCAAATCAGTCAAATCGGATTTATTGTCAAGCGGCGACATGCTACGTGTTTTTCTCGGGTGTGTATATATATATATATATATATATATAAAATACAATAACTATAAATATGTAAATATAAAATGAATATATAAAATATAAATATAAAATATAAATACGTAAATATAAAATAAATATGTATGAAAATAAATAAATAGAAATAAATATAAAACCAAATTTTTCTGGAAGGCAAATCAGTCAAACCAGCTTTATTGTCAAGCGGCGACATGCTAAATATAAATATGTAAATGTAAAATAAATATATAAAATATAAATATAAAATAAATATATAAAATATTATTATAAATTATAAATACGTAAATATAAAATAAATGTATATATGAAAATAAATAAATAGAAATTAAAGTAAAACCAAATTTTTCTGGAAGGCAAAACGGTCAAACCAGATTTATTGTCAAGCGGCGACATGCTACGCATTTTTCCGGGTGCATATATATGTATATATATATATATATATATATATATATATATATATATATATATATATACATATATGTATATATCTATCTATCTATATATATATAGATATATATATATATATATATATATATCCATATATAGAGAGATATATATCTCTATCTATATATATATAGAGATATATAGATAGATCTATATATAGATATAGATATATAGATATATATATAAAAAATAATAAAATAAATATAAATATGTAAATATAAAATAAATATATATGAAAATAAATAAATAGAAATAAATATAAAACCAAATTTTTCTGGAAGGCTACGCGTTTTTCCGGGTGCCCACATATTGATAACGTCTCAAAATAAAATCAGATGAATGAGTTAAAAAATGAGTTTATGCAAATCATGGCCAGGTCACATGACTCCCCCCCAATGCAAATTTTTTTAAGGTTGTGGAAAATAGACACTCCTGCCCACTCATTTTGTAACAGTTTCAGATTAAGTCAGGGTCAATGTTGTGCAATCCCCTCCCCCCCTCCCGTCTCCTAATTGTACCATTCCCACCATACACAGCTCCCAGCGCAGGCGCTGCGAATCGCCGACCACGACGCCAAACAGCGCTGCAAACCTCCGGAGCCGGCGGTGAGTAAGCCGGGTCCGGATGTCTGAGGTTTTGCAGCAGGTGGGAAGCGCGGCGGTTGGTTGGCACACGACTTTTGCCTGAGAGCTTCTCGTCACCCGTTTTGTTGTGTCGGAGGCTTTGACACTTTCAGTCTTAACACTTTCCGCCCCGGGGGTAAAAATAAGGTGCTTTCCGCGAAGATGTGCCGACTCAGCAGGACCGGACGGACGACTCTGGGAACCCGGCAGCGCGGGCGTCAAGTGGAAACCGATCAACTCAAAAATGAGTACTTCTAAAAAAAAAGTAGCTTCTAAAAAAAAAAAAAAAGGAAGGATACAACGTTAATGACGTTTAAAGAGTTTGTTTATTATCTGAGACAATAAACAGATAATAAAAGAAGAGAAAAAAATAAATAATTATAAAAATTGAAAAAAATACAAAACATGAGAAAAAAAAAAATAAAACATTGCAGAGCGCAGCAACTTCATGGGAAAAATTCTCTACAGAAATCAATGGAAACAAAAGTATTAAATTTGACAAACTTTGTTGCGACTTGACTTTCTTTATGCTCGCTTTACACAATTTCTGCGCTCTGGATGTGTCTCTGCATACGCATTGTACGCGTATTTCTGATTCGCTTTCAATGCGTTCCATTTTTTTTCCCCCCTCTTTTTTATTTTTTTTTATTTTAACACTTGCAAAATCCAGGAAAATGTGCGTTGTTTTTTTTTTTGGTGCGTTGACATGCGTTCCCATACGTTTTTTTTTTTTTTTGTGTACGTTCCATACAGGGAAAAAAAATGCAGCCGGTTCTCATTTTGTTGAATGCTCTGAAACGGACTGAGGCCATTGGAGTACATAGAAAACCCCGTGCGTGCGTTTATGATGCAGGTTAAAAAATAAACCCCAAAAAAACGCACTGGACTGAAACTGGTGTGAACCGGCCCAAAATTCTTGCCTATTTATTCATTTTTTTGCACACGTTAAAATTTGTATTTTTTTTTTGCAAGAAATTACTGTAAACCCCCCTGAAAAGTATATACAGTGGGGAGGGAAAGTATTCAGACCCCCTTAAATTTTTCACTCTTTGTTATATTTCAGCCATTTGCTAAAATCATTTTTTCCTCATTAATGTACACACAGCCCCCCATATTGTACACACAGCACCCCATATTGTACACACAGCACCCCATATTGTACACACAGCCCCCCATATTGTACACACAGCACCCCATATTGTACACACAGCACCCCATATTGTACACACAGCACCCCATATTGTACACACAGCCCCCCATATTGTACACACAGCACCCCATATTGACAGAGAAACACAGAATTGTTGACATTTTTGCAGATTTATTAAAAAAGAAAAATTGAAATATCACATGGTCCTAAGTATTCAGACCCTTTGCTGTGACACTCATATATATAACTCAGGTGCTGTCCATTTCTTCTGATCATCCTTGAGATGGTTCTTCACCTTCATTTGACTCCAGCTGTGTTTGATTATACTGATTGGACTTGATTAGGAAAGCCACACTCCTGTCTATATAAGACCTTACAGCTCACAGTGCATGTCAGAGCAAATGAGAATCATGAGGTCAAAGGAACTGCCTGAAGAGCTCAGAGACAGAATTGTGGCAAGGCACAGATCTAGACAAGGTTACAAAAAAATTCTGCTGCACTTAAGGTTCCTAAGAGCACAGTGGCCTCCATAATCCTTAAATGGAAGACGTTTGGGACGACCAGAACCCTTCCTAGAGCTGGCCGTCCGGCCAAACTGAGCTATCGGGGGAGAAGAGCCTTGGTGAGAGAGGTAAAGAAGAACCCAAAGATCACTGTGGCTGAGCTCCAGAGATGTAGTCAGGAGATGGGAGAAAGTTGTAGAAAGTCAACCATCACTGCAGCCCTCCACCAGTCGGGGTTTTATGGCAGAGTGGCCCGACGGAAGCCTCTCCTCAGTGCAAGACACATGAAAGCCCACATGGAGTTTGCTAAAAAAAAACACCTGAAGGACTCCAAGATGGTGAGAAATAAGATTTTCTGGTCTGATGAGACCAAGATAGAACTTTTTGGCCTTAATTCTAAGCGGTATGTGTGGAGAAAACCAGGCACTGCTCATCACCTGTCCAATACAGTCCCAACAGTGAAGCATGGTGGTGGCAGCATCATGCTGTGGGGGTGTTTTTCAGCTGCAGGGACAGGACAACTGGTTGTCATCGAGGGAAAGATGAATGCGGCCAAGTACAGGGATATCCTGGACGAAAACCTTCTCCAGAGTGCTCAGGACCGCAGACTGGGCCGAAGGTTTACCTTCCAACAAGACAATGACCCTAAGCACACAGCTAAAATAACGAAGGAGTGGCTTCACAACAACTCCGTGACTGTTCTTGAATGGCCCAGCCAGAGCCCCGACTTAAATCCAATTGAGCATCTCTGGAGAGACCTAAAAATGGCCGTCCACCAACGTTTACCATCCCCCCTGACAGAACTGGAGAGGATCTGCAAGGAGGAATGGCAGAGGATCGCCAAATCCAGGTGTGAAAAACTTGTTGCATCTTTCCCAAAAAGACTCATGGCTGTATTATATCAAAAGGGGCTTCTACTAAATACTGAGCAAAGGGTCTGAATACTTAGGACCATGTGAGATTTCAGTTTTTCTTTTTTAATAAAAATGTCAACAATTCTGTGTTTTTCTGTCAATATGGGGGGCTGTGTGTACAATATGGGGTGCTGTGTATACAATATGGGGTGCTATTTGTACAATATGGGGCGCTGTGTGTACAATATGGGGTGCTGTGTATACAATATGGGGTGCTGTGTGTACAATTTGGGGTGCTGTGTGTACAATATGGGGTGCTGTGTGTACAATATGGGGAGCTGTGTATACAATATGGGGGGCTGTGTGTACAATATGGGGAGCTGTGTGTACAATATGGGGGGCTGTGTGTACAATATGGGGTGCTATTTGTACAATATGGGGTGCTATGTGTACAATATGGGGTGCTGTGTGTACAATATGGGGTGCTGTGTGTACAATATGGGGAGCTGTGTATACAATATGGGGTGCTGTGTGTACAATATGGGGTGCTGTGTGTACAATATGGGGGGCTGTGTGTACAATATGGGGTGCTGTGTGTACAATATGGGGAGCTGTGTATACAATATGGGGTGCTGTGTGTACAATATGGGGTGCTGTGTGTACAATATGGGGTGCTGTGTGTACAATATGGGGAGCTGTGTGTACAATATGGGGTGCTGTGTGTACAATATGGGGTGCTGTGTGTACAATATGGGGAGCTGTGTGTACAATATGGGGTGCTGTGTGTACAATATGGGGTGCTGTGTGTACAATATGGGGTGCTGTGTGTACAATATGGGGAGCTGTGTGTACAATATGGGGTGCTGTGTGTACAATATGGGGTGCTGTGTGTACAATATGGGGAGCTGTGTATACAATATGGGGGGCTGTGTGTACAATATGGGGTGCTGTGTGTACAATATGGGGTGCTGTGTGTACAATATGGGGGGCTGTGTGTACAATATGGGGGGCTGTGTGTACAATATGAGTTTTAATTTTTTTTTTATGTTGCACGATATCTGCACAGGTATTTATCAAATGCATATTTTCTGGAAAAAAAAATGTGCAAACAAACATAATCTTATACAAATTTTTTTTTTTTTTTAGTAAGATTTAAAAAGTCTGGGTTGCATCCAGCAAATAGATACCAAATATGTCAAACAGACAATTTTTAGGTACAATATAAAAGTCTGGATTGCATCAAATAAATAAATACCAAACATGTCAACAGCTACCTTATAAAAAATATTTACTCAATACGACCCGATCTTTTATACTGTACCTAAAAATTGGGCATTGACATGTTTGGGATCAATTTACTCGATGCAACTCAATCTTTTTTTTCATATTGTGCCTAATAATTGGGTATTTACTTGTTTGGGTTGCATCGAGTAAATAGATACCAAAAATGTAAATTACCCAATTTTTAGGTACAATATGAAAAAAGATTGGACTGCATCGAGTAAACAGATACCAAACATGTCAATGCCCAATTTTTATTTACAATATAAAAGATTGGTATCTATTTACTCGATGCAACCCAATCTTTTATATTGTAGCTAAAAATTGGGTATGAAAAAAAGATTGGACTGCATCGAGTAACTTGATCCCAATGTCAATACCCAATTTTTTGGTAAAATATAAAAGATTGGTATCTATTTACTCGATGCAGCCCAATGGTTTTTTTATATCGTACCTAAAAATTGGGTATTTACATGTTTGGTATCTATTTACTCGATGCAACCAAAACATGTCAATACCCAATTTTTAGCTACCATACAAAAGATTGGGTTGCATCGAGTAAATTGATACCAAACATGTCAATACCCAATTTTTAGCTACTATATAAAAGATTGGTATCTATTTACTCGATGCAACCCAATCTTTTATATGGTAGCTAAAAATTGAGTATTGACATGTTTGGTATTTATTTATTCGATGCAGTTCAATCTTTTATATGGTACCTAAAAATGGTGTATTTACATTTTTGGTATCTATTTACTCGATGAAACCCAAACATGTAAATACCCAATTTTTAGGTACAATATAAAAGATTGGGTTGCATCGAATAAATAGATACCCAACATGTCAATGCCCAATTTTTATTTACAATATAAAAGATTGGTATCTATTTACTGGATGCAACCCAATCTTTTATATGGTACCTAAAAATTGGGTATTTACATGTTTGGTATCTATTTACTCGATGCAACCCAAACATGTAAATACCCAATTTTTAGGTACAATAAAAAAGATTGGGTTGCATCGAGTAAATAGATACCCAACATGTCAATACCCAATTTTTAGATACCCAATTTTCTGCAGCAACGGACTTTGATCCATCCCTATTCCTGAATGGGGACACATTGGGGTCTCTCTGTTACATCGTTATAACTTTGTTGCATGGAAGTCATTTTTATGTTTTTCTTCTGGCAGCACAAATCGAGATCATTCCTTGTAAGATCTGCGGGGACAAATCCTCCGGAATCCACTATGGTGTCATCACCTGCGAAGGATGTAAGGTGAGGGGACAAAAGAGGATTATTCCATTTTATAGGTTTTTCATTTTACCATACACATCCAATCTTTGTTTGGCAAATAAACATTTGTTTAATTTATTAATTTAATATTATTAATTTATTATTAAAATGGGGACAGCAATAAAAACTGATAGGGGTTCTAATCCTTCTCCACTGCACCCAAAACTAAAAAAAAAAAAAAATTGGACTTGAATATTTTTTTATTTTGTTTATTTATTATTATTTCTTTTTTTATTTATTAATTGAATATTATTAATTTTATTTATTTATTTATTATTAATAATAATTATTTATTTATTTATTTTTAGTCCGTCTAATAAAATATATGAATATATAAAAAAATGATGGTTGATGTCTCTAGATGGGGACAACAATAAAAACTGATAGGGGTTCTAATCCTTCTCCACTACATCCAAAACTACAAAAAAAAAATTGACTCGAATATTTATTCTTTTTATTTATTATTATTTATTTTTTAATTTATTAATTTAATATTATTAATTTAATTTATGAATGTATTATTAATAATCTATTTATTTTTAGTCCTGACCATAAAATATATAAATATATAAAAAATAAACAAAAAATAAATAAATAAAATATATAAAAAATAAATAAAATAAATAAAAATGATGGTTGATGGTCTCCAGACGGACAAATGTTAGTGACAAAGTGGCGGCTTCTTCTCACTTGTCTCTCGTAATGTCCCGGCAGGGGTTCTTCCGGAGGAGCCAGCAGGGGAAGCCGATCTATTCCTGCAGTCAGCAACAGAGCTGCCAGATCGATCGATCCAACAGGAACCGGTGCCAGCACTGCCGCCTGCAGAAGTGCCTGTCCCTGGGCATGTCACGGGATGGTAAGACGGAGACAAAAACATTTTAAGCCAAGAGTGGATCTCCACTGTAGCCAAAAGATTCATTTTGCTTTGCATAGACCCCGGTAACGGTCGAAGGTTTTTATTGTCACCTGCATCCACATTTGGAAAGTTTCTGCTCACTTCCTGTTGGGACAGGAAGTGACGGTGCATGTCTTCAATGGGGACACAGACAAAAAAGAAAGAATGACCCCTTCTTTAGTAGAATGGGGAAGGGTTAGAACTTCTGACTAATGTCACAGAGGTCCACTAAGGGTCAATAGATGACACAGCATAGCCTGGGGCGCTCTTGAAGTCACAAGGCTTCCAGGAGTGAACTGGGATGCTCTAGGGTGCACTAAAATCACAGAGCACACAGGGGTGCATTGGGGTCACAGGATACTCTGGGGTGCACTTCAGCCACAAAGGGGTGCACTGGGGTCACTAGGTGACACAGAATGCCGTGGGGCGCACCGGAGACACAGAGCGCACAGGATCCCATTGGGGTTACCACGTGTTGCTCAGCGGAGCATACATCGGCACACTGGGGGGTCACTGGCTGACACTGGATGCTCTTGGGTAGACTAAGAGTCATTGGTTACCCAGAGGCTGGTACACAACGGACATGAGGGTAGAGGTAAGGTGACTTGGCTTAAAGCATATGAGAATGAAAAACAAAAATGGCCTTCAAAGATAGGACATCCACCTCACACACATCAGGCTTGGCTCGTTGTTGGCTTTGCCTCCACTCCGTTTATGTCTGAGGTGGAGAGTCTGGCAAATTTGGGTCTCCAGAGTGTCCTAAGAATATACGTTCCATCCCATAATAGACTTCTGTAGGACCACAAGAGGTGGAGAGTCCGGCAAATTTGGGTCTCCAGAGTGTCCTAAGAATATACGTTCCATCCCATAATAGACTTCTGTAGGACCACAAGAGGTGGAGAGTCCAGCAAATTTGGGTCTCCAGAGTGTCCTAAGAATATATGTTCCATCCCATAATAGACTTCTGTAGGACCACAAGAGGTGGAGAGTCCAGCAAATTTGGGTCTCCAGAGTGTCCTAAGAATATATGTTCCCTCCCATAATAGACTTCTGTAGGACCACAAGAGGTGGAGAGTCCGGCAAATTTGGGTCTCCAGAGTGTCCTAAGAATATATGTTCCCTCCCATAATAGACTTCTGTAGGACCACAAGAGGTGGAGAGTCCGGCAAATTTGGGTCTCCAGAGTGTCCTAAGAATAACTATTCCATCCCATAATAGACTTCTGTAGGACCACAAGAGGTGGAGAGTCCGGCAAATTTGGGTCTCCAGAGTGTCCTAAGAATATATGTTCCATCCCATATTAGACTTCTGTAGGACCACAAGAGGCATATCATGGAAGTTCATGTCTGGTGGGCAGAGAGGAGGAACCTATTGATATAGACTGAAGCCCATTATGGTCATGGATAACCATAGATAAAGATGAGTACTAGAGTTGGGATTTTAGTATTGGATGCATTCCAGAAAACAAAGGGGAACGCTATTATGGTGCATTTGCTTTTTTTTTTGGTTAATTAAATGTTTTCAATTTCCATTATAGCTGTAAAATTTGGCCGAATGTCCAAGAAGCAGCATGATATCATCCAGGCCGAGGTGCAGAAACTTCAAAGGGAGGGGCCTTCAAGTCTACAGAAGACGGAACCTCAGATGGATCAACCAACGTCAACATCTCCCGAACTGGGCCATACCATCCCGCATTCCCTATGGACCGGCCGGTGGGATTCTTCCTGCTCCGCACGCTCCTGTTCAGCACCCAGAATGCAGTTGCAGAAGGACCCCCTTGTCCACCATTCCAACACTCCAGAAAAGACGCATTCAGAAGCCTTTCTTCGAAAAAGCTACCTCAGAGAGCAACAGCTTCACCTGGAGCACACAAGACCAACCGTGTTCCAGGGCGTGGAGTCCTACGGCAACATCGTCAGCAGCTGTTTACTTCCAGAGTGCGTCATTTCAGCGACAGAGCTTGGTGAGTACATCAAAACTTGTTGGAGGTACAATCGATGCTTCTAAAATGTCATTCTCCCTTAAGATTTAGAGATGTTGCCCCTTGCTGATCATTTGTGTCCTTCACAACCTCTTTGCGGATCATTCATTTTCCTTGCTTGGTCTTCCAATCCCCAGAGCTTTTGACGCAGAACGTAGTGCATGCCCACCAAGAAACATGCCAGTTCAGACAAGAGAACCTCCATGTCCTGCGATGGGAAACCTTCTCTACGGCAGAGTTGCAGAACTTCCACCACAGGGCAAGTTAAATTTAACCTCCTCATATGTTCCCTATCTCCAGAAATGGTAACCAGTGTAGAAAAAAAACAAATCTTCAAATTCCTAGCACCCTGGAACATGCAAAATATTAAATTTTGTCAAACTGAAGAAACCAAACCCCATATCTCTTTAGAGGTTTAAAAGAGTTAACATGTATGTCCTATGTTTCTCTGTCTTTGAGCAGCCTATGGACCAGATGTGGGAGCGCTGTGTATGCCACGTCACCGATGCCATCCAGTATATTGTGGAGTTTGCCAAACGGCTTAGTGGCTTCATGGACCTGAATCCGAATGACCAGATTGTACTCTTAAAAGCAGGTAATGGAACTTTCACCATCGTCTTCCAAGAGGCTCTTAAATGTGGTCTCCAAACTGCAGCCCAGGGGCCGGATGTGGCCCTTTGCGTGCCTTTATTTGGCCCGTGGGGTACTATTCCATCCACTGACACCAACAATGAGGAATAATTCCTGTTGCTGACACCAACGATGGGGCATAATTCTTGTTGCTGACACCAACAGTGGGGCACTATTCCTCCCACTGACACCAATGATATGGCATAATTCCTTCCATTGACACCATCTATGGGGCACTAATCCTACTAAAGCCAACTATGGAGCACTGATCCTCCCACTGACACCAACAATGGGGCGTAATTACTCCCACTAAGACCAGTAACGACACACTATTCTTCCCACTGACACCAACAATGGGGCACTATTCCTCCCACTGACACCAACAATTGGGCATTATTATTCCCACTGACACCAATGATGGGGCACTATTCCTCCCACTGACACCAACGATAGGGCACTATTCCTCCCACTGACACCAACGATAGGGCACTATTCCTCCCACTGACACCAACAATGGGGCGCAATTCCTCCCACTAACACCAGTGATGGCGCACTATTAATCCCACTAACACCAGCGATGGGGCACTGTCCTTTCCACTGAAACCAATGATGGGGCACTATTCCTCCTACTGACACCAATGATGGGGCTTTATTCCTCCCACTGACTGACCCCAATGATGGGGAAATAGTCCTCCCACTGACACCAATGACGGGGCGCTAGTCCTCCCACCGACACCAACGATGAGGCACTAGTTCTCCCACTGACACCAATGATGTGGCCCTAGTCCACCCCCCCCCCCCATAAGTCTGAAGGATAGTAAACTGGCCCTTTGTTTAGAAAGTTTGTAGACCCCTGCTGTAAATCATTCATATTTTCCAAAAAATACTACATATATGTATGGGCAAAGGTATGTGGACCCCATTCCAAAAAACAGGTGTCTCCAGTGAAGGGTATTGGTAATACTCCATCATACAATGACATTGTAGACAATTGTACCTTGTGGTAACAGTTTGGTGAAGACCCTTTTCGGTTCCCCCATGACTGTCCCTTGTGTACACAGCCAGCTCCATAAAGACATGATGTGACCAGTTTGGTGTGGAGGAATGCAAGTGTCCTGCACAGAGCCCTGACCTCAACCCTACTGAACACCTTTGGGGTGAATTGGAACGCTGATGGTGAACCAGGTCTTTTTTGGTCCCCAACGTTAGACACACAAGCTTCTCATTCAACATCGGTACCTGCCCTGACTAATGGACACAAATTATGGGTAAAAATGACCAGTTTGGTGTGGAGGTAGCTTCTGTAGGGTTGGAGATCATGATGGACTGACTCAGTCGGTTGTAGGTCAATGGTTAGGAAGAGATTGGAAGAGTTCTCTTCTGATACTTTCTGCCCCTCTACACCGCAAGGAGGTGGTGAGCCTTTTTTGGGGGCCTGGGCTGCTGCCTTTGGGTACGGCCTTGAGATTGTTTCCGTGTGTACTAGTAGAAGTAGAAAAAGAGGGGGCACCCAAATTCCAATGAAATGCAAGTCGAGAAGTGGATTTATTGAAAGTTTCAAAAAAATGGTCAAGCCAACTAGTTTTGGAACAAAAGACCCCCCCCCCCCCTCCCCTTCCTCAAGGCTGCTGCTGTTTGCTGATAGTGAACGGGGCAAAGATCCCAAACAAGTGTGTCTGTGACACCAGCAGCCCTGAGGAAGGGGGGAAGTTTTGTTTTCTCCCGAAACGTGTTGGCTTGACCATTTGTTGCATCTTTCAATAAACAACCTCAAATCCACCTATTGACTTGCATTTCATTGGATATTGGGTGCTCCCTCTTTTTTCTACCTCTACCAGTTTGGTGTAGAGGAACTCGAGTATCCTACACAGAGCCCTGACCTCAACCCTACTGAACACCTGTGGGATGAGCCAGGTCTTCTGATCCAACATCAGCACCTGACCTTAAAAATGGGCCCAAATTCCCACAGACAGCCCCTAAAATCTTATAGGAAGCCTCCTCAGAAGAATGTAGGCTCTTATTGCTACAAAGGGGAGGGGTGGGAGATTCAACATTAACGTCCATGGTTTTGGAATGGAATACTAATGAAGCTCATATAGGTGCGATGGTCAGACATTTTGGTACGTCACAGATATAATTTTCTAAACATTCATTGTAGGTCTTGCCTCCTATGTGGACCTCGCAGAGCCTAAATGAGGTCTCTTTTTGTTGTCTTCTAGGTGCCATGGAGCTGCTGCTTATAAGAATGAGCCGAGCATTTAACTGTTACAATAACACGGTCTACTTTGAAGGCAAATACGCTCAACTGGAACTCTTCCATTCTTTGGGTGAGAGCAAAATGCCAAAATGCTTTGACATATCTCCATAGATCTTGATCTGTCTACATAGTATGGCCACCCGCTGATTCAGTAGAATCCACAGACAGCTTAATGCAGTTAAGTTAAGCTTTGGCAAAAAAAAAACAAAAAAACCTGGAAGCTGATTGGTTTCTATGCAAAGCTGCACCAGATTTTGCACGCTCTGGTTTTAGTAAATCAACCCCAATGACTTCCTCAGGTAGTTACAGAAACATAAGGAAAGCAGGGAGGTTCTAACCCAAAAAACTGCACTAACTAGCACGAACAAGAGGGGAGGACAATGTAATAGAGCAAGAGTACAAATAAACAAGTAGCTGTGGCTGTGCATCGCCACTAGATGGCAGCAGATACACAATATTAACAGTAAAATGCAATACAATGACAATAACGTAAGCATATAATCGATGGGAGACAACATAAGCGTTAAAAGGGAGGGGTTGGCTTTCTGTTGTCCAAGTCCAAATGCAGCCAAGGCATTTTTTTTTAGGTTTTGGGCAGAATAGAAAGGCTGAAAGCCTTGAGACCCTTAGAAACATCATAGCCCTTCTAAACCCTTTTCATACTCCAGGGGAAACCCTTTATTAATTATAATAAAATAATTTTCAGGTCTTGGGTAACCCCACTACAGTCAATTTATTGGTGGTCAGAATACCATCCTTATAGAAAGGTAAAAAAGGTTATTGCAGCTGGCTGGGCCAAGTGGCCAAGTAGCATTGAACCAGGAACTATGCAAGCACCATGAAATAGAAGGTCAATTTCAGGAGGAACCCTAAGGTTCCATGGAACCCTGGTTGAGAATGATTGGTCTACGTAGTAGAACCAAGGTCACATCCATATGTTCTTCTTGCAGGGTGCATCGATCTCATCAGCACCATGTTTGATTTCTGCCATATCCTGGGAGCTCTCAACCTCTCCGAACATGAAATGGCCTTCTACAGTGCCATGACGCTGCTGGATCCCAGTAAGTCCAAGTCTTCTGACCATTAAACCATCTAATGAAAACCACTGCCTAGATGAATATATATGAGATGAAAATCCAGACATTATACTGTATCTGTTCACATTTTCCTCGGGATTCTTTAGGAATGAAATGTAAACTTTCCTTAGGTCGGCCCTGGCTACAAGACAAGCAGAAGGTGGAGACCCTTCACAGAAAGCTACAGTTGGCCTTCAGACATTTACTGCGGAGGACCCATCGGGAGGGGATTATGAGCAAGGTGAGGACATCGGAGGTCTCTATGAATCTTAACTCATGTCTAAAGCTCTGTGAAGGCTTCAGTGGTGTCTATGTAACCTCACAATTATGTTCTTTTTGTTTTCATAACCTTGTTCCGGCAACAACTAAGATGAGATGACCTCTCACTTCCTGTTGTGTCTCCAGGATAGGAAGTGAAGAGAAATCTCTTCAATAGGGCACACATGGCAAAATAAAAAGGAAAAAGTTTTGGCTTTAGATATATTTTATACTAGGCTCAACCCCATGGTATGTGGCTTAATGGCCTTTAATTTTTTTTTAATTTCTTCTATTTATATAATGCTGACATATTCCATAGTGCTATACAGACTCCCATTTGCAATGATGGAGTACGGTGGGCATCTGATGTAAATGGGTAGAAGTGGTATCTATGTGTTGGCCGTCCAGATTCGGGACAAGGGGTGGGCAGGAGGGACGGCTGCCCCAGGCGCAGTGAAGTAAGGTGACGAAGACTAGACACAGGGTGATACAGCCGTTCAATGGCATGTATTACCAGTGGGGGAGGGGGGCACAGTTTTTGGATCCTTGTCTTGGGCGCTGGACAACCCTGTTCCAGTACTACATCCGTCTATACCTTCTTTTTACAATTTGCACAGCTATCTTCTTTATCACTGCTGAACTTCTTGCTTTGTCTCCGTATTTACAAACTTTTTTTGGCTTATTCGTTTTAGATTTTTCATGTTTTTGCTAATTGTTTGCCGATTGGCCTTTTTCAGCTCCCGCACAAGGAAGGGCTGTCTGGGATTTGCCAGCTTCACCTGGAAAAACTGAACATCTTCCGACAGATGTACCCGGGCATAGCGTGGGAGAGGTTCCCCCCGCTCTACAAGGAGCTGTTCATCTCCGAACCAGAAAGTTCCTGAGGGGACAATGGACAATGGATATTCGCCTGTCTCCCCCACCCCCCCCTCCTTTTCCCTGCCATCACCATGTCCCTGGAGGACAGCCTGTCCTGGAGAGCCACCAACGTCGTCCAGGAATCCTCAGAGTAATGTGAAGGGCTCTTCAACTATCCTCAGGCCACTTCAACCCTACTCAGTAGACATTTGATGTTATAAGGACTTGTAATTGCTAGCATTAAACATTAGAATTGGAAAGACAAGGCTTTATAGCCTCATGGACCTTACATGACCTTGGGCAACAACCCAGAGCATATACAATGTAACTTTTTAGAACTGTTCACTAACTATCAGTATAAGCCCATATTCATGTTCGCTATTCATTGCTCTAAATTTCAACCAATTATAAGCCTGGGGAATTTACACTGAAAATACTAAAAATGTGGACGCCATAGGGAGCTATTTACAAAAAAAAAAAAGTCTCAAGCATTTGCACAACCATATCGAATAACCCCTGTAGTTTGTCTAATATGTTTATTTTCTTTGATCGTCAGCTCCATCTAGTGATCATCATGCAATATTTTCCTGATTGAGGTATTTTTAGGATACTACCGCATTATGGCCACTAGATGGAGCTGAAGATCCTTGGAAAAAATTATATTAGACCAGTCTTTCTCAACCGTTTTAACATGAAGGAACACTTGAAACGACTTTCTGGGCTCAGTGAACCCCTGCTAATAATTACTACATCAAAATTTCACAGTACATTATTGTGAGGGCCACAGAGAAGACTGCCCCTCCTACAGATGGTTAAAACAATCATTGTTGATATCCAAGAGGCAGAAGTTGCTCAAGGACCTCTTGGCAACCTTTAGAGAACTCCTAGAGTTCCACAAAATCCTAGTGGAGAAAGATTGTATTAGACCAGTCTTTCTCAACCTTCTCAACCTCAGAGGAACACCTAAAATAATTTCCTATCCTTAGGGAACCCTTACTAAAACCAGTTCATTGGGGGATAGTTGTGAAAACACCCTTAAATTGGTGGCCAATAGGAAGAATGCTATCCTTACAGACAGCTAGAACGATAATTGGTGTCACGATGTTGACTTTGCCAAGTGGTGATGACCTTCTCAACCTCTGAGGAATTCCTAAAATAATTTTCAAGCCTTAGGAAACCTATACTAAAATCAGTTTATTGGGGACAATGGTGAAAATGCCCCCTAAATTGGTGGTCAGTAGGAAGAATTCTATCCTTACAGACAGCTAAAAAGATAATTGGTGTCACGATGTTGACTTTGCCAAGTGTTGATGGCCTTCTCAATCTTAGAGGAATCCCTAAAAATGTCTAGCCTTGGAGAACTCTTACTAAAACCAGTTCATTGGGGAACAATGGTGAAAATGCCCCTTAAATTGCTGGTCAGTAGGAGGAATTCTACCCTTACAGACAGCTAAAAAGATAATTGGTGTCATGATGTTGACTTTGCCAAGTGGTGATGACCTTCTCAGCCTCCAGCAGAACCCCTAAAATAATTTTCTAGCCTTGGGGAACCCTTACTAAAGCAAGTTCATTGGGGGACAATTGTGAAAACGCCCCTTAAATTGTTGGTCAGTAGGAAGAATGCAACCCTGATGTTGACTTTGCCAAGTGGTGATGACCCCGAAACTGTGGTGGCACCAACAGATAGAAGGTCAATCAGCCACAGCTCAAGTAACCCCCAGCAACCTCTGGAGGAACCCAAGGGCTCCATGGAACCTGGTTGAGAAATGCTGGATTTGACAATTTATGAGAATTATTCAAATGCGTGAATGCTTGAGACTAGATCCAGGTATATAAAGTTACATGAACCTCTCCACTTCTCTTGTATAAGTTGAGCTTAGCCTTGCCCTCTGAAACTCCCTTAGCCCACTTCTTGTTGAGAAAGGCTGTCCATCAGATTAAAGGACCAATAGGGGCACTTGGAAAGTAGAAGAGGGTGGGGCCTTGTTGTGTATTTTAACTAAAGGTATGTCTATTCTTTAATCCAAGCTTTATTTTTATAGTTTTTAAATATTTATTCAACTCTTTTTGGTATATGAGACAATTATGAAGCACCTGTAAAGGAGCAAACCAGGTCCCAAAATTGTAGCAAAAAACGTAATCTAAAAATTAAAAAAAAAAAAACACACACACAATAAAGAATTAAAGCTAAAAAGATAATATGAACTTCAATAATCACTTTGTGGAACATGTCCCACTTTCCAACTGGTGGGAAAGATCTCTTGATTTTAAACCCTCCAAGTTTCCCATTGTGTTTGTGTTGGTTACCAATCTGGTCATTTGCCCAAAAAAGCCACCTTCACCATGATGTTTCTTCGCCCAACATTTGGATGAATAGTAACCATAATTAGATTTAAACTGAACCTTTTCAAAGCCACCACAGATAGTAGATGCCATTGGGTGATATTGGCAAACTGTTGGATGACTACCATAGTGGAAACACCTTCAGCAACCTTCCACCCAAATTGGCCCTAGAATAGATGCAGAACATGGTTGGCAATATATTTATATCTAAGTAATCTGATTTTATGAAGCCGTAGGCTCAGCTTTAGACTAAGGATATCCATCGGCCTCAAACCCTTGGGGCAGCCCATATACAGACCCATTACTATCGAAGATAGTCTTGGGATTTATTTGCCTCAACTAGTAGAGTCCTAGAATGGAGAAAAGCCAGTGGCACTCTTAAAATCCAACCCTTGTGAACCTTTAATGCTTTGGACAAGCAGACCCAAAACTGGGCTTAAAATAAAAACCTAATTGTGGTCTTTAACTATAAAGCCCAGTATTTAGGTGAAATGCATCAGTGGGGAGATCCAAGATGGGGATTCTGTGTCTGTTTGGTCAAACACATAAAGTTACACCTGGGTTGAGCTTTAAGGAGTGTCGTTGTTTTTATTCCTTTGGATAGTTGGTTGGATGGTACTGGTGGTTAGGGCACAGAATAAGCCCGCGGTCAGCTTCTGGTCAGCCAAGAGAGTGACCCGGTGTACTGGCTTTAAGGTGGAAACATATTTCTTTGGTAGAGTCCCACCCTTGGAAGCGATTAAACACATTTTTTTTATTTTTATGAACAAGTTGTACCTGGCTCCTTGATAATAAGCTATATGTATGTATCCAGTTGTGTCTTTGTATAATAAAATGAATGGCATGTACATGGTATAGCACGCAGCATTGACTTCACGCCGGCGCGGAGCTCTACTCGGTGTCACGTTACCATAGGACATTGTAAATGTATTGGTGGGAAGTGAGATTGGACTCCTGTTACACTATAAAAGACCGCTGTAACTTTGTAATGTTGACAGTAACGTGACCCTTTTGTAGGCTTGTACCTATGACGGCAAGTCACTTACAACGTACACGAAGCGTTTATCCCGTAATGCTAAATGGGACTGCGGAGCAGTGAAGGTACGAGGGAAGGACGTGTTTAGTTGGTACATTAAGCAACTGCAAAAAAAAAGTGTCCATTACCCAGCATGCTTTGCTGTTAGGGCAGTTTCCTACTCAGAGCTCTTTATGGAACAACGTTCTATTTTGCCCGTTCCCTACTCTATCCTAAACTAAAAAAAAAAAACAATCATTCCTGCAGAAGTTTTATTGACGTGTTGATACTTAACTCTCGCCATGGTACCTTCACTTCGCTTCCCAAGAAGATTCAGACTGAAAACCATTAAAGGCAATTAATGGTTGGCAGTCCTTCTATTGGGTCTTGTGGTTGGTTTAAAGACCCACCTGCGGACAATGCCACTACCAAGACCTGTGACGGTTTAAAGACCAAGCTGTAGATAGTGGCACTACCAAGACCTGTGTCAGTTTAAAGACCCATCTGTAGACAATACCACCACCAAGACCTGTGCCAGTTTAAAGACCCATCTGTAGACAATACCACCACCAAGACCTGTGCCGGTTTAAAGACCCATCTGTAGACAATACCACCACCAAGACCTGTGCCGGTTTAAAGACCCATCTGTAGACAATACCACCACCAAGACCTGTGCCAGTTTAAAGACCCATCTGTAGACAATACCACCACCAAGACCTGTGCCAGTTTAAAGACCCATCTGTAGACAATACCACCACCAAGACCTGTGCCAGTTTAAAGACCCATCTGTAGACAATACCACCACCAAGACCTGTGCCAGTTTAAAGACCTATCTGTAGAACATGCCACTACCAAGACTTGTGTCAGCTTAAAGACCCATCTGTAGATATTGCCACCACCAAGACCTGTGCCGGTTTAAAGACCCATCTGTAAAACATGCCACTACCAAGACCGGTGCCAGTTTAAAGACCCATCTGTAGAACACGCCACTACCAAGATCTGTGCTGGTTTAAAGACCCATGGACAATGCCACCACCAAGACCTGTGTTGGTTTAAAGACCCATCTGTAGATATTGCCAATACCAAGACCTGTGCTGGTTTAAAGACCCATCTGTAGACAATTCCACCACCAAGACCCGTGCCGGTGTAAAGACACAGACGTAGACAATGCCACCACCAAAATCTGTACTGGTTTAAAGGCCCATCTGTAAACAATGCCATCACTAAGACCTGTGCCAGTTTAAAAACCCATCTGTAGAACATGCCACTACCAAGACCTGTGCTGATTTAAGGACCCAACTGTAGACGATGCCACTACCAAGACCTGTGCCAGTTTAAAGACCTATTTGTAGACAATACCACTACCAAGACCTGTACCGGTTTAAAGACCCATCTGTAGACACTTCCACCACCAAGACCTGTGCTGGTTTAAAGAGCCATCTGTCGACAGTGCCATCACTTAGACCTGTGCCAGTTTAAAGACCTATCTGTATGACACGCCACTACCAAGACCTGTGCCGGTTTAAAGGCCCATTGGAAGAACACGCCACTACCATGACATGTGCCGGTTTAAAGGCCCATTGGAAGAACACGCCACTACCATGACATGTGCCAGTATAAAGACCCAGAAGTAGACAATGCCACCATCAAGATCTCTGCCAGTTTAAAGACCAAGCTGTTGATAATGCCACTACCAAGAACTGTGCCAAAACTTCAACACACACTTCTATATTCTAGCAATACAATGACAATACCAGTAAGATATTATAACGCAAAATACAACAACCAACAAGGAAGCAGAAGATGCGGTCCATGAACAGTCAGAGCCAGCGATCAGCAATAAATGGTCCATACAATACCACACTGAGTGCCGCATTCACACAGCTTCATAACATTTGCATAGGTAACACCCACATGTGACGCTGAGCCTCCACGATCGAAAATCTTTACGTGAAAGGGGCGGGCCAGGGACGTCCTCCGGCCAGGAAATGAGGCAGGGCCTTGTCTGTGCTGCCGCTTCTAACGCACATTGTGAGAAGCTCAGAGTGTGCGGTGAAATCAGTAGTAGTAAAATTTCAGTCCAGGAGAAGAGCCGGTACAACTGTGCAAGACTGAAGGCAAGGCCGGAGATCTGCTTTAAATCCCACCTGTGCCAGGTGAGGCACGGGGCAAAGGTGAGGCACAAGGGGGGGGGGGAAAGTCGGTCTGCCCCCAGCTGGTCTCCAGGCCCGGAGAAGCGGTCTCACATGAGTGGATCTCAGCGTGGTCCTCGGCGTTTCTTCCCCTTTCAGTCAGGGCAGAGGGAATGAAATATTGATGATTTTTTAGGTGTAGCATGTCTGTCTCAGCTTGAAGCAGGCTCTCCAGATGTCCGTCACACGCTCCTCCTGGCAATAGTCACCTTCCTCTAAGGACATAAAACCGGAGCGCCAGGACCGCCACCGGGACAGACGGGCGCAGAGTTCTAGGCAGAACCAAGTCACATCTAAGAATGGACCCCTCATCCCCTGACGTTCGATCCGGAACCCCCAGTACAGGTACCACCTACACTTTACATTTATATCACACCAAAGGTAACTAAAGATACAAAAGATGAAATGATAAAATGGAACAAAGTTTCTGGATGGAGATCCTCTCCTCTACGGACGTTACTTGGCCATTCTTCTCCATAGGAAACATGAAAGAAGCATTTTGTTTCACTGCATTAAGTTAATTTTACTGTTACTTCACCGATTTATATATTAGAATGTATATATGAAAAAATTAGACATATAAAAATAATATAAAATAACATATACAATAAAATAACAAATATATATATTAAAAATGAAACCTATAAAAAATAATAAATAATGACATATAAAATATACAAGGCATATATTAAAAACTAAAACATTATACAAATAATATACGATAACATAAAATAAACATATAACATCACATAAAAAAAACCCATATCATTTATATATTAAAAAATAAGCCTAGACAATAAATATATAAAATATACAATGCATATGTTAAAAAATAAAACATATACAAATAAAATAAGATAACATAAAAAACATATATCCACATATATTAAAAATGAAACATATAAATGAATATAAACTAACATATTACATAAGATAAAAGAGCATGAAATAGAATTTAAAACTAAAACATATAAAAATGACATAAAATATCTTAAAATAAACATATAACATATAATAAACATAAAATGATATATATAATTTATAAATAAAAAAATGAAACCTATAAAAAATAATATATAATGACATATAAAATATACAATGCATATATTAAAAACTAAAACATATACAAATAATATAAGATAACATAAAATAAACATATAACATCACATATTTAAAAAAAACATATAATTCATATATTAACAATTAAACCTATAAAAATAATATATAATGATATATAAAATATGCAATGCATATATTAAAAACTAAAACATAAAATAAGAAAATAAGATAAAATAACATAATATATATGAAATAAAATATAGAATTAAAAACTAAAAACATACAAAAAATGATATAAAATATCTTAAAATAAACATGCAACAACATATAATAACACATAAAATAATATATATAATTTATATATTAAAAATTAAACATATACAATATTATAAAATAACATACAATAAACATACTCTATAGCATAACATATATTAAAATATAAAATAAAATATAACATTTATTAAAAATGAAACCTAAAAAAATAGTAAAAAGTAACATATAACATAAGATAAATAAACATAACTTATATATATATATATATATATATATATATATATATATATATAAAGACACTTAAACTACCATAAAATGAACTTCTCTGCATAAAGTATCTGTAATTATGTGGAGAGTGTTAATGGCCGTCCTGTAAAATTACACAATTTTTACACATGCGTAGAAATCTGAAATCTGCTTATATCTTCCCTTCCCTGGTTCCCCCCCCCCCCCCCCCCCAGACATTTTTAAATAAAGCCTTTCCGTTTTCATTGCACACCTTATTTTAGACCCAATGATGTCTTCACTGGGTCTCTGTGCTTTTCTATGCAATGCAGGCAGATCATAGCTGGTGGGAGGAGCTGGCAGGGGGCTGTACATATCTTCCTGAAAACCTCACAGCACCCCACCCTCAGTACTCCCCTCAAGAGCCCTCAGGCCTGATGCAAGCAGTGGGAGGAGTTAAACAAATATCAAAATGCCTTGGTGGATGGGTGTTCCTAGGCAGGCTACATTTGCATAGGTAACGCCCACGTGATGCTGAAATCCAATGCATTAAAGGGGCGGGGTCAGGGACAGTCAGGCTGGGGAGGAAAGGGCTAGATGACACTGGACATGCCTTGATAGTTTGGAGGAGAGGGCTTTCTTAGGGAGGCTACATTTGCAACACCCACATATGATGCTGAGCCCCCATGATTGAAGGAACTCAAATCCAATGAATGAAAGGGTCAGGCTGGGGAGGAAAGGGCTAGATGATGCTGGTCGTCCTCCAACCAGTAAATGGGGCGGGGCTCTATCTGACTCGCTGCAGCTTCTAATGCACGTTGTGAGAAGCTCACAGTGTGCAGGGAAATCAGAGGAAGCCGTTTCAGTCCAGGGGGAGGAGCCTGTACACCTGTGCAACACTGAAGGGAAAGCTGGAGGTCAGATTTAACGTATATCTAAAATCAAAACCCTTTTTTAGATTTCCCCTGCAGTACTTCTTTCTTCCACTAGATGTCCTCAGTCTGGAGGGCCAGCATTATTCAACCTGAGCCCAGGTCATCCCGGACGAGCCCCCAACCTGTGACTGGACAGTGAAATGAGAAGCAGCGCAGCGATGAGCTCATCTCTCTGGCATTCTACAATGTTCAACAAATGATCCTTGGTGATCCTGCCATGAAGATCCTTTTCAGGCCCTTCCTGTAATAGGGTGACAACGCTCTCCTCATTGCGCTCCTGTGTTGTCACCCTGGCACTTTAAAGTCATCTTTTCCCTACTAGAAGAAGAGGCATGGAGGCCGCCATGCAGGAAGATGGAGAAGGTCTGGGAGGAGTCTGAAATCCTTCTCTGCGTACTCGCTCTGGGTCAACGACTGAAGCCAGAGGATGAACATGACAGCCAGGCAACCAGCACCGCCAGAATGAGAACCCATCCGTTGGGAAATCTCCGCCTCTTGGGGCGAAGATGTGGTAGGGAATGTCTACACTGAACGAGGGTTCTCTGCTCGCCCCGATCTCTGCGGATCATCGGTTTCTGATGCATTTAAAGGGCGGGGATCCTGTGTAGTCCATCAGACGGGAAGTCAGGATCTTACTTCTGGGAAGCTGTGACTCTACAGATTGTGTTACTCCCTTGTCACTGAACTGGTGATAATCTCCTTTCATTTCAATCCGCTTGCTACACTCCCTCCGTGTGTCGTCCGCCGCCTCCCGCCGAATGTGTAATCAGATACGTGACACATTAGCAGCATGACATCTGCTCCATGTATATACAGGCTGTGTTGGAAGACAACTGCCGCTGACTCACACTAAACGACTTCTCCTGGGGCCCCAACACTTACAGGGGCGGGGGTGATGTCAGTGTCATTGCCAGATTTTTACGTGGTGACGTCACTGGTTGCTAAGGATATGGCGGGTGCCGGTAGCCACTGCTCCCTTTGCAACCACTGACGAATAGGAACGGGTGGTGAAGTCACTGGCTGCTAAGGATACAGCGATTGCTGGCAGCCACCGCTTCTTTAGCAAACACAGACAGATAGAAACCAGCGACGTCACCACCTATTGCTAAGGATATGGCGGGTGCCAGCAGCCATTGTTTCCTTAGCAGCCACTGACAGATAGGAATACGTGATGATGTCACTGGTTGATATCTGTCAGTGGTTGCCAAGGAAGCCGCGGCTGCCAGCACCTGCCATATCCTTAGAAATACATGGTGCTGTCATTGGTATCAGTGGGAGGAATAGTGCCCCATCGTTGGTGTTAGTAGGAGGAATAGTGTCCATCATTGGTGTCAGTAGGAGGAACAGTGCCCCATCATTGGTATCTGTGGGAGGAATAGTGCCCCATCATTGGTGTCAGTGGAAGGAATAGTGCTCCATCATTGGTTTCAGTGGGAGGAATATTGCCCCATCATTGGTATCAGTGGGAGGAATAGTGCCCCATCATTGGTATCAGTGGGAGGAATAGTGTCCCATTATTGGTATCAGTGGGAAGAATAGTGCCCCATCATTGGTATCACAGGGAGGAATAGTGCCCCATCATTGGTGTCAGTGGGATGAATAGTGCCCCATCATTGGTGTCAGTGGGATGAATAGTGCCCTATCATTGGTTTCAGTGGGAGGAATAGTGCCCCATTATTGGTATCAGTGGGAGGAATAGTGCTCCATTATTGGTATCAGTGGGGGGAATAGTGTCCTATCATTGGTATCAGTGGGGGAAATAGTGCCCAATCATTGGCATCAGTGGGGGGAATAGCGCCCCATCATTGGTTTCAGTGGGAGGAATAGTGCCCCATCATTGGTATTAGTGGGGGGAATAGTGCCCCATCATTGGTCTCAGTGGGAGGAATAGTGTCCCATTATTGGTATCAGTGGGAGGAATAGTGTCCTATCATTGGTATCAGTGGGGAAAATAGTGCCCCATCATTGGTATCAGTGGGAGGAATAGTGCCCCATCATTGGTATCAGTGGGGGGAATAGTGCCCCATCGTTGGTGTCAGTGGAAGGAATAGTGCCCCATTATTGGTATCAGTGGGAGGAATAGTGCCCCATTGTTGGTATCAGTGGGAGGAATAGTGCCCCATCATTGGTATCAGTGGGAGGAATAGTGCCCCATCATTGGTATCAGTGGGGGGAATAGTGCCCCATTGTTGGTATCAGTGGGAGGAATAGTGCCCCATTGTTGGTATCAGTGGGAGGAATAGTGCCCCATCATTGGTATCAGTGGGAGGAATAGTGCCCCATTGTTGGTATCAGTGGGAGGAATAGTGCCCCATTGTTGGTATCAGTGGGAGGAATAGTGCCCCATTGTTGGTATGAGTGGGAGGAATAGTGCCCCATTGTTGGTATCAGTGGGAGAAATAGTGTCTGCATCAGTGGAATTAAAAGTCGTCGTCCCCCCCCCCCCCCGGGCCACAGTTTGGAGACCACCGGTTTAAATGATGAAATTTCAGAAAATAAATAAAATAAAAAGCCTGCATTGTATTTTATAACACAATACAGCACAAGGCATGGAAGTGTAGAGTGCATTGCAGCCGGTGTCCATCAGCAAGGTGTGTGGGGTCATCATTAGGAATTAATGTCACCAGCGCAAAAAAAAATCTGAGGGTTTTCCTCGAGAAATCTCAATCATCGGGTCCCAGGAAACCCGACAATGGCGCCTCACTCACTGCAGTATTGCTGCGACTCGGGAAACGCTCTCCGGCTGGCATTGTGAGGGATGTAATGCACACGGCTCGGATCTCTACAATGATAATAGGTCAGACCTCCGCCCGGCTCGCCTTCTCCTTTCCAGGGACAGAGCTGCTTTCTAGGCTCACAGCTTGCTGCCGTCTCACTCTACAGTCGCTGTGCTAGCTGCAGGCAGCAAATTCCTAAAAGAGGACCTGTCAGCAATAAAATGCAGAGATGTGAACGTGACCCATAGGAAACCATGTTACATGGACTGAAGTGCGTTTTCTGCAAAACTGAATCAGGCCTTAAAGGTGAGATGTAACTGAAAAGGACGTACCGAACGCTCGTAGACTGAGAGGATGGAGGTCGGGGCAGGCAACAGTAGAAAACAAGGTCGCTGTCATTAGTTTCTAAGGATATAGCGGGTGCCAGCACCTGCTGCTTCCTTAGCAACCACTGACAGATAGGAATATGTGTTGATGTTACTAGTTGCTAATGATATGGCCGGTGCTGACAGCCATTGTTTCCTTAGCAGCCACTGACAGATAGGAATACGTGGTGATGTCACTAGTTGCTAAGCATATGGTGGGTGCCGGCAGCCATTGCTTCCTTAGCAGCCACTGACAGATAGCAACTAGGGACATCACCACGTATTCCTATCTGTCAGTGGTTGCTAAGGAAGCAGTGGCTTCTGGCACCTGCCATATCCTTAGCAACTAGAGACAGCACCACATATTCCTATCTGTCAGCGGCTGCTAAGGAAGCAATGGCTGCCGCCACCTGCCATGTCCTTAGCAACTAGTGACATCACCATGCATTCCTATCTGTCAGTGGTTGCTAAGGAAGCAGTGGCTGCCGGCACCTGCCATATCCTTAGCAACTAGTGACAGCACCACATATTCCTATCTGTCAGTGGCTGCTAAGGAAGCAATGGCTGCCGCCAACCGCCATGTCCTTAGCAACTAGTGACATCACCATGTATTCCTATCTGTCAGTGGCTGCTAAGGAAGAAATGGCTTCCGGCACCTGCCATATCCTTAGCAACTAAGGACATCACCAAGTATTCCTAAGGATATGGCAGGTGCCGGTGGCCATTGCTTCCTTTGCAGCCACTGACAGATAGGAATACATGGTGATGTCACTAGATGCTAAGGATATGGCGGGTGCCGGCAGCTACTGCTTCCTTAGCAACCACTGACAGATAGGAATACATGGTGATGCCACTAGTTGCTAAGGATATGGCAGGTGCCAGCAGCCATTGTTTCCTTAGCAGCCAATGACAGATAGAAATATGTGGTGATGTCAATAGTTGCTAAGGATATGGCGGATGCCGGCAGCCATTGCTTCCTTAACAAACACTGACAGATAGGAAGCTGTCATACATAGTAGCAGTAGAAATACATATCATCAGTCTGCTGCAGGCAAGATAAAGCATTTGCTCAGTCCCCCTCACCCCCTGTGATCACTTGTGCTGTAAGTTGTAATTTTGTAGCAAGTTAAAAGGTGAGATGTAACTGGACAGTAAGGTACTGAACACAGTACAGTCTCGCAGACTGATAGGATGGAGGTCGGGGCAGGCAAAAGCAGAAAACAAGGTAAATGTAAACTGATAACAAAAAAATATGAAATCATAGAATAACTAGACAGGTAGCAAGACAAACCTTCGATCGTGCAATCGCTGAATGTTCTGAACACCATTTAAGCCCTCCTAAATGAGGTCAGGTGTGCAGATACCATGTAACAACACAGTTGCAGTTCTGGGTATCATCCAGCAGATGGTGGAGGATGCTAGCTGATTGTTACAGTTAGACCCCTTTCACACTGAAGCGCCGCTAAAACAGCGCTAAAGCACCAATCCCTTTTTGCGGTGTTTTAGCTGCATTTTTCGGGACCCCCTCCCAGGTGTTGGTCATAGACCAGGGCACAGAAGAAGATGGCCCCTCCCAGGTGCTGACCATAGCCCGGGGCACAGAAGAAGATGACCTCTCCAGGGTGCTGACCATAGCCTGGGGCCCAGAAGAAGATGATCCCTCCCTGGTGTTGACCATAGCCCGGGGCCCAGAAGAAGATCACCCCCCCAGGGTGTTGGTTATAGCCCGGGGCACAAAAGAAGATGACCCCTCCCAGATGTTGACCATAGCCCAGGGACCAGAAGAAGATGACCCCTCCTTGGTGTTGGCCATAACCTGGGGCCCACAGGAAGATGACCCCTCCCAGATGTTGCCATAGCCCAGGGCCCAGAAGAAGTCGACCCCTCCTGGGTTTTGGCCATAGCCTGGGGCCCAGAAGAAGATGACACTTTTCAGGTGTTGACCATAGCCCAGGGCCCAGAAGAGGATGACCCCTCCCAGGTGTTGACCATCCCGGGGGCCCAGAAGAAGATGACCCCTCCCAGGTGTTGACCATAGCCCGGGGCCCAGATGAAGATGACCCCTCCCAAGTGTTGGTCATAGCCCAGGGCCCAGAAAAAGATAACCCCTCTTAGGTGTTGACCATAGGCTGGGGCCCAGAAGAAGATGACCCCTCCCAGGTATTGACCATCCCGGGGGCCCAGAAGAAGATGACCCCTCCCAGGTGTTGGTCATAGCCCGGGGCCCAGAAGAAGATGACCCCTCCCAGGTGTTGACCATAGCCCAGGGCCCAGAAGAAGATGACCCCTCCCAGGTGTTGACCATACCCCGGGGCCCAGAAGAAGATGACCCCTCCCAGGTGTTGGTCATAGCCCGGGGCACAGAAGATGATGACCCCTCCCAGGTGTTGACCATAGCCCAGGGCCCAGAAGAAGATGACCCCTCCCAGGTGTTGACCATACCCCGGGGCCCAGAAGAAGATGACCCCTCCCAGGTGTTGACCATAGCCCAGGGCCCAGAAGAAGATGACCCCTCCCAGGTGTTGACCATACCCCGGGGCACAGAAGATGATGACCCCTCCCAGGTGTTGGTCATAGCCCGGGGCACAGAAGATGATGACCCCCCCATGATAGATGAGCCCCTTTGTAGTCTTCTAAAGTATTCCTGGTGTCTAGTTCCAGCTATAAATAGCCTCCAAACGACCCCTCCGTCCCGCCCCAAGGTCGCTCTCCGGAGTATTTCTTTCTGCGGCTCAGAGATGCGGCTCGGCTGATCTTTGATCACAACTCATTCCAGCGTGCCGGAAACCTCATCTCGCCCTTTTCATAATTTTTTCCCTCTGGTGTCACGGCCCCGCGCCCACCCGTCCATCAGCCAGGATCCAACCAAATTAGCAGATGAAATATTCAGCAGGAGGAACGCTAAGATTTCACTCCGGTGGCAACAGAAAACCCAGTTAAGGAGAGGATGACGGCGACTTTCTCCTCTCCGCTTCTGTGACACGAAAAAAAAAGAAGGTGAACGCTCGCCAGGAGGGGCACATGGAAAGATCACATCGCAGATAATGTAAAGAGGACGGCGGAGAACCCACTGAAGTCACTGGAGGAGGAGAACCACCTCAGAAATATGGAGGTAAGACCTGTAGATGGAGTCAGGCCCCCTTCACACCTCAGCGTTTTGTAGCTTGAACCTCCAAAACGCTGGAGGAGAAAAAAATCAATTATTCTCTATGGAGACGGTTCACATCTCCACTCCAAGTCACCTGAATCCAAACGCCTGAAGCTCAAAGAAGTTCTGGAGCTTTTCTTGTAGCTCGTATCGGGCAGATTCGAGCATTTTTGCCACGTTTTTATTCCCACCGAAATGGAAACATGCCATTTGCGTGATTTTCTGCTCATATGAATTTTTTTTTTAAATAAAATAGTAATAATATATGAATAAATAAACGGAAAATAAATACACAAATAACTAAAAATCATCATAAATAAATAATAAATAAAATAAATTAATAATTGTAATAATACATAAATAATAATTAACCAATAACCAGTAACATTAAAAAATAAAAAAATATTATTATTGTTATTATTAATATTATTATTAATAATAATAATAATAATAATAATAATAATAATAGTAAAAATAATATTTAAACACCCAAACTTGAACAAAAATAATAAATTACTATAAATAATAATAATAATAATAATAATAATAATAATAATTAAATAATAATATTTAAACACCCAAACTTGAACAAAAATAAATTACTATTATTAATAATAATAATAATAATAATAATAATAATAATAATAATAATAATAATAACAATAATAATAAAATAATAATAATATTTAAACACCCAAACTTGAACAAAAATAATAAATTACTATTAATAATAATAATAATAATAATAATAATATTTAAACACCCAAATTTGAACATAAATAATAAATTACTATAAATAATAATAATAATAATAAAATAATAATATTTAAACACCCAAACTTGAACAAAAATAATAAATTACTATTAATAATAATAATAATAATAATAATAATAATAATAATAATAATAATAAAATAATAATATTTAAACACCCAAACTTGAACAAAAATAAATTACTATTTGTAATAAAAATAATAATTTATAATAATAATAATAATAATAATAATAATAATAATAAAATAATAATATTTAAACACCCAAACTTGAACAAAAATAAATTACTATTTGTAATAATAATAATAATTTATAATAATAATCATAATCATAATAATAATGTATTTATTTATTTTGTGTTAGGGTTAGGGTATTTAGTTTTTTATTATTATTTTATTATTATTATTATTATTATTATTATTATATAATTTTTTATGGGTTAGGGTAAAGGTTAGGGGTTAAATGTTTATTTATTATTACTTAGTATTTATTTATTAAATTTATTATTTATTTATGATTATTTTTATTTATTTTTGTATTTATCTTACATTTATTTATTCATTTATTATTATTATAATTATTATTTATTTTATTATTATTATAATTTGTAGTAGTAGTAGTATTATTAACACCCTAACCCTAACCCTAAAAAAAAAAACCTTAATGCTAACCTTGACTCTAACCCCTTACCCTAACGGAAAAAAAAAACCAATAACAAATGAATAAAAATAATTACAAAAAAAAAGCTAGTGGAAAAACTAAAAAAGCTGAAATACCTAGCAACAAATGATGCAACAGATTATAGTTTTCTCTATTGGCTAATAAAAAAAAAACGCTGAAGCGCAAAAACGCTGTATAAAAACACGCAAAAAAAAGCCAGAAAAGGGCTCAAAGATGCTAAGCTCAAGTGTAAATGCAGCCTTAGAAGGGGGGGGGGGGGGGTGTCAAGCAATGCTAGAACATAAAGCGAAAAGGCCAAAGTGCGCCCCCTACGGGAGCTTCAGGCAGCATATTTGATTGCTGCCCCCCCCTCCTGCTGAAGCGCCCAAGGTGGCCGCTTCTTCTGCCCACCCGTCGGCTCCGCCCATGGCTGGACATTTTCAATCCCTGGTGATTCCGCCATGAAGGTCCTTCTTGTAAGTGGGTGACAACGCTCTCTCCCAATTGTGTTTCAGCGTTGTCACCCTGTCTCACGGGCTACAGGTGGCCATTTCATCACCCATTACACAGGCATGGTCCATTGCGATGGTCACCGTCAGGAAACCCGCCCCAGAGGTGCCAACTGTCCCAGGACATCCACCCCAACTCAGACCTCTATCCAGATTTGGTCACAGTACGAGTTACACCAAAAATGGTAATAACTAAAGGGTATACGGCTGCGGGGGGGGGGGGGGGGGCATTCCTTTATATTTATAAGTGTGGTTGCACCAGAAAGCAGCCACTGCTGGAGTGGACGTAGACATGAAGTGATTGCAAAGAGGATGCAGGAGATCAGCAGCACTGTTGCAGTGCCTTGAAAAAGTATTCATACCCCTTGAAATTTCCCACATCTTGTCATGTTACAACCAAAAATGTAAATGTATTTTATTGGGATTTTATGTGATAGACCAACACAAAGTGGCACATAATTGTGAAGTGGAAGGAAAATGATAAATGATACAAATAAATATGTGAAAAGTGTGTGGGGGGGGGGGGGGCATTTGTATGGCGCCCCCCGGAGTCAATAGTTTGTAGAACCCCCTTTCTCTACAAGTCTTTTTGGGGATGTCTCTACCAGCTTTGCACATCTAGAGAGGACATTTCTGCCCATTCTTCTTCTTTGTAAAATATCTCAAGCTCTGTCAGATTGGATGGAGAGCGTCTGTGATCAGCAATTTTCAAGTCTTGCCACAGATTCTCAATGGGATTTAGGTCTGGACTGTGACTGGGCCATTCTAACACATGAATATGCTTTGATGTAAACCATTCCATTGTAGCTCTGGCTGGATGTTTCGGGTCGTTGTCCTGCTGGAAGGTGAACCTCCGCCCAAGTCTCAAGTCTTTTGTAGACTCTAACAGGTTTTCTTCTAAGATTGTTCTGTATTTGTCTCCATCCATCTTCCCATCAACTCTGACCAGCTTTCCTGTCCTTGCTGAAGAAAAGCATCTCCACCACATGATGCTGCCACCACCATGTTTCACGGTGGGGATGGTGTGTTCAGGGTGATGTGCAGTGTTAGTTTTCCCCACACATAGCGTTTTACTTTTAGGCCAAAAAGTTGAATTTTGGTCTCATCTGACCAGAGCACCTTCTTCCACATGTTTGTTGTGTCCTCCACATGGCTTCTCACAAACTACAAACAGGACTTCTTATGGCTTTCTGTCACCAATGTCTTTCTTCTTGTCACTCTTCCATAAAGGGCAGATTTGTGGAGAACACGACTAATAGTTGTCCTGTGGACAGATTCTCCCACCTGAGCTGTGGATCTCTGCAGCTCCTCCAGAGTTACCATGGACCTCTTGGCTCTTCTCTGATGAATGCTCTCCTTGCCCGGCCGGTCAGTTT
>JBBDGP010004407.1:0-160000 GCA_037952835.1 Lithobates septentrionalis
GTGCAGTGTGTTCCGGTGTGCTGAGCGAGAGAGCGAGAGAGCGAGAGAGCGAGAGAGCGAGAGAGAGCGAGAGCGAGAGCGAGAGAGAGAGAGAGAGAGAGAGACACAGTGTCATTTCATTTGCGTTAGCTAGATTAGGCAGGACAGTCAGTCAGTTAGCTGCACTTAAAGTGTATTGTGTATATATATGCATCCCAGGTGTTGCACATATATTATATATATATATATACACACACACATACACTGTATTCAGTTTAGCTAGATCCGTTCCTGTTATCTTCTAGACTATTTACATTTAGTGCAGTGCGTCCTGCTCAGTGTTCAGCTAGATCCGTTCCTGTTATCTTCCTACTGACAGGCAGGCTTGTCTTGTTACAGTATATAAAAGCTACCTGAAGAAAATTACTGGTGTTCTTTTGATCCTATTAGTACCACGGTCAGGCAGCTAGACTATTTACATTTAGTGCAGTGCGTCCTGCTCACAGTGTTCAGCTAGATCCGTTCCTGTTATCTTCCTACTGACAGGCAGGCTTGTCTTGTTACAGTATATAAAGCTACCTGTAGAAAATTACTGGTGTTCTTTTGATCCTATTAGTACCACGGTCAGGCAGCTAGACTATTTACATTTAGTGCAGTGCGTCCTGCTCACAGTGTTCAGCTAAACCTACAAGTTAGTGGGGTGCGTCCACCTCACAGTGTTCAGCTAAAGCTACCTGTAGAAGTTTGGTGGTGTTCTCATACTACAGGCAGGCAGTTGATTTTGCTAGCTGCAGTATCAGTATATATATATATATATATATATATATATATATATATATATATATGTATATATATATATATATATATATATATATATACATACATATATATATATCCCAGCTTAGTTCAGCTACAGGCCATTAGTATGTCTGGAAGGCCAAGAAGGAGAGGCAGACAGTCACAAGCCAATAAGAGAGGGCAAGCAGGCTCTGTGTCTAGTGCTGGTCGTGGAGACGGTGCATCCTCATCAGCACGTGGCCATGAGACACGCTTGGCCTTTTTTTCGGCAGCTGGCCACGTTGAGCCGTAACATGCGGAAGACTTGGTCGAGTGGATGACCAAGCAGTCCTCATCCTCCTCATCCTCTCTCACCCATGCCCAGGGTGCTTTGTCTGGCAAAGCAGCGGCCTCTTCCCTCAGCTCAATGTCATCAGTGACTTCCCTAGCTCCACCATGTCCTCCTGAGGAGTCCCTCGAACTGTTTGACCACAGTGTTGGGTACATGCTCCAGGAGGATGCCCAGCGTTTGGAAGGCTCTGATGATGATACTGAGCTCGATGAAGGCAGTAACATGAGCATGGACAGAGGGGGTGCCCAAGAAGGACAGCAATCTGGCAGTCATGCTCCCCCTGCTGCAGCATACTGCCAGGTTTGCTCCAGTGATGAGGAGGGAGGGGATGATGAGGTCACTGACTCAACGTGGGTGCCTGATAGGAGAGAGGAGGAGGAGGAGGAGGCGGCACATCACCAACGAGGCAGGATGCCCTCCAGGGGCCAGCCTAAGGGCAGCACGTTGACTGCATCACACCCCAAAGCTCCACATGTGCAGGGCGCTGCAGTCTCTGCGCGTTATTCAAAAAGTTCTTTGGTGTGGGCCTTTTTTGAGACGAGTGCATCAGATCGCACCGCTGCTATTTGCAACATGTCTCAAGTGTATCTCACGTGGCCAAAACATCTCCCGCTTGGGTACCACATGCTTGACCAGACATATGTTGACCTGCCATGCAGTTCGTTGGCAAGCGTATCTAAAAGACACACACCAAAGAACAAAGAGGACATCTCCTTGCTCCTCATCAGCTGAGATTTCCAACTCCACTAGACCTTCAGTCCTCTCTGAGACCTGCACTGAGAGGAATGAAGGTGTAGAATTAGGTGTGTCACAGCCAAGTACTTGTGGGCAATCTGCTTTTGGTACACCAACGTCAGATTGTACCAGGCAAATTTCCCTGCCCCAGCTGCTGCACCACCGAAAGAAGTTTGCTCCCAGCCATCCACATCCCAGCGGTTGAATGCTAGCTTGGCAAAATTGCTAGCACTTCAACTGCTGCCTTTTCAGTTGGTAGACTCTGCCCCCTTCTGTGAGTTTGTGGAATGTGCGGTTCCTCAGTGGCAGGTACCCAAACGCCACTTTTTCTCACGGAAGGCGATTCCGGCTCTCTACCGGCATGTGGAAGGCAATGTCCATGCCTCGCTGGACAGGGCGGTCAGCGGTAAGGTGCATATTACCGCTGACTCATGGTGAAGCAGGCATGGACAGGGACGTTACCCAAGTTTCACGGCACATTGGGTGACTCTGCTGGCAGCTGGGAAGGATGCAGGACAAGGTGCAGTAGTGTTGGAGGTTGTTCCGCCACCACGCCTCCAAAATGCTAATGATTGTGACACACCTCTCTCCTCCACCCCCTCCTCTTCTTCTTCCTCCATGGCCTCTTCCTCGGAACCAGCGGTGCTCCGTAGTCGTTCAAGGGGCTACGCAAGTACGCAGGCCAAAAGATGCCATGCGGTGCTTGAGCTGGTGTGCTTGGGGGACAGGAGCCACACTGGGGCAGAGGTTCTGTCAGCTCTGCAGGGGCAGGTTCAGGAGGTGGTTGACGCCACGCCAACTTAAGGCAGGAATGGTGGTTTGCGACAATGGCACCAACCTCCTCTCTGCCCTCCGACAGGGACAAATGACCCATGTGCCCTGTTTGGCTCACATCCTTAACTTGGTGGTGCAGCGGTTCTTGGGCAGGTACCCGGGCTTACAGGATGTCCTGAGGCAGGCCAGGAAAGTCTGTGTGCATTTCCGCCGGTCATATAATGCCAGTGCTCGGCTGACGGACCTCCAAAAAGGAGTTTAACCTGCCCAAGAACCGCCTAATCTGTGACATGCCCACCAGGTGGAACTCAACGTTGGCCATGCTGCAGCGGCTGCACACGCAGCAGAGGGCCATCAATGAGTACCTGTGCGACTATGGCACCATGACAGGGTCAGGGGAGCTTGGTTTTTTTTCCCCACGCCAGTGGGCCATGATCAGGGATGCATGCACTGTCCTGTCCCCATTTGAGGAGGCCACGAGGATGGTGAGCAGTGACAGTGCATGCATCAGTGACACTGTCCCCCTTGTCCACCTGTTGGAGCACACGCTGCGTGGAATAATGGACAGGGCACTTGAAGCAGAACAGAGGCAGGAAGAGGAGGAATTCCTTAGCTCTCAAGGCCCCCTTTATCCAGACAGTGTTCCTGCGTGCCCACCGATCACACAGGAAGAGGAGGAGGAGGAGGAAGATTGTGTCAGTATGGAGGTGGAGCCTGGCACTCAGCATCAGCAGCAGTCTTTAAAGGGATCAGTCCCAAGAAACACATGGACTTGTACGTGGCTGGGAGGAGGTGGCTGCGGACCATGTCGTCCTTAGTGACCCAGAGGACTCCAGACTGAATGCCTCAGCAAACCTACGCTGCATGGCCTCCCTGATCCTGCAAAGCCTGCGTAAGGAGCCTCGTATTCGTGGTATCAAGGAGAAGGACCAATACTGGCTGGCAACCCTCCTTGATCCACGTTACAAGGGTAAGGTTGCGGACCTTATCTTGCCATCGCAGAGGGAGCAGAGGATGAAACATCTTCGGGAGGCCTTGCAGAAAGGTCTGTGCAACATGTTCCCAGAGACTGGGAGGTTACAAACTCCTTTTTCTGGACGTGTTGCTGAGGCTTCGGTCAGTCAAAGAAGGAGCGGTGGAGAAGGTGGCCGTCTGAACGATGCATTCAGACAATTTTTTGGTCCGCAGCCCCAAGGTATGATCGGTTCCAGCAACCATTGCCAGCGTCTGTTTTACATGGTGCAGGAATACCTAGGGGCAAGATCAGACTTGGACACCTTTCCCACCGAAAATCCTCTGGGTTACTGGGTCTTGAGGATGGATCACTGGCCAGAGCTTGCACAGTATGCAATTGAGCTACTGGCCTGTCCTGCATCCAGCGTTCTTTCGGAACGCACATTCAGTGCTGCTGGAGGCGTGGTAACCGATCACAGGGTGCGTCTGTCCACCAACTCGGTCGATCGACTGACCTTCATAAAAATGAATCAGTCTTGGATCACCACCAGCTACCAAGCACCTGATGCTGATGTAACCGAATAATTTTTTTTGAAATCTCAGATCCTTCAAAGACTGCCTATGCTGATGCTGAGTGACTATCCCTGAGTAATTATCCTCTTCCTCCTCAATCATCACGCTGATAGCTTGTAAGAACATTTTTGGTTCTGGGCGCCACCACCAGTGCCTAAGGCACAATTTTTCAGCCCCTGTTTAACAGGGGCGTGTAATTACAATTTTTGATGTAATACTTTGCAGCAGGGCTCGTTCCTGCATTCCAACTAGAGTGTCTGTGAGGGGTTGCAGTGTTGTGGCACCAGCACCAGTGCCTAAGGCCTAATTTTTCAGCTCCTGTTCAACAGGGGCATGTAATTACAATTCTTGATCTAATATTTCACAGCAGGGCCCTGTGAGGGCTTACAGTGTTGTGGCCACAGCAACACCTAAGGCCCAAATTTCTGCTGAGTATATAGGGCAGGATCCTACTTTCAAACATCTAACTTACAAACGACTCCTACTTGCAAACGGAAGGAGACAACAGGAAGTGAGATGAAATCTACCCCTAGGAAGGGAAATTCTCTCCTCTAAGAGTTAATATGGGAAAAACATTTCTCCTTTCCACTGGTGCTTTCCAATCCTTGTTCCACAAAAAAACCCAAATTTTCAAAAAACATTTTTCATTGGGACAAAAAATGAGGTGAAATCTTCGGAAGAGGAGGAAAGACAGCAAAACAAATGTCACAGGGGTGATAACCCTTCCCTATGTTTTGCAAAAAGCTTAAAAAAGATTTTTTGGCTGGAGCTAAACACGTTAAAAATGTACCCGTTCAAAACTACAAAGAGATTCTACTTAACAACAAACCTACAGTCCCTGTCTTGTTTGCACCGCCTGTATACTGCTGTTCAGAGTATATAGGGCCTGGTGGCCCCACACCTTTCCTTATTTTAATTTGGGTGCGGGGTTCCCCTTAATATCCATACAAGACCCAAAGGGCCTGGTAATGGACTGGGGGGTACCCATACCGTTTGTCTCACTGATTTTCATCCATATTGCCATGACCCGACATTACATTAAACCCGCAAGCAGTTTTAAATGAGATTTTTTCCTTTAAAAATGACTTATGGTGCAGGGACTGTTCTAAACAGGGGAAACACGCGTCACTTTACAGTCATACTATAGACACCCCCCAGGTACGATATTTAAAGGAATATTTCACTTTTTTTTTTTACTTTAAGCATCATTAAAATCACTGCTCCCGAAAAAACGGACGTTTTTAAAAGTTTTTTTTGCATTGATACATGTCCCCTGGGGTAGGACCCGGGTCCCCAAACCCTTTTTAGGACAAAACCATGCAAATTAGCCTTTAAAATGACCACTTTTGATTTCGAACGTTCGAGTCCCATAGACGTCAATGGGGTTCTAACGTTCGTGCGAACTTTCGGTCCGTTCGCAGGTTCTGGTGCGAACCGAACCGGGAGGTGTTCGGCTCATCCCTAGTGAGGAAGTTTGGTGGAACGAAAAAACTTGGAGTTTCCAAGAGGCAGAAAAAATGGATTGTGCGAAATGTTTTCCAGAAAATGGATAATGAACATGCTAAAATAATGCTTTCAAACATGATTTGCATAATGGAGGACACCATAACCAGTTCATGGAAAGCCAAAAACCCGGAAATGCCCAAAAATATAGCTCCACTTGAGAGGCCGGAAACAAGTATTGCAGTGAAAGAACACATGACACGCTTTCCAACAGTTGATAAACCATAAATGGTCATATGTATAAATTACCTTCTTTTAATCTATAATTCTATCAAATTACTGTAAATTTAGCCAACTTTGTTTTTGTGATATGTTTAATATATTGTTATATTGTTTTATTTTTACTATAATAAAGTACAATTCCAAAATAAACTAACATTTTTGTTATTATGAATATAATTTTTATTCCACTTAAAATTACAAAAAAAAAAATTCAACTCTATTTTTTATTTTAAAAAAAAGGAACTTTTTGAATACAAAAAATACATTAAAAAACAAAAAAAGCAACATAATCATATTTTAATTGTTTTTAACATAGCTTTAATGAAATGCCATCTCTGATGCATCGTAGTCGTCAGAATAAAGGAAACCAACATAAGAGCCATTAGGATCAGGAAAAACTTCTCTGGCAATTTTCACAGCACATGAGGGTATCACCCTTCTGTTCCCCTTCCCTAAAAAAACATAGATCCAAGCTATGAAAGCACGGTACGTAATTTTTCTCAATCTCCTGTTTAAAAAAAAAAAAAAATGCTGTAAAATACTAACATACATATTGTACATTATTACAATCACAAGGATTATTTGTTTTTCTTCTACAATAAGATTTAAACCTCTGTAGTGGCAACTTCCCGTTTGTGTGGGAGAAATCTGAAATTTCAAACTAGGGATAAAAATCACAACCGACCTAAGAGATCTTTATGCCAAAAATTTCCTATCACTGATCCGATCTATCCAAGGTGACCTACAGAAATGGAATCTGGGCTCATTTTCATGGCTGGGCAGGATCGCAATATTGAAAATGAATATTTTACCGAGACTCCTTTACCTCTTCCAAGCTATCCCGATCATATTGCCAGTATAATTTTTTGCCTCCTATAAACTTCTCTGCAGGACTTGTGTGGGCCTCCAAACATCCACGCCTTGGCTGGGATAGGTTAGTTCTTCCCTAACTATTAGGGGGACTGGGCCTCCCAGATCTTCAAAAATATCATTGGGCTTGCCATCTGGCTAGATTGGTAGATTGGCATGTACACCGCCCCTTGAAAGATTGGGTTACCCTGGAAGCCTCTTTTGCAAGCCTCCCCATCGCTAACTTACCATGGATAACCCACACAAATGTTCCCAGGGAATTCTCTAACCATCATTGGAGCCACACTCTCACTTTTCAAAAAAGCATGCAAATCACTAGCCCTCACACCCTTGCCAGGCCCCATGACCCCACTGGATAATAACCCAGACTTCTCCCCAGGACTAACCTTAAGCGACCCAACCCTAGAGACACACACCCTCGCAAGTCAGAGCGCATAGCCTTTTTCAGAATGGGACTCTCCTCCCATACCATAGACTCTCTACTACACTACCCAATCACGACATACCGTTCTACAAATATCTACAATTGAGACCTTTCCTTCAAATCGCCCCGCCGCTCCTCTCTCTGGCACGGGGATCTTACACCATTCGAACTTCTCTGCACCTTCACGGAACCCCAGGGTCACCTAATTTCCTTAAAGCTGGGTTTCACTGTCTCCACATATATTTTTTTTTTTTGTCAAACTGACAATGTTTAATATATTTTAATATTGAACTTACTTTAATAAAAAAAAAAATGTATAAAAGTTTCTTGTTGCTGGGTTTCATCTTCTCTGTGGGCATGTGAAGCCCACAGGCATCCTCTTCCGGGATACGGTGCTGCTGATCGACCAGCATGCACCGCCCATTCTAGCCCCGATCTTGCGCATGCTCAGTAAACACAAATCAGAGCGCCGTCAAGAGCTCAGGTTGCCATCACAACGGGCGGCATCGTAGGAAGTCCCGCCCCGTTGTGATGGCAACGTAGATAAGCCAAAACAAAGAAGATCGATAGGAGAATCAGAGAGGAGAATCAGGGAGGAGAGAGCGGCGCTGCATTTAGAGGAAAGGTAAGTATTAAAATATCTTGTTCCATGCAGCCAAAATATCAATATATAATATGCATTCTCTTGGCACCAACATTTTTAAAATTCAAGGAAATATATAAATATTTTTTGAAATTAAAATGGCGTCCATAACATTAGTATCTCTTTCTAACATATATTTTTATATATATTTTTGGCGATAGACACAGTAAATATATATCGATAGATAGTCAACATTTCATTTATTATACATATAGAGTGAAATACTTCTGTTTTTTAAACGTTCAAAAATTATATATGTAGGAAGGCCAGTATGGTGGCCTGAATTTATGGGAGGAGCCCGGGGGTATTTAAGCAGCCCGCTCACCTGTGGTGCTTGTCGGTTTCCTGTGCGCGATATACGTCACTAAGCCGACTATTCGACATACCAGCGTCCGCAAGTTCTTGCCTCACAGTTCCCGTATTCGATACTCCGTACTCAAAACTTTCGAAGTCCGCGTTTTTCGTTATAGTTGTACCACGCGTCTGGCTTGGCTGTCGCAGGTAAGGTCCCGTCGGACTTTTCGTTTTTCATATCATGTCACTAAACCGTGAGATCAAAATTTCGTTTCACCCGCATCGCACAAACTGCAATGTATATCGCTCGTACTTTCGATATGTCACAATTCGATAGCACAGCGACGCTGACGCCGCTTCATTTCTAGCATGTCGGTATTACAAAACAGCCATAGCCAGTCGCAACTTGCAAATTATCAAACCCATTTCAAAAAACTCATTCGGACATTTCAAATCATTTCTCATTTCTGAAAACATTTCAAAAGACTCATTTCGGACATTTCAAATCATTTCTCATTTCTGAAAACATTTCTAAAAACTAATTTCTGACATTTCAAATCATTTCTCATTTCAGTCACCTACCGCGCTCCGATTCGAATCCAATCGCACCAAAAGATGCGCCGATTCGTTCCGGTGTGCCCCAGTTATTACGGCCTCATTTCTATACATGCTCCAGAGTTACGTTATTATCAGTCAATTGTACCTCTGTCATGGTTATCATTTCATTCCCATGTATCACGTTCCGACATGAATTTAGTCGCATGGAAAATGCACCGATTCGTCTCGGCGTGCCCCAGGATTGGCCTCATTTCTATACATGCTCCAGAGTTACGTTATCAGTCAATTGTATCTCTGTCATGGTTATCATTTCATTTCCATGTATCACGTCCCGACATGAATTCAGTCGCATGAAAATGCACCGATTCGTCTCGGCGTGCCCCAGGATTGGCCTCATTTCTATACATGCTCCAGAGTTACGTTTATCAATCAATTGTATCTGTCATGGTTATCATTTCATTTCCATGTATCACGTTCCGACATGAATTTAGTCGCATGAAAATGCACCAATTCATCTCGGCGTGCCCCAGGATTGGCCTCATTTCTATACATGCTCCAGAAATCCGGATCATAGCTGAATCGCAGACACCGGGGATTGACCCATATCTCTGTCATGCAATTTCTACCATTTCACTCTCACAACGCATCACCGTTTCGAAACCAGTCGCATCCGAGGCGCACCGATTCGTCACGGCATGCATCACTGGTTCCGATCACATTTCATACCTACACCAGAGCTCGGTTAGTTGCCAGTCGCTAACACGGCACAACCAATTCGAGCCTCGGTCAAAACAATCATTTCTCTCATTTCATTTAAATACTGCACTCCTATTCGAATCCAGATGCACCAAACAAGCACCGATTCGTACCAGGAGCACCAATATTTTCAGTTGCCTCAATTCAATACATGCTCCAGAGCCCGGCTCACGGTCGAACAAATCGTGACACGACCAGGCCGCACCTCTGTCATGCAGTTCATTCATTTCACATTCAAGGCAAACATTTCGAACCATTTTGTTGTCACAAATTGCAAGCACCATACAAATCATTGCTCCAAGTTACTTAGCAATCCCTTCACGAATTGTCACCTTTCATCTTCCTCAGGTCAGTCAAAGTTCAGTAGGTCCACCCTGCACCAGGTTGGACGATATCCCTCCAGGTTAAAAAAAAAAAAAAAAAAAAAAAAAAAAAAGGGGGGAAAGGGAGAATAAGTCGGGTAAGTATGACTCAGCGGATCAAAGAAAAACTTGAAATTCATCTCACCCCCAATAGGTTACAGTCAACCAGGAAATAAAGCTCGAGATCCTCACCAGAGCAACCATGTCCCAGGCCGGCAGTGAAGACTTCACGGCCCCTCTATCACCTACTCCGGTTTCAGAAAGCGGCAGCGTGCAATCCCTCAGGGGATGGACTATCCCCAAATTGACGGCAGAGCTCAGACGCAGAGGTGTCCCCTTCCCCGCCACAGCGAGGAAAGGCGAGCTCTTCAAACTCCTCTTCCCCCCATCAGCAGCAGGACCCAGTACCCAACAGGCATCCCTCCAATCCATATCATCGGCCATTTCGCAGTTACACACGATGGTGTCATCTCTATCCACCTCAGTCGCAGACGTCCAAGCCAGGGTGGCACTTCTGGAGGCCCGACCGGCCACGGCTGTCCCCGACCCAACGGCAATTCAGACCTTGACACCTCTTCCTACAGGTACCTCAGGCTCAAGCGCCATTGTCTACCCCTCCCATCTGGTCCCAACCAGTATCAGGAAGGACATTTTAGACGGCAAGGACGTCAACCTGGCCTCTCTCCTGATCTCCGTGCATGATTTAACAGAAAATAAGGCCTACTCCTGGGGTGACATATCGGTGGTCCTTAAAGCCAAAGACCCCAGGCTGAACCGCAAGCTATCAGTCCCCGAATTTACCCTGGCCTTTGGCATGCTCAGAGACGTCCTGTGCTCAGCCACCCCTAGCAGGCGGGAAGAGCTGGACTTATACCTCCATACTGTGGTAGACTTGGGCCACAAGTATGGAGGTTTCGCCTTCTACGATTACCATCGTTCCTTCTCAGCCAAGGCCGCCGCCAGATTCGCACAATACCAGATCACCACAGATTGGAGTCTCGTGGACACAGAGCTCTTCTGCCGCCACTTTGCCGGCTTACGCTCACCTCTGTGTGCAATTTGCCAGTCTTCCACCCACACTGCCACCTGGTGCGCCAATACGGCGATCAGACGGCCCTTCGAGTTCCCCTCTACCTCAGGTACAGTACAGGGCCAGTCGATCCCTGAACCAACGCCTCAGGTGGACAAACTCGGACGCCCAGTCCGAACCGTGGGAGGGGCAGCCATCTGTAACAACTACAACTATGGGTCCTGCAACTTCAGCCAATGCCGTCTACTTCACATCTGCACTATATGCCAAAGAGCACACCCTAGGAATTTGTGTGAAGTCAAGCAACACAAGAGGGCATGACTAAGCCAAATCAACATCTTATGGCTAGGACTGTATCTCACTTCACACCCCACCCCTTCCCTGGCCACCTACCTTATCCAAGGCTTCACAGTAGGCTTCCACACCGGCCTCATCGCACTACCCCACAGTACGCACGAATGCGCCAATCTTCGTTCGGCAGCCATCGACGAACAGGCCATAGATCAGCTCTTACAGGCAGAGGTAGACCGAGACTACGTAATAGGCCCTTTCACTTGCCCCCCTTTCAGCACATGGAGAGTCAGCCCTATTGGGCTTGTCAAGGGCAAATTCTCTAATAAATTGCGTTTGGTGTACGACTTGTCTGCGCCTCATTCTTCGCACATACCCAGTCTCAATTCCCTGATCCCCTCCGAAGAGTTTTCCCTAAAATACTCCTCCGTTGACATGGCAATACAAGCGATCATCAAAGCAGGCACAGGCGCCTGGCTCTCCAAAGCCGACATCTCAGATGCTTTCAAACTCCTGCCCATCCACCCATCCCTTTGGTGCTGGCATAGCATCAAATGGAAGGAAGCATATTATTTTGCTACGAAACTCACCTTCGGTTCGAAGAGTAGCCCGTGGCTCTTCGACACGTTCGCACAGTCCCTCGTTTGGATACTATTACACAAGGGCCAATGCCATGAAGTCATCCATTACCTGGATGACTTCCTACTGATAGAACCGCCCAACAAACCCCCAGGAGATCGACAAACTTAGAGTTATTTTTGGAAACCTCAACGTTCCTATCGCCGAGCACAAAGTCGATGGTCCAGCAAACATCATCACCTTTCTCGGGGTCAGCTTGGATACCTGCGCAATGCAGGCCAGTCTCCCCCCCGACAAATTAACACGCATTAGGGCAGTCCTTCACGAGTTTACACACACCAAGGGCTGTACCAAAAAACAGTTGCAGTCTCTCCTGGGTATGCTCAACTTCGCTATGCGAATTATCCCACAAGGCCGCACATTTGTGTCACGCCTGCTGAGATTTCTGTCAGAAACTCAAGACCCTGATCAGATTTTGAAATTAGACTCCGCAGCTATAGCGGACCTATCAATGTGGGAGGAATTCTTGTCCGCCTGGAATGGCATATCTCTATTTATACCTATGGTTTCGATCCATTCACCCCAGGTGGTGACTGATGCTGCAGCCTCCACAGGTTTCGCGGCAATTTTTGGCCATCATTGGTTTTCAGGACCCTGGCCTCAACAGATACTGTTGATACCCGGCTTTTCCCAAACATCTGCCCTCTTTGAGCTTTATCCCATAGTGGCAGCCGCACAACTCTGGGGCCACCACTGGACAGGACAAACCGTAGTCTTCACCACCGACAACCAGGCCACGGCAGACATCATCAACAGAGGCAGGTCCAAGTCCCTAGCAGTCATGTCCTTCCTGCGCAGGTTGGTACAACTGTCTTTACAACATCAATTCAACATACACTGTGAATTCATTCCCGGCAGATACAACTCAGCAGCTGACACACTATCACGTTTCAATTATCCCTCCTTTTTCAAACAGGTTCCCGATGCCGATCCAATGTCGGCCCCTATCCCCGTCTGGTCACAACTGACCCTGGAGTAGTGCAACATCTACACGGAGCTACGCAACTCATAACTAATTCCCTCTCCCGCAACACACTCAAAGCCTACCAGACAGCTTGGAAGGCTTTCAATAAATTCCTCACGTCCAGCCGCAAAGAACCAACAGATATCAAACAGGTACTGGCCTTCACGGCACACTGCCACACGCAGCTGGCCTTATCCTACAACACCATCCGGTTATACCTAGCCGGCATTCAACATTTCATGGCGCTTGAAGACCCGACGAAATCGTCACTGTTCTCATCTCACGCTATACGAGCCATCCTAAGGGGAATACAGAGACAACAACCAGTCATCAGCACTAAGCGCTTGCCCATTACGGGGCCCATCTTTAGGGACACGTCAAATATTCTGGCTACTTCGCCATTCGGCCTGCTCCCCAGCACGGTCTTACAAGCAGCCATATATTTCGCTTACTATGGGTTTTTTGCGGCCTGGCGAATTCACCTCTAACAAACCCACAGACCAAGTACTTTTCAGACGACACTTGCTTCGACACCAAGACCACTTTATCCTGCACCTCGAGGTCTCTAAAACCCAGCAAACGGGCTCGGGAGTGAACATCCACCTCTACAGAACCAACAACAGCTGGTGTCCAGTCGCTGTACTCAACCGACTCCTATCTCTCCTGCCTGAGCAACCAGACAGCAGTCCCCTTCTACCATTTCCAGTCAAACCCTTAAACGCCTCTCAGTTTGTGAGCCACATAAGGATACTTCTCCGCAATCTTCACCTTAACCCCAGTCAGTATTCCGGACACTCTTTCCGCATCGGAGCAGCCTCCGCGGCGTCCCGCCACGGGGTGCCAGATCACATCATCAAAAGACTAGGCAGGTGGAAATCAGCCTGCTTCGCCCGGTACATCCCCAATCCACAAACTGAGATGGCACAGGCATTCTCCAAATTGGCTCAATAAGTAACTGAAAACCAATAAAAATTATAACCCTACCTGAATGTTTTTGCCCCCTTATTTTGGCATACCGGCCATGAGACCAAGGCACACTTTCAGGTCCATTTCATATGGTAAGTCCACACTTTTAGGTCTATTTCCGATGGTAAGTCTTATCTTTACTATAAGTGTTTTCTATGTCCATATCGGACATAGGGCTCCGAATATATATATATATATATATATATATATATATATATATATATATATATATATATTTTTTTTTTTTTTTTTTCAAAAACTCATTTCTGACTAAAGCCAGAGTTTGAATAGCAGTTATTTCACATACTCATTACTTCATGGATTGCACGTTATCTAATCTCTGTTACAAAACATAGGTGGAGATCAGTATTTGCCTCCCAACCATTTTAAAGCGGGGTTCCACTCAAAATTTGTAACTTAATCTTACCCCCTTCAGTTAATTGCATAGATGGTCAAATGCCACACGAAAAAAATTTTGATTGCTGTAATTACCTTTATATTGTACTTTATTGTGGCACTTCCTGTCTCTCCTCCCATGGGAGTAGGCGTGTTTATTGTCTGTCTCTCTCTCTCTCTCTGTTATGGCATCATATAAAATTTAACATTGAAGCTATTTTTTTTTGTCAAAAATCACAAAGCTATTGTACTTGAACTTATTACAGCTATGTATGTGTGTTTAAATGTAATTTTTAAAATTATTTTTTAATTTATCTATATGATTTTTTTGTGTTTATGTCTATATACAGCATCAAATATATAGATACACCTCACATTGTTTAATTTTTTTTTATTATATCTCTTATTAAAAGTGACTATTCACATACTTGACCTTGTCCTATTTGGGCCCAAAGTGTCAATGTTTACTATGGTTATCATTTATTATAATGACTAATTCAGAGACTGGAGTCCTCTTCCACTAATCAATGATGTAATTACGTTGCGGATGGATTTTAGAGACCTTGCGCTCTTTAAATTATTGTTTATGGATTATACACATATGTTCAATAGCGTTAAGATCTGGAGACATGCTTGACCAGTCCATCCCCTTTACCCTCGGCTTCTTTTTCAAGTGGAAATTTCCACTAATCCTTGTCCTTGTTCTGCTTATTTTGATAAAACATTTTAGATGCTTTTTTTTCCATCTAGAACATGCATTTATTTCTATCACTTTGTATATTTTCAGAAAATATATTTAAAAATATTAACTGAAGATTTTGATATTTCAATTAAAATGGTAAGCAAATTACAAAAACTTGTTTAAATTATTTTTCTATATCTTACATAAATTTATGTAATTATTTTTTTTTTACTTTATATATATTTTTAGGATCAAACTCCACTACCCACAGGATCGGTGTCCAACAATTATAATTCGTTGGCTCAAGAGGAAAGAGTAATTAATATTTTTTATTTTTTTCTGAATTGTCCACACAATTTTTCGCTTTGTCTATACATATATATATACACACACACACACACACACACACACACACACACACACACACACACCTTTATTTTTTATAGACTGACACAGAGAGAGAGATCATTTTTATGCGTTTATATTTGTATACAATATAATGTAAATTTTATATTGATATAAACATTATTTTGTTCACTATTTGATTCAATTATTTTTATTATATATTAGATTTTCTTATTTAAATTTATATATATCAAAATTATTTTTAATTTTTGGAATTTTGGCTGATTTTAATATTTAGAGAAATATTATAATAAAGCAACTTTTGGCGAAGTGTCCTCCTCCTGAATCAGATTGTGCCTTTCCAAGGAATCCAACCATGGCTTCTTCAAGTATTAGTTCTTCAGACTCCCAATCGCAAGATACACCAGATGACAGAATAGGCAATATACAGTGGTGTATCTGTCAGTGCTGTAAAAAAATGCCTACCCAAGTTGAATCCGTGTGTTGTCAAGAGATCAAAGAGGTCAAAGCATGTATCCCTGATGGAAAAAATGCATAACGGAAGCAGATATGTTCCGTTCTCAAATTTCAACAGAGCAACATGTACGATTGATGTTTACAATGATGCATCTCGAGAGCCTACCTGTAGTAGATGCAGACAATAACCGGTAATAATTATTTCAATGTAGAAAAATGTAAAATAATGCATTTGGGTGGCAAAAATATGAATGCAATCTATACACTGGGGGGAGAACCTCTGGGGGAATCTAGGATGGAAAAGGACCTGGGGGTCCTAGTAGATGATAGGCTCAGCAATGGCAGGCAATGTCAAGCTGCTGCTAACAAAGCAAACAGAATATTGTCATGCATTAAAAGGGGGATCAACTCCAGAGATAAAACGATAATTCTCCCGCTCTACAAGACTCTGGTCTGGCCTTACCTAGAGTATGCTGTCCAGTTCTGGGCACCAGTCCTCAGGAAGGATGTACTGGAAATGGAGCGAGAACAAAGAAGGGCAACAAAGCTAATAAAGGGTCTGGAGGATCTTAGTTATGAGGAAAGGTGACCCCACAATATGAATAAAACTTTTTCGCAGAAGAGAGTTTAACAAGACTCGCGGCCACTCATTAAAATTAGAAGAAAAGAGGTTTAACCTTAAACTATGTAGAGGGTTCTTTACTGTAAGAGCGGCAAGGATGTGGAATTCCCTTCCACAGGCGGTGGATTTCTCAAAATTAATTTGAAGATTAGATAGGGTCTTAAAAAGAGCAAAGTCAGCTAGAAGGTTGGGGATGGTTGTTAAGGGGTCAGTAAGAAAAAGTAGGATATCATCGGCGTAAGCCGCTATTTTGTACTGCTTTTGTTGGATATCAACACCTCTATTGGCAGGATTATTTCTCAATCTACAGAGTAAAGGTTCCATGGTCAATATGAATATTAGGGGTGATAAGGGGCATCCTTGCCGGGTCCTATTGGATACAGAGAAGGCGTCCGACAGGCCCCCGTTGATCCGGAGCCTGGCCATCGGGGATGTATACAGGGCCAAAATCATTTGGAGCATGCGCGGTGGGAAGCCTGCCGCTTGCAAGGTAGCCTCCATGTAGTCCCAGCCAACCCGGTTGAACACCTTCTCTGCATCCAGGGAGAGAAAGAATCCTTGTGTAGCTGTTTTGGTGAGCCAATGGTGAATATAGAGGGCTTTTGTGGTGTTGTCTCTGTCCTCACGAGAGTCAAGAGAGACCAGAGAAGGAACGAAAGGGAGGATACAATTGGCCAGTACTTTAGCGTAGAGTTATAAATCTACGTCTTGAATGGAACTGAGCATAGGGAACTGCTTCGAATGAAGATACCATCTTCCCTAATACTCTCATACAAAGGCAGACAGAAGGACCCTTCTTGGTCCTGACTGCCAGAATCAGCTTATGGAAAATGTGTGTTAAATACCGCGCTGTCAAAAAAAAAAATTTATGAGCAGCTGACACTAACAATTGATCTAAACTTGTGCAAAACAAAGTGAAAATGATATACAAGTGCAGCGCATATATAATGATTATCTGTATTTGTGAACATACAAAAAAGCAAGAGATATTAATATTTTGTGCAAATAATCAAATTAGCACACTAATTGAACATAGGTCCAAAAAATGTCAATTTAAATGTACATCAAAGAATGAAAAATTATAGTAAGTGAGTTCATCAAGGTGTATATGGACACCAGAAAGATTGTAGAAAAAAGATGATGACGTAGTGTTGATAGCAGGTCCACCACCGTGTAGAAAAGTGGGGGGCTTACCAAAGTGATTGGACACAGACGGGTGTACACCAGCTGTGCCAATAAGGCTTGTGAGAATGGAGATCTCTAAAGATGCAGTGAGGAAAACCAAAATATGGAACTTGATACTGTAGTGTTGATAGCAGATCCACCACCATATGAAAAAATGGGGGCTTACCAGAATAATTGGACACAGACAGGCATACACCTACTGCACCAATTAGGCTTGTATAGATGAGGGTCTCTGGAAATATGGTAAGGATAACCAGGATGCTTGTAAGGGATGTATATGGCAGAAGTAAATCCGGTCAGATATCCGGCAGCGCCGAGTGAAGACGTAGTGACGTCATGACGTTGCGTGTCAGACCTCGTTCTGGCTGTGTTTTGGAACGCATCTAAACACGGAAGTGGTGGCGCTCCACAACGACCAGACAGTGCGGGTCTAGATATGAACATAAAGCTGTAAATATATAGATAAAATTATATTGGATCATGACATATATAGATGTGAATCTTTTCACATTATTACTAATGTTAATCAACAGAAGTAAATATTTTTTAAAAGGGAGTATATATAGATATGATAAAAAATAGCAAAAAATAGCAAAACATAAAAGTAAAATCATGGAGCCACAATTCTACAGTGGCTTGCGAAAGTATTCGGCCCCCTTGAACTTTTCAACCTTTTGCCACATTTCAGGCTTCAAACATAAAGATATAAAATTTAAATTTTTTGTGAAGAATCACCAACAAGTGGGACACAATTGTGAAGTGGAACGAAATCTATTGGATATTTTAAACTTTAGCAATTAAAAAACTGAAAAGTGGTGCGTGCAAAATTATTCGGCCCCTTTACTTTCAGTGCAGTAAATTCACTCCAGAAGTTCAGCGAGGATCTCTGAATGATCCAATCTTGTCCTAAATGACTGATGGTGATAAATAGAATCCATCTGTGTGTAATCAAGTCTCTGTATAAATGCACCTGCTCTGTGATAGTCTCAGGGTTCTGTTGAAAGCGCAGAGAGCATCATGAAGACCAAGGAACACACCAGGCAGGTCCGTAATACTGTTGTGGAGAAGTTTAAAGCCGGATTTGGATACAAAAAGATTTCCCAAGCTTTAAACATCCCAAGGAGCACTGTGCAAGCGATCATTTTGAAATGGAAGGAGTATCAGACCACTGCAAATCTACCAAGACCTGGCTGTCCCTCTAAACTTTCAGCTCAGACAAGGAGAAGACTGATCAGAGATGCAGCCAAGAGGCCCATGATCACTCTGGATGAACTGCAGAGAACTACAGCTGAGGTGGGAGAGTCTGTCCATAGGACAACAATCAGTCGTACACTGCACAAATCTGGCCTTTATGGAAGAGTGGCAAGAAGAAAGCCATTTCTCAAAGATATCCACAAAAAGTCTCGTCTAAAGTTTGCCACAAGCCACCTGGGAGACACACCAAACATGTGGAAGAAGGTGCTCTGGTCCGATGAAACCAAAATTGAACTTTTTGGCCACAATGCAAAACTATATGTTTGGCGTAAAAGCAACACAGCTCATCACACTCAACACACCATCCCCACTGTCAAACATGGTGGTGGCAGCATCATGGTTTGGGCCTGCTTTTCTTCAGCAGGGACAGGGAAGATGGTTAAAATTGAGGGGAAGATGGATGCAGCCAAATACAGGACCATTCTGGATGAAAACCTGTTGGAGTCTGCAAAAGACCTGAAACTGGGACGGAGATTTATCTTCCAACAAGACAATGATCCCAAACATACAGCAAAATCTACAAAGGAATGGTTCACAAATAAACGTATCCAGGTGTTAGAATGGCCAAGTCAAAGTCCAGACCTGAATCCAATCGAGAATCTGTGGAAAGAGCTGAAAACTGCTGTTCACAAACACTCTCCATCCAAACTCACTGAGCTCGAGCTGTTTTGCAAGGAAGAAGGGGCAAGAATTTCAGTCTATCGATGTGCAAAACTGATAGAGACATACCCCAAGCGACTTGCAGCTGTAATCGCAGCAAAAGGTGGCTCTACAAAGTATTAACGCAAGGGGGCCGAATAATTTCGCACGCCCCACTTTTCATTTTTTTTTATTAGTTAAAAAAGTTTCAAAAATCCAAAAGATTTCGTTCCACTTCACAATTGTGTCCCACTTGTTGGTGATTCTTCACAAAAAATAAAAATTTTATATCTTTATGTTTGAAGCCTGAAATGTGGCAAAAGCTTGAAAAGTTCAAGGGGGCCGAATACTTTCGCAAGCCACTGTACATAAGGGTCCAGAATAATCCAGTACAATGTATACCATACAAAGCTGATGATCATATGTAGAAATAATGTATACCTTGTCTTGATAAAAAGGGGACTATATATGGGCATGGTATAAACAATAAAATTGAAAGCAAAATAGAAATATAACTGTATCATAGAAGGAGTAAGGCATAGCAGATATTTAGGATTGATTGATGAAGGCGTTAATGTCCCACTCGACATTGAGCCCCAATGGCGAGTGGGACTGGATCTTGTATATCCAATATGTTTCTAATTGGGATACGCCCCGAGGGGTAGCACCTCTTCGCCAAGGTGGAATGTAGCGGTCAATAATAAGAAATTGTGATCCCGAGGGATCTCTATTGTGGTACTGTCTGTAATGTCTGGGGACAGTATGTTTAGTGTTTCCCCCCAAAAAATTTTCTACGTGTTCACCGACCCTAGTGGAAAACGTCCCAGTGGTACGACCCACGTAATGTTTTCCACACGGGCAGGTGATAAGATAGACCACATTTTTTGTCGCACAGGTACAGAACGTTTTAATCGGATATGTTCTGTTGGTTACGTTAGATTTAAATTCCAATGTTTTATGTCTGCCACTGATGTTGTAGCAACACACCGTACATTTTTTACATGGAAAGTAACCTATGAGTTTGTGGAAAAAAGACTGACATTTAGGGGGATCGATAATATTCGGAGCGATCCTACTCTGTAGTGAGCGGGCTCCTCTATAAATAACCTTAGGTCTTTCGAGTAACATATTTGCCAATATGTGATCATTTCTCAGTACCCCCCAATGTCGTTCCATGATGTTTTTAATATCTCTATGTTGGGAAGAGAAGGAAGTTAGCATGGAGCATTTAAAAAGATCACTAGGGGAGTGATGGTTTTTGGGGGTTAATAGCGTACTCCTATCTGTTTGTAAAGCATGTTGTATTTCTATTTCCAAAGTAGCTACATCATAACCCTTGTCTATGAATTTTTGTTTTAAGTGTAGAGCTTGTGATTGAAATGCCTCAATGGTAGTACAATTTCTCCTCAGTCTTAAAAACTGACTGCGGGGAACTGATTTGAGCCATGATGTATGATGGCAACTGTCGGTAGGTATAAAACTATTGCGATCAGTTGTTTTGAAATGAGTCCTGAAATTAAACTGTCGTGAGTTGATTTCTATGTCCAGATCTAGAAAGTGAACCCCGACTGGACTGTATTCAAGGGTCAAAGAAATTCCCCTGTCATTATTATTAAGCATAGAAAAGAATTCTTTGAGTGATTCAGAAGGGCCGTCCCATAGGAGGAGGATGTTGTCTATATATCTGGCCCAAAACACCAGGTGAGGTCGGTGTTCAGAGTAGACGACATCCCCCTCCCATTTGGGCATAAAAAGGTTTGCGAGGCTGGGGGCAAATTTTGCCCCCATTGCAACGCCCTTTTGTTGTAAGTAAAATTTATTGCCAAACCAAAAATAATTGTGTGGAGTTGCGAACTCCAATAATTCAATGATGTACTGTTTTTGAATATCAGTGAGTGTTAAATGGATTTTTGGTAGATGATAGATAATTGGAATTCTGGGTGCCGTGGGTATTAAGTAAGCCTTCTCCTTTATATTAAGAATTTGTAGGTCAAATCCCTTTCTTACCAATTTGGTTAGATCACGTTTGTACCTAATTGTAGGGTTAGAGGGTAATTCTACATAAGTATCATGATCGCTCAGAATTCTATGCATTTCTGTAATGTAATCAGACTTATTCATTACAATAATTCCTCCACCCTTGTCTGCTGGACGGACAATTATGTCCTTTCGATCACAGAGATTTGAGTCCTTTTTTGTTCATAGAAAAATTCTGCCATTTTTTGATGGGTAAATCAGCAAGGTCTTTCAGTACTAGATCTCTGAAAATATTGACTGCGGGTGCCGCAGGTACTGGGGGGTTAAATAAAGAGGGGTTCGCTAAACCAGAATGTACTGTCCCTGAGGTTATGTCTCTATCCATCGAAGAGGCCGTGTTTGAAGAAAGATATCGTTGTATATTGATTTTTCGTAAAAACGTATGTACATCAATAAACGTGCTGAACTTGTCGAGTTTTTTTTTGGGGGGGCATATTTAAGACCCTTATCAAGTATGGCGAGCTCCTCTTTAGTAAGTTGTTTCGTGCTTAAATTGAATACCCCTTGGCCTAATTAACTCTTTTTTTCCACTGGATTCTCCTCCCCCCTCTGGAGCATCTCTTGGATCTATGGGTCTGTGGGGTCCTGGTCTGGCCTGTTGAAAATCCTTATAGTGGGGATCCTGTTGGTAGTAACTATGGTCATAATAGGTTCCAGTGTAATCATCACGATAGTCATCTTGTCTATCGTAAAGTGGAGCAAATCTATTATGAGTATTATTGGGCGCACAATTTGGTTGGTAGGAGTCTCGGTTATATGGGGTATCTGTATAATTCGCAAAAAGATAGTGATGTTCAAACTCACATGTTAGAAGTCATCAGAAAGGCATGAGAATGTGAGCAGGTACTGGAGAAAACATCATCCATCAGGAAGTCAGATCAGTCAAACAACTCCTGGCTGGGGGCTCAGCCTGATGAAGGGGCGCGGCTGTCTTGTCACCACAGCCCGTACGCCCTGCAACGCGTCGCTCGATCTGTGACGTCATCACTCCTCGCCGGATGTTTTCCTTCCTCCATGCTCTCTGACTTGTATTGTGATCTGTCACCGCTGCGGCCGGCCATACATCTCAGCGGTACCTCTCCTCACACACAGGCAGAGCCCCCAGCCAGGAGTTGTTTGACTGATCTGACTTCCTGATGGATGATGTTTTCTCCAGTACCTGCTCACATTCTCATGCCTTTCTGATGACTTCTAACATGTGAGTTTGACCATCACTATCTTTTTATGAATAAAATCTGTTTTTAGTCTACACCCAGAGGCGCCTCTCTCTTCTGTTTCTTCCTTAGGATTTGGAATGTGGTTTCGTTTCTTGATGAAGGCAGCCCTATTTGTGGACTTACCATCCCTTGGATCTTTGAATCCCTTTATCTGCATATGACTGTGAGATCATGCCCCACATGTGATAATGTGATACATTTTTTTCTCTATGGATGTATACATGTGGACACTATTTATTTAATTTATTGTAAGACAGGGAAGACTTCAGTTCTCTCCCCACCCCCCTGTTTTTGTTGTTCTAATTGTCATCTCCAGTTCTCTGCGCCTTTACTTGTATACTGTATCTGTATAATTCGACCTGTGAGGTGAATCCCGATATGCAATATTCCCCTGTTCATAGAAAGGTCTAGGGGCAGGTTGGTTACCTCTAGGTTTTCCTTTTTGTTTTTTTCCATTGGTGTAGTTATTTCTGTTAACCTTAGGTGTATAGGGTGAAGTATACTGTCTTGGATATCCCCCTTTTTGAAAGGGAGGACCTTCTCTATAGTTCTGGGAGTCTGTTCTTGGTCTAGACGGTAGTCTGGGTCTCCCAGTATTGGCTGGATTGGAAGTACCTTGGTTCACACCTGGTACTGGGTTAAGTTGGTCATGTGTAGTAGAAGGTTCAGGGATAGATGCAATAGTGGTCTGCCATTTAAAGACTGTCCCTGATTTATCGTCTCCTACGTCCCTTGAGTATTTTTTATGTTTTTTATTTTTTTGTTCTCTGTCCTCTTTATCCAAATGTAATTGGAGGTTGGACGAGAGAGAACCATACTCTGGGGAGTTTTTATAGGATGCAAGTTTATCCTTAAGTTCTTTAATCTCTTTATCAAGAGCAGAAAGTCTTTTAGTTTTTCTAGTGATGAGAAATCCTAAAAGTTTAATACCCATCTCATTGAAATAATTAAACCAAGATAGTGGGTCAGGGTCACCCTGTTGTGGATGGACTTCCCATCTTAGACTTCTGGGAACCATGTTCTTTATAACATATTGTTCTAGGAAAGCCACATCCCATTGCAAATGTAATTCAGAAGTCATAATGTTTTTCAATCTTAGAAAGAGACCTCCTATCTCTGAGTCTAGATTGGTTACTGTAAATACACCCTCTGTGTTGACTTTACGTGTGGATCTATAGTCAAATATATCCATTATGGATATAATGAGGGGAAGGAAATATAACTGTGTGACTGCAGCGATATTAGTAGATCTAAACAGTGTATGTAAAATGTGTGTTAAATGCCGCGCTGTCAAAAAAATATAAATTTATGAGCAGCTGACACTAACAAGTGATCTAAACTTGTGCAAAACAAAGTGAAAATTATATACAAGTGCAGCGCATATATAATGATTATCTGTAGTTGTGAACATACAAAAAAGCAAGAGATATTAATATTTTGTGCAAATAATCAAATTAGCACACTAATTGAACATAGGTCTAAAAAATGTCCATTTAAATGTACATCAAAGAATGAAAAATTATAGTAAGTGAGATCACAGACTTTGGCCTTGCTAAGGTCAGAGGGACAGTGATAACATCCATGTTTTGCAGAAAATCCTACATGGCCCTAGAAATGCATGACATGCCCATTTGAGGTGGACTGGTTGTAGATCAAATCCTCGATGTGTGGGCGTTTGGTGTCATCCTTTGCTGCCTACTTACAGAGGAGTTTTCATGGCAGATGGCCATCCTTGATGATGAAGGATAAAAACGTTTGGTTGACTGGCAAAACAATTTCAAAAAGGATAACCCTTCCTGAACCATGGAGAAAGCTTCCCACTGGGAAACAAAAGGATGTTCATTGAGCTTTTGGCAATTGATTACACCAAAAGAAGTCAAAGTATCAAAGTCCTCAAATACAAGTGAAAGCTGGAAAGAAGATCCCATTGAAAGGAATTTGGCTTCTTGCCCGGACACGTTGCAGAGCTGTGTTTCTCAGCGTCCATGTCTTCTTCCCTTTTGAACACAAACACTTCTGGATCTCAGTCTGAGTTGATGAGCCAGAGCCACAGGAGGACAACATGTCAGAGGCACTAATTATGTTTGATGATGAATTCTCCTTACATATTTGGTGCAGAGGTAGACAATGGGTAAACAAGAATTGGTGACTGATGGCACGTCTGAAACATCATCACATGTGGCCAAATTTTCTCAGCTATGTGGCTTTCTTGAAAATATAAATGGCAGCGTGTTCCTGTGATCTGACCCTTATCCCCCTGATTACCGGACAGCGCTGGGGTGGACAGTTGGGGGGGGGTGGACAGCTGTGTGTGGGGGTGGGGCAGTTGCAGCTTCTCCTTTTTTCTAAACTCCCTCTGCTCAGGTGTGAACGCAGCCTATAATTTTGGAACTATAAATCAGGAGGTTGAGGATGTGGCTAGGTTTTTATATTTTATGGACCCTAAATATTTAACCGTAAACTTTAATGACATTGAAAAGGAGAATCAATTTATAATGAGAAGTAAATACTTAAGGTACATGCACAACTTTTTACAAACTGTATATTTTCTATGCAAGTCACCAATGATATATAGAAGAGAATGAAAAGCATATAATCCATGACAACATTGGTAAAAGGTTTGCATCGTTGATAAGTATCTCCAGAACTCCCACCGAATGCCACAGGCTTCTGGGGGCAGCAAAAAACCTCAAGAACCAAAAAGAACCTGCAAGTGTCTCCATGCAACCTTAAAGAAAATTAGACATCCCACCAGGATCCAGAGATTTGGGAAAAGTACTAAATGAAAAGTGGAACACCTTTCCTGAGAGCTACATTTCAAGATGTACAAAGAAATACTTGGAATCACCAGTGTTCTGGTCAGGGCTTTTCTTTTTTAAAGCTTGCACAAGACCAATGATTTGGCTGTTTGTTGTCTTCCTAGCACCGGCCCATCCTAGAAAATAGTTTCCCTGCCTCCCTCTAGCTTGTTAGGAAAAATATTTTTCCTAATATGTCAGGAGGGACATAGGCAGAACATGTTGTCCTCCATCCTCTGACTTGTTGGGAAAAGCTTTATTTCCAATGTGCCTGAGAGATATGACAATACATGTTGTACCCCCGCTGTCTGATTTGGGACCATTATAAAGTGGTAGTCAAGTCACTAAAAGGTTTGAATCCTTGATCATTATCTCCAGAACTCCCACCGAACACCACAGGCTTCTGGGGGCAGCAGAGGAGTCCTTTAACATTATTGGTAAAGCCCAAAATGACCAAATATTGGATTTGAGTGTCAAGTTGGATGCAGAGAATCAGTTACTACTTTGTGTTTTTAGGTAGGAATTCCAGAAGACATGATAACGAGATGTGCTGTTCAGATTCCCAATGCCTTCAAATTCATAGCAGAGAAAGGGCTTGTACACATGGATTTGAAGACAGAAAATCATTTGATATTTGACAAGGAATGCCGGTGTGTGAAGATCACAGACTTTGGCCTTGTTAAAGTCAGAGGGACAGTGATAACATCCAGGTGTTGCAGCAAATCCTACATGGCCCGAGAAATGCATGACGTGACCATTTCAGCTGGACTTGTTTTAGATCACATCCTCGATGTGTGGGCGTTTGGTGTCATCTGCTGCCTACTGGCAGAGGAGTTTTCATGGCAGATAGCCATCCTTGATGATGTCCGTCTTCTCCCCCTCAGCTCCTGCCGTCCGTTTGGGGGTTCAGCGATGGAAACTCTGGCTTCCTTCATTGGTAAGTATTGGGCCATTTTGCTCTGGCCCATTCTGCCATTGTTCTTACATCTACCACCATGACACATCTTTTTGTCTATTTAGATATATCTCATCCGCATCCACCCCTGATGAGCGAGCAAAGATCTCGCGAAACGCGCATCAGGTTTTCTGATGCATCAATTTGTATATACTGTATAACGTTTGTATCAACTTTATTTATTCTCTTCGTTATGTGCAAATCCATTCGCTGAGCTAATATGGTATATTATTCATGTATGTACATTAATTTTAATAAACATTTATACTACTATTACTCTTGTCACTCAGTGGCTAACTGTGACCACCTCATTTAAAGTCCCAGGGCGACTCTCTTTTTTTGCATATGTATATAGGGATGGAGGTGTATCACTGGTGACTGCATGCCTTTTTATTTTTTCCTTCTGTTCACAAGGACTACAGCAGGTACAGAAGTAATTCCTCATGAGGAAGGAACTTGAAAAATGTGCCTATGGAAGAGTATTCTTGGCAAATGAAGGGAAAATAGGTCAGTGAATTAATCTAATTGCTATTTCAATATTGTCTAAAAACATTTATGTATATCTTTGTAAATGTGAATTGTAAGATGTAGACTTTTTCCCCAAGAGCTCACCAATTGTAGACTAATGCCGCGTACACACGGTCGTACTTTTCGTCTACAAAAGTCAGACAGCCTGTCCGACTGACTTCCGGCAGACTTTCGGTGGACTTGCGGCGGACTTGCGGCCTACTTTCTAACGAACGGACTTGCCTACACACGACCACACAAAAGTCGGTCGGATTCGTACGTGATGACGTACACCGGACTAAAATAAGGAAGTTCATAGCCAGTAGCCAATAGGTGCCCTAGCGTGGCTTTTTGTCCGTCGGACTAGCACACAGACGAGCGGATTTCGGGGTCCGTCGTAGTTACGAAGTAAAGTTTTGAAGCATGTTTCAAATCTAAAGTACGTCGGATTTGAGGCTAAAAAAGTCAGTTGAAAGTCCGGAGAAGCCCACACACGATCGGATTACCAGCCAGCTTTAGTCCGTCAGCGTCCGTTGGACTTTTGTAGACGAAAAGTACGACCGTGTGTACGCGGCATTACTCTACAATCAACACTCCTAATGAAGAATAGCAGGTATATGCCGTCAAAGAATATGGGCCAATGCCAGAATTTATTACATCTCTATACATATAAAAAAGGTATAAAACATTAACACATTTTTAAAGAATTATTTAGGGAACTAAGCAGCGGGAAGATTCTTGGAAGGCGTTTTGTAAATATCAAAATGTCTTGATGGGTACCTATCTCTCTGGAGTAGTGGACATTCCTAGACATGCTGCATTTGCTAATGATGACATGTGATGCTGAGTCTATAAGAACATTTATATAAAAAAAAAAAAAAAATAGAAATCCAATGAATCCAGGGAATCAACTTGGAGCAGTCACTCTGGGAAGTATATAATGCTAACAATGCTAGGATGTCCTCCAGCCATATATCTGACTCTGATTCTACCAATTTTAAGTACATTAGGATATACGTATGATCACATTTTTAGTTTTGTATAGAATTACAGTACGAGATGTAAAGAGGTTAAAACTCCTGTCAGTCCTTTTGGGAAGAGATTTCCCTTCACTTCTTCTCCCGAAGATGCAACAGGAAGTGGGAGGAAACTCTTAGTTGACATTAGTAGAGGTGTCCATGTTGGAAGATTTACACTTACCTTTTGTTCTGAGTTTAACATTTTGAATGTTCAATCACTTTGTCTCAATAACAGAGGTCACCAGGACAATTCAAGGAGAAGGTGAATATATAGCAAATACACACATAAGAAGTCATCTCTAGTCTAAAACTGAATAAGTTAGGGCTATACATACACTTTACCTGTTTCTGGATAAGTATTCTGATTGTTTTTAACCTCAATTGTATTTTGATTTTTTTTTTTTAGGTAGAAATTCCAGGAGACAGGATAAAGAGATGTGCTGTTCAGATTCCCAATGCCCTCAAATTCATAGCAGAGAAAGGACTTGTACACATGAATTTTAAGACAGAAAACATTTTGACAAGAAATACCAGTGTGTGAAGATCACAGACTTCGGCCTTGCTAAGGTCAGAGGGACAGTGATAACATCCAGGTGTGGCAGCAAATCCTACATGGCGCCAAAAATGCATGAAATGACAATTTCAGGTGGACTGGTTGTAGATGACATCCTCGATGTGTGAGCACTTGGTGTCATCAATTGCTGCCTACTTACAGAGAAGTTTTCATGGTAGATGGCCATCCTTGATGAAGGATATAAATTTTTGGTTGACTGGCAAAACAATTTCAAGATGGATAATCCTTCCTGAAGCATGGAGAAAGCTTCCCACTGGGATACAAAGGATGTTTATTGACGTTTTCATTGGCTTCATGTCTTCTTCCCTTTTAACCACTTCAGCCCTGGAAGGATTTACCCCCTTCCTGACCAGAGCGTTTTTTGCGATTCGGCACTGCGTCGCTTTAACTGACAATTGAGCGGTCGTGCGACGGGGCTCCGAAACAAAATTGACGTCCTTTTTTCCCCACAAATAGAGCTTTCTTTTGGTGGTATTTGATCATCTCTGCGATTTTTATTTTTTGCGCCATAAACAAAATAAGAGCGACAATTTTGAAAAAACAAATTTTTTACATTTTGCTATAATAATTATCCCCAGAAAATATATAAAAAACGTTTTTTCCCTCAGTTTATGCCAATCCATATTCTTCTATATTTTTTTTTGTTTTTTTACTAAAAATATCGCAATAAACGTTTATTGATTATTTTGCGCAAAAGGTATAGCGTTTACAAAATAGGGGATAGTTTTATGGCATTATCAATTATTTTTTTTTACTAGTAATGGCGGCGATAAGCAATTTTTATTGTGACTGCGACGTTATGGCGGACATATGAATTACACAGGTTCTGAAGGCTAATTTGATGCAGATAAGGCAACAAGTGAGTTTAATTACCGCCTTAATCAGCCTCAGAACCTGTGTAATTAAGATGTGTTCGGGTTTAAAGGGATGAGGTGGCAACCCTACAGTGAGACCCTCTGATCACAAAATGGCAGAGGTGGAGGATCAAGTTATGTTGGCAGTGGCGGTACAGGTTGGTGCCTTTTGCGAGGAAGTCGAGCAGGAAGTTGATGCACCTGTGGCTCACCTTCGCCAGCCACGGCATTTTGCCCCATGGGCATATTTTGAAAGCATGCAGGACTCTGATATCTGTAGCAAGTTTCGGTTAGGGCGAGAAGCAATTATGCACCTCTATCAGCTCATACAGTATTAAAATTCACCATCTACAGACTGCAGTCATGCTGTGCCAGGCATGGTCAGGTTGCTTGCGACTCTGTACATTTTGGGTCGGGGCAGCTTCCAGGCCACTTCTGGAAGTATTATGGGTCTAAGCCAACCCACGGTGTCCAGGGTGTTTATGCAGGTCATAGACACCATTCTTGACCTTGTACCACAATTCAGTCACTGGCCACAGAATGAAAATGAGTGGAATGACGTGAAGGTGGCTTTCTACCACCGTGCACAAATATGCCACAAATCCTGGGGGCCATCGATTGTACACACGTGGCAATCAGGGCCCCCAGGGTAAGTGAAGCAGGCTATCAGAATCGCAAGCAGTACCACTCCATCAACATCCAAGTTGTGTGCGACGACAGATAGCGCATAATGAGTGTTCAGGCAGCTTTCCCAGGGTCGTGCCATGATGCCTACATCTTGAAGCAGACCGGCCTTTTCCGGAAATTTGAGGGTGGACAAATACCATCCGGGTGGCTTATTGGTACAGTATTTTTTTTATGCAGAACGTGCATTTTTTTACAGGCATCTAAGGTGACATGAAGGGATGGAAAAAAATATAAGACTGGATAGCCGCATTGCAAATATGGGGGCAGTTCTTGCCTGTGCTGCCCCCACATTTTACAAGGCAAAATGATTCACTCTAGATCCTTAAATAGAGATTTTAAGGCAACTTCATTCATCAATTGTAACACTAGATATGTAGTGTATGTTGTCACTTGTGAACAATGTTCCATTCAATACGTGGGACGCATGACTCGTAGGCTAAGAGACAGGCTATATGATCATGTTTATGATATATCTAGAAAGCATTCCACCAACATAGCGAGGCATTGGACTTTATGCCACGATAAAGATGTCAGAAGCCTACGCATCTAGGGGGTTGAAAAAGTCATGTCATCAAAAAGGGGAGGTAATAAGTTCAGGTTACTCGTTAAGAGGGAGGTTTACTGGATATTCCATCTCCATACGAGGCAGCCCACTGGCCTCAACTTTGAGTGGGATGTCCAACACTTCTATCAGTGACTTTCATACCCTCGTACACTGGTTGTTCTATACTTGCTTTGGTATGTCAGCATTGTTGGTATATATATATATATATATATATATATATATATATATATATATATATATATATATATATATATATATATATATATATTCTTTTTTTGTTTGAGATTTCCCTATCTAGGTAGGTTCATGTATTTTGATTTTTATGATGCTTCTTGATAGGGGGTCATGGTTGTCCGTTGTGTGCTAGCATATTCTATCTTAGTTCTGCTTGGCTCACCTTTTTTCTTTTCCTGCTATGTTCCCTCTTTTCTTTATTCTATTTCTCTTTATTACTTTTTTTAGTGGTGAATAGAAAAATAGAGGAATTTTAGTAATCTAAACTTGGTCATTGCACGATTATATGGATATGAACTAATATTGAGGAGGGATTGTACCATCTTTTAGCGGATTAGATATTTTTGTGCTACATGCACCAACCAGTATTTATACACGGGGGATGGGCGTCTTGGTCTTTTCCCTCGTTGTTTATTTGTTGGTGTATGATATATTTTTTTATTACATACAGTATTAATTTATAGTTTATGTTTTTCTTTTTTAGGTTGCACCAGTGTCCTTGATTGTTTATGTCCTTTATTATTATATATATGTCTTTGATATGTGGAATGTCCAGGATGGAGAGTTTTTCCATCTGTTTAATGGTTAAACCTTGGATTTTAGATGTTCACAGGTGCTTCCCATTATATTACTCATGGCATATATGTCTTGTCCATTTGTTTAATTACTCAGGTGTATATAATGTCTGTATGTAAATTCAGCACTCTAGCTATGACTAAGCACCGTGCCTGGTGTGAAACATGTCAGCAGCAGTGCAGTTAGTCTGTACCCATCTTTGATGCCTTGATTTTACTTTTCAATAAATTTGAATATTTGGAGTGCGGCTATCCAGCCTTATATTTTTTTCCCATTATCTCTGTTGCAAACAGAGCCAGCACCCTGTTTAACTGTGGAGACAGCTGACCTCAGGAGAGGTAATCATTCTGGAGCGGTGAACATTCACATGAAGGGATGCGAAGGACTAATTTATGTTTTGTTCTTTTTTTTTGTTTTTAGGTGATGCCGGTTATCCGCAGCTGAGGTGGCTGATGGCTCCAATCAGGCACTCCTCCGGGCAGCCACAACAGCGCTATAACAGTGCATTACGTAAAAGCTGGGGCATTGTCGAGCTCACTATTGGCCTGCTGAAGTCCCAGTTTTTATGTTTGGCCAGGCCCGGGGGGGAGCTACTGTACTCTCCTCCAAAGTGTTTCAGGATCATCCTTGCCTGTTGTGTCTTGCACAATGTGTGTGTTGCGAGGGATGATTCCTGGGAGCTGAATGAGGAGAGGGAGCCAGAGGTCCACCAGATGTCGGTCCACAGACACAGCAACACTAATGCTGGGCTGCCACCCGGAATCAGCTGATTTCTGGTTACTTTACATGTACGTATCACAACATAGCTAGATAATAGAGAATGTGTAAAAAAAAATCCTACTTAGCATCTGTGTCCCTGTGAGGGATACCCTGCAAAGAAACATCTGACAGTTGTGGTTGACCCTCTATCCAGTGTGTAGTCAACATGACAAACAATTTACTTTACCACTAACACTAAACTCGATTATGAACTGTGTGGCAATTTCAAAGAGAGTGAAGAGGGAGTAGAACACCTGTCAGGTGTTTGCTTGTGTCTGTGCCACATGTATATAGACCTGTGAAATTCGTTTAGTTCCAAATTCTTTTAACAAATTTGTTAATTTACTGAAATTCAAAATTTCATAATTTTGGAAATTCAAATATTCTAAATATCATAAATTTAAAACTTTAAAAAATTTGGAATTTTTGAAAATCCAAGAAGAATGAAATCTGAAAATTCAAAAGAATGGAAATCTGAGAATTCGAAAACCTGAAAATCTGAATAACTATTAAATTATAGGTATTGGAATTTCCTTTCAAATTTGGCTGTGAACGTAAAGAGTATGAATTTATTCGAAGTTATGAAATAATGAATGCTGAACAGCCAAATTTGTAAGGAAATTACAATACCTATAATTTAATAGTTATTTCAAATTTTACAGATTTTTTCTTTTTTTCAGATTTTCGATTTTTTCAAGTTTCCGAAAATTTGAAATTTGGAAATCCGAAAATTCGGATATCTGAAAAGTCGAAATTCAGAAATTTGAAATTTCCAAAATTCAGAATTTCCAAAAAAGCAAAAAAAGAATGTAACAAAAACGATAAAAACACATTTTTTGTCAGTGCACATGTCTTATATTTAGGAGGAACAATAACCTCAGCTAGGCATCTAAATGTGTTTTATGTTTTTTCAGCCAATTAACATCATGGCATGTACCCTACGAAGCCTGGTTTGATGGACTGTCTGGCGTCACAGGTGCGTTTTTCAATCTTATCTTATATGTTTTTGTAGTTGCTAAAATAAGAGACCTCTTTAAAAAGGGTTGTAAAGGTCCGTGTTTTTTCACCTTAATGCATTCTATGACAGAATCTGATGAGTTAACAGAAGAGATTCTCACCGATCAGACTTAAAATGATGATTGATGATGTTACCCCGCAGCAGCTGAGCACTTCAAGAACCAGTGCTTTAACTGACAACTCCCTGTATGCATACTTCATGAGACAGTTGTACACTTTGGATACTCAGAGAGCAACACATGCTATAATTGTCTGCCAAAATCTGCACTAACACAGCTGGCACTGACACAGCTGGCGACACAAAGTCTTCCAGTAGAGGGTGCATGGGTGTTGTGATTAACCCTCTCTGATATTTGCCCCCTCTAAAGCTGCTGCCTCAAACCTAATCTCTACTCTAAGATGATTATTCAACATCACAAATTTCCAGTACAAACCCCAGCCTTCACTTACACAGCCAAGTCCATCTAAGTTGGTTCAAACCCCAACCACAACACTACCTGCCTCTGCAATAGATATTTTATGCCTAAAATGATTTTTACCTTCAGAATACATTACTGATTGTCATTAATAATTTGGCAGTGAACTTTTGACATACAGTTTGGCTTAAAAAGTTTCAGAACACTGCCTGGACATTCTGAGAAAAAGGACACCATAAACCAGCTCTGGAATTTTACCTAGAGAAGCTCTCTGACAAAAGTCTCTTCTCTGGCCATTTGGTAGTATAAGTTAGGGACTATGTGGAATGTCACTTCAAAAGGGCTCAATTGAGGTGAGGGGGGGGGGGGGGGAGGAAGGCAGCTGCGACTGTCTTTTATGGCAATTGGTGACCTCCAGCTGACCAAGTATCCTGAGATTTTGCCTAAGAGCGCCATCCATTGACTGAAAATGGCAAAATCTTAAGATTACTAAAATCTATTGAAAGGTGTGGCTTTACCTGGGTTGGTGGGTATAGGGACTGTCTTCTGCAAAAGTATATAGTAAAAAAGCAAACATAAAAAAAAACAAAAACATAGGGTTGTCTGTCTGTGTTACGCATCTCATTTTATCTGTAGCTTACTCTAATTATCTGTCCACTGGCAACACTTTGTATTTTCATTCTAACATCACTGATTTTAAAAGTTTAAAGAAGAGAGGGGTCCCATGTGTTGTCCTTTTCACTTCAGGAGAGAACACGAAAGCTCCCCTCTTCTTCTCCCTGAAGCGGTGGGACGGGACGATAGGGGTGGACGCTCTCAGAGCTGGCATTTTTCCAAATGCTATGCCTTCCCCCCTCCCATTCTGTTGCCTGCGGTCTTGAGGAAATTCCAATTAGAGGACACGACCCTGATCTTGATAGCGCCACACTGGCCCAGGAGGCCACGGTTCTCTTTCCTAAAGAAGCTGGCGGTGGAACCACCCTGGATATTGCCGGTCAGGGAAGATCTACTCTATCAAGGCCCAATCTGCTGCCCTCAGGTGGAGAGGTGGAATCTGGCTGCCTGGCTACTGAAGAGGACATGCTGAGAAGTAAGGGGTTTTCCGAAGGATTGGTAACAACTCTTCTAAATTCTAGGAAAGAAGAGACGCACAGAATCTATTTGAAGGTCTGGAAGAAATTCAATTCTTGGTGCGCAGAGAGCTCCTTTAGTGTTTGCAGCCAAGTAGCAGTGGTGGAGTTCCTACAGAGCGGGGCAGATAAGGGTTTGGCACTTAGTACCCTTAAAAGTCAGGTGTCGGCTTTAAGTGTATTCTTTGAAAAACAGCTAGCAGTAAATCCTTGGATATCCAGGTTTTTTTAGAGCCTTAAGAAGGCAGAGATCAGTCAGCTCTCACCCCTTTCCAGTATGGGATCTGTCCTTAGTATTGCAGGCCCTTACAGAGGGTCCTTTTGAACATATTGAGTCTTGTACGGTGAAGTTTTTAACCCCCAAGACGGTTTGCTTAGTAGCCATCACTACTGCAAGGAGGGTTAGTGAGCTACAAGCCCTCTCTAGGATGGCACTTTTCTTTCAAGTTTCTCCAAATAGGATTATTTTTAAAACCAATCCGGCCTTATTTCCGAAGGTGGTTTCTGAATTTCATAGAAGCCAGGAAATCTGTTTACCCACTTTTTGTTCAAATCCAGTGAAGGAACAGGAGCATGTCTTCCACAAGTTAGATGTCAGAAGATGTGCATTAAAGTACCTGGAGGTTACAGAGCAGTTTAAGAAAGCCAATTCCTTTTTTGTTTCTTTTTCAGGGGCAAGGATGGGTTCCAAAGCCTCTAGACACACTATAGCCAGATGGCTAAGATTGGCTATCAATCAGGCCTATATAGCAAAAGGGGTGGAAGTTCCAGAAGGTATTAGGGCTCATTCCACTAGGGCTATGGCAACATCACAGGCAGAGTGGGCTGTTGCTACACCCGATCAAATCTGCAGAGCAGCAACATGGTCAAGTTTTAAGACTTTCGTTAAGCACTACACTGTACTTATTGTCTGCCCAGGACCAGGCCTTTGGGCGTAAAGTTCTACAGGCAGTAGTCCCACCCTAGGGTAAGTGCTCGCTTATCCTCTCAAGTGTGCTGTCCTGAAAGACGAAATAGGGAAATTCGAAGTTAATTACCAGTAACGTTTTTTCCAAGAGTCTTTCAGGACAGCCCCTGTACCCACCCAAAATATTGTCTTGCCACTAGGACATGAGAACATCAGGAATATGAAGGTTGTTATGTGTTCTTTTGTCTCCCTAGACTGGTCGGAGGTTCTCGTGCAAAAACTGATGGGCTGGAGTGAAGGGGCGACTTAAAGGTCTGGTGGAGGCGGTGTTTCCTAAGAGGGGAGGAGCCGAGGTCTCTCGTGTGCTGTCCTCAAGTGCGCTGTCCTGAAAGACTCTTGGAAAAAACGTTACCGGTAAGTAACTTCAATTTTTGTTAACAGATTTCTTAGTTATTTTATCTTCTCTTTTTAGGTGGGTATTCCAGAAGATGTGGTAAATAGATGTGCTGTTCAGATCTCCAATGCTCTGGAATTCATAGTGGAGAAAGGACTAGTACACCTAGATGTGAAGCCAGACAATGTTTTAGTGTTTGATCAGGAGTGCCATTTCATTAAGCTCACAGACTTTGGCCTGGCTAAGGTCACAGGGACAGTGATTAGATCCAAGTGTGGCAGCAAACCCTACAGAGCTCCAGAGATGTACGAAATTGCCCCCTCCAGATGGACTGGCTGTAAATGGCAGCCTTGATGTGTGGGCGTTTGGTGTCACCATCTATGTTCTGCTCATGGGGGAGTTTCCATGGCAGGACACCCTCCTTGACGATGAAGAATTTAAAAGTTTTGTTTTGTTGTCTGGCAGAAGAATTTTGAGGTGGATAATCCTCCTGAAGCATGGAGAGAAGTTTTCACTGGGATATGAAGGATGTTTATTGATCTGTTGACCATTGACTCTACTAAAAGAAGTCAGAGTGCAGAAGTCCTAAAATACATGGGTGAAATCATTTTTATTAAGTTCACTCTCCCTACCACCAACAGGGGGAGCTTGCACCAGCTAAGGGATTTTTTCCTCTGTTTATCTAGGGTCCCAAATGTAATTCTAGGTAGCTAGAAGTGTCTGCTTTGTCTGCCAGAATTATAAAGGTCACCGAGCTGCTTCTGGCAGCAGATACACCACATGTTGAAGTGTCCTTCGGGAAAGGAAAGGAAAGGAAAGTAACAAAGATAAAATTAGTCTTTTGACCCAGTTCTTGAGAGAGACACACACACACACACACACACACACACACACTTGAACTGGAAGCTATTGAATATATCCTGATAGTTATTTATGTATATATCCTGCTATTTATTTATGCAATATATGTCTTGTTTTTTCCTCTTTGGAGGTCTATTTGGCATTTTGTTTTTTTAGTTTTATAACTACAGATAACGGTATTCATATTTGACGCATTTCTAAAGTTTCTTTTCAAAGGTTCTTTTTTTTTGCTTATTAATTTAACAAGTTTTAATGTTGTGCTCCCCAGGACTCTATGGCCTCTGTTGACCATAATGTGGAAGGGCTTCTGGATAAAATGGTCTCCTATGCACAAGGACTATAGCAGATAGACTTTGAAGAGTATTCCCTCATTGATGAGGAACTTTGAAAAGGCGGATATGGAAATGTATTCTTGGTGAAGGACAAGTAAAACAGGTCAGTGAATCAATCTAGCCGCCATTTCTGTATCCTCTATGAACATGGATATAAATTCGATCTGCAAGTTAAAGGCCTTTTCCTAGAGGTCGCTAATTGTAGACTTACTCTAAAATAAAAGGAACATTATAGTAGAATCACTGTGCAACACTCGTAATAAAGAATAGCAAGTAAATGCATTGAGCAAATATGGCCCAATACATACATTTATTACATCTCTATAAATAGAAAATGTTGTTTCAAATATTAATGGTGGAAAAATGATTTAGAGACCTAAGCATTGGGCTCTTTCTTAGGAGTTATGCAAATATCAAAATGAGATATTGATCACATGTAATGTTGAGTTCAATGAATAAAAAGGCAGGGAGTAGGAACAATCAGCCTGGGGATGATACAATGCTAATGATGCTGGATGTCCTCTAGTCAGGAAATGACATGGGCTCTATCTGGAGAGGTTCCTGTACAGGTGAGTGCTGGTAAGGCTGAAGATTAGCTTTATATAATCTTTATTATATATTATTTTCAAATATAACAAATAATCGTACAGGGGGTACAGAAAAAAAGGAGAAAAAAGGGGGGGGGATCCAATAAATCACAGTGTAGTACCATAAAGGTATACAAAAACCATACATATTAAAAGGATGTGTTTTAAAGCATGAGAGAAACATATGGTGCAAGCTTATACTAAAACCTCGATGAGAGTGTGTCATGAGATATTTATGACTTCTTCATCCTGCGTCCACCTTTGTAATAGAGGCGGAATCTATGGGTGAGACCACCACTACAACCAAACAGGTCAACAGTAGCCGTGTTAAGAAAACAACATCCTGTTAGTGTCTAAGAATTAGACCCAAGCCGGAAATAGGGGGGGTGGGGGAGGGGGTAAAAAAAAGAGGGAGAAAATTGGTGGGGGAGGTTGATGGGTATGTCTAAAAATCACTGATACATCTGCCTAAAGGCTAGCACAACTGTGTGCATTAAAAGTGCAATATCATTATCATTATGTGAATCCTGGTGGTGAATTAAGCACGCCGTGGCTCCCATCCCCTGAAGTTGTTTAAGAAGCAACTCCAGCAATGCCTGATCTACAGGAAGCGGCCCCAGGGGAAACCTGAAGGGGGGACGCCGTGTCCTTAGACTTATAATGTGTCCATGTCGCCCAGATTGCATAAAATTTGTCAAACTTATCTTTACATTTTGCCATCCACTCCTCCGCTGCCATGACCGAGTCAATCAGGCCTATCCACTCAGTTCGTCTTGGAATATGGGTTGATTTCCAGTGGACAGGGATCAAACGCCGTGCAGCATTTAAGAGGTGTGGGAGTATCGACTTCCGGTACTGACTTAGTGGGGTGGATGGCACATGCAGTAAGAACTCCATTGGGGAATCCGGTAAATCCACATCTAGGATAACCTTTATCTGGGCTCTAACATCTAGCCAGAAGGGTCGGAGCCTCGGGCACTCCCACCAGATATGTAGGAAAGTACCCCTAAGCCCGCAGCCCCTCCAACATGCCTCCGAAGATGTCGGATAGATTTTTGCCAATTTCGTTGGTACCTTATACCATCGGGTTAATAGTTTGAAACAATTTTCCTGCGTTTTGGTATCTATTGAGCTTTTATGAGTTAGCCGATAAAGGTTATTCAATTGGACCTCAGTAAATGTGTGTCCCAAGTCTCTCTCCCATTCCCTAATGTATGTGGGTTTGTTCTGAGATTCCGCAGACTGCAGCATCGCATAAAGCAAGGAAATGGAGTGAGAAATGGGGCCCTCAGATTTACATAGTTTTTCAAAGGGGGTTAGTGATGAGGGGGGTCGCACAGGAAGAGGTAAACTTTTAATAAAATGCTGTAGTTGCCTATATCGCCATCCATCCATAGGAAAGCTACCAAACTGGGATCGGAGCCAATCTAAGGACACCAAACCCTGTTCGTGAACAAATCGTCCACAGCGAACCTCCCCATCATTGGTCCAATTGCGGAGGTAGGAAAGGTGTTCCCCTGGAGTGAACCAGGGAAAGCCTCCTAGCGGTGCAAGCGGGGATGTTGGCTGTGACAGCTGCTCTTTTGAATTGATGGCATCCCACAATCTCAGCACATGTATAGTGATCGGGGAAACAGAGCTCGAGAGACCTCTGTTCTCACGCGGGAGCCAAGGGGCATGAGACAAGTTGCGCCCCGCCAGAAACTTCTCGAGAGGAACCCAACCCTTGGTAGAGGTGTGGTGGTGCCAGTCGAGAACTCTCTGCAGGGCCACTGCCTCGTAATATTTGCGGACAGAAGGCACTCCCAATCCACCCAAATTTTTTGGGCGTTGTAGCGTACGGAGAGCTAAGCGGGGTACATGACCCTGCCAAATAAATTTAACAAATAGGCTGTTGAAGGTCGAGAAAAGAGATCTGGGCAAAGCAATAGGTATCATCTGGAGAAAAAACAGAATTCGTGGTAGTACATTCATTTTCAGTATGCTGACCCGCCCCATCCACGAAAAGGAAGTGCGATCCCACCTAGTTAAATCAGTTTTGATAGTTGCGAGTAATGGTGCAAAATTGCATGAGTAAAGTTGTGTTATATCGGCTGGAAGGTGAATCCCCAGGTATTTTAAGGAAGAGCAACACCACGTGAAGGAGAAGGAGGCCTGTAGTTGGGAGCGCATCGCATGAGGAACACTGAGGGGGAGAATCTCGGACTTGCTATAATTAATTTTGAAATTTGATAAAGAACAGAATCTTTTTAATTCAGACATGATGTTAGGTAGGGAGATCAGTGGGTCTGTAACATAGAAAAGAACGTCGTCTGCGTAAGCCGATAATTTATGCTCTGTCGTTCCCACCGTGAGCCCCTTAATATTAGGGTTTGCTCTGATTATGTTGAGTAGTGGTTCTAGAGTGAGGGCAAAAATCAGGGGGGACAAAGGGCACCCCTGCCGTGTACCATTTCGAATAGGGAAGGAGTTGGAAAGCGTTCCGTTTACTTTAACCCGCGCTTCGGGGGAACTGTATAATGACCCTATCCATTGGAGCATATTACTTCCCAAGCCCAATCGAGAGAGCACCGCCTGCAGATAGGCCCAGTCCACCCTGTCGAAAGCCTTCTCAGCGTCCGTGGACAAGAGAAGACAGGGTGCACTGGGCCGTCGCAAGTTCGCCCAGTGTATCAACTGTATGGCTCGATTGGAATTGTCCCTAGCCTCCCTACCTGTTATAAAACCCGTTTGATCTGTATGAATCACCGACGGGAGGATAGGTTTGAGGCGATTAGCCAATACTTTCGCGAAAATCTTGATATCAGTGTTCAGCAATGAAATCGGCCTATAGCTGCTAGGAATGGAGGGATCTTTGCCCTCCTTTGGAAGGACGGTGATGTGCGCCATCAACGCCTCCCTCGGGAGGGTGGTGCCCGAAGCTAAAGCATTGAAATACGTGCACATTCGGGCAGCCAGGAGGTGAGAAAATTTGCGGTAGTACGCATTAGTTAGCCCATCAGGACCAGGGCTTTTCCCTTGCGGAAGATCCTTAATGATTGCTTCTATTTCCTCTACCGCTATAGGTCTATCAAGCTGAGCACTGATTTGTTGCGATATTTGTGGTGTGAGAGCCTCCTCCAAGTATTGCGCAATACAGTCCGCCTTCTGAGAGGGCGTATGTCCTGCAAGTGTGGCTGGGAGTTGATAAAGCTGGGCATAATAATCGCGAAAGGCATCCGCAATTTTAGAGGATAGTACAGTTTGGGATCCCGAGGGCGTTTGAATTTTATGGACATGCCCTGATGTGCGCTGCCGTTTCAGGGCCCTGGCCAGTAGTTTGCCACACTTATTACCAAACTCATAGAATTTATGTGAGACGTATCGGAGTCTGTCACGGGTTCGTTTTTCTAGTAGGTCTGAGAGCTGTACCCTGAGGGCTGTTAATTTCTCGTATAAAAGAGGGGTCAATTGCCGTTTGTGTTTGAGTTCAACTGTACGCAATTGTGTCAGCAAGGATTGGAGTTCCCCACAGCGAGCCTTTTTGAGCCTAGCTCCTTGGGCAATAAATTCACCTCTTATCACAGCTTTATGTCCCTCCCAAACATATGCCACCCCAGTTTCTCCCGTCGCGTTTTCTTTGAAATACAAAGAGATAGCATCTGTCACCTGAGCTAACGCTACTGCATCATCTAATAGGTTTTCGTTCAGGCGCCAAGTCCATTGGCGAACCTCTGAAGACAGAGGTGCCAGGGAGATGGAAATGGGTGCATGATCGGAAATCGTCATAGATCCGATTGACGAGCCAGAGAGCGATTCCAAAAGGCGTTGATCTACCAATAGAAGATCTATCCGTGTGTACACTTTATGTGTTGCAGAATAGTAGCTGAAATCCTTTACAGTAGGATGTGTCACTCTCCAGCAGTCAATCAGATGACTAGCGTGTAAGGTTTTACGGAAGCGCTTAAGAAACGCAAATGAATGCGTAGAGTGGCCTGAAGAGGTGTCTAACTGCGGGTCGGGGCACACATTGAAGTCCCCTCCCACAATGAGACGCCCCTCGCGAAAATCGGAAAGGGAATCCAGGACCCTCTCCAAAAAATCTAGCTGCCTAGAATTGGGAGCGTATAGCGCCACAATTGTAAATTTTTGGTTGTATATAGTGCCTTTCAGAAAAACAAATCTGCCTTCAGGATCTACGCGGTGGTCAATGGTGATAAAGGGGCAATTTTTATGGATCGCCACCGCGACTCCACCTGATTTAGATTTGGGTGAATTGCTGAGGAACCATTGATTGTATATGTGTGTGGGGAGGCGAGGGACTGAGTCAGCTCTGAAATGAGTTTCCTGTAATAATAAGATATGTGCACCAGATCTCTTTGTCTCAAGCCACAACTTACTGCGTTTGGATGGAGAACTCAGGCCCCGTACGTTGTATGACACGATTTTCAGATCAGCCATTGCTGGTCATCAATAGGATCCCCCAAAGGGCGCGAAGAGGGCGAGGAGAGAGCCACGGCGTACTACCCGGCAAATCTAAAGTGCTGATAAGAAAAGCAAATGAGTATAACCTGTGTAATAGATAGACAACCCTTTCATAGACATCATCATGAAACATTAGGGAGAAAAACAATAAAAAAAAAGGAGGGGGGGAAAGCATTGGGGGAAAAATTAAGAACATCAAGAAAACAAAAAACGTAATACCCTGTGGGCATTTAGTAACCTCTAGGTGCAACGGTGCAGAGATCGCCCGCCGGCCCAGTGGCACCACAAAATGCAGGCGATCACCGCGTCGTGTACTTCCTTCTACAAGGAATGTAACTCTCATGAGTTTACCTATGGGGGGAAAGTGGAGAGTCACTAAACAGGAGCCCCAACTGAGGGGACCCACTCCTTCATGTGAGCACCTCTGAAAGTCAGATGCATGTGAGAATTGTCTGCAACAGCAAAAATTGAACCAGCAGAATTTAGAACCAAAACACGGACATAACACCAGTCCTGTAGGTAGAAAGTTGAAGCCTCCAAAGTCGTTCCTCCTCCTCAGCGTACAGCTGGGGAAGAAGGAGGACCTTGCACCGTTGTAGCAGCTTGTCCATTCCGGGGTTTGTTGCGTCGTCTGCGGCGGGCTTGCTGCCAAGGTTCCTGACGGGCTGGTAGTGGAACTTCAGAGGAAATGCGCCAGTCAGGTATGTCCACAGGGGGGAGGCCAAGGCGTGAGAGGAAATGAGGAAGATCTGACTTGTTCCGCAAAGTGATTTGTTGGCCATCTTTTGTGACGGAAAGGCTGAAGGGGAACCCCCAGCGATATACCAGGTGTGCTTCCTGCAGGACTGCCAGCAAAGGCTTCAAGGCCCTGCGTTGCATCAGCGTGCGTCTGGATAAGTCCGGAAATAAGGACACTTGTGCTCCATCAAAATCCACATGGCGCATACCCCTAACATGAAACATGATGCGCTCCTTTATAGTATATTTATGCAGTTTGCAGATAATGTCTCGTGGTTTGTCAGGGTCTTCTGAGGGAGGTCTAAGGGCCCTGTGCGCCCGATCGATCTCTATATGGTCAGGAGCTTCTCTCCCCAGGATCTGGGTGAACAACCCCTGAAGAGAGGGGATTATGTCCCTAGGGCCTGTGGCTTCAGGCAGGCCTCTAATGCGAATATTGACCCTGCGACTTCTATTCTCCACATCATCAAGTTGATCGATCAAAGAGTCAATCCGTTGGTCCTGCATTTTACTGTGTGCTTGTAAAGCCTGTAGGGAAGGGTTAATGTCCTCCACTGTCGCCTCTAAGGCCTCCACCCTACCTCCTATGTGGGCAGTGTCAGCTTGTAAATCCTCAATGTCTTTTCTAAAGGCCTTCTCCATGCGGGCCATGAATCCTTCAAGGTCTGCCCAGGTAGGAAGGGCAAGGATATGGGATCTGAGGTCGCCATCATCATGGGCTATGTGTGGGCCTCTGAGTCCTGGGGCTATGCGTTGTGAGAGTCCGGAGTTGGGGGAGGGAGATGCGGCCGATCGGCCTGGGAAAGCGTGCTGTGGTGTATGATCATGGCTCTTCCCTGCATCTCTCCTACCCGGGCTACTGAACGGGCTTCCTCTGGAGTCTGGAGAGGATGGGAGAAGGGGGGATGCCGGTGGATGGTGCGGCGACATTGCTGGGGATGCCGCGTGTGCGGTCTGTGAGGACTCACCCGGCGCCATCTTGGATTCAACTCCCGACCGTCTTCCCCCGTAGAAAAAGGCCTCAAGAGAGCTGGAACGAAGCCGTGGGGTTCTCCGGGGCTGCGGGGATGGCTTCCGCCGTGTCGGCATCGTACAGAGCCGGCGTCTGGGTCACTTTGTGCTTCTGCAGGAGCGATGTATGGAGCGGGTCAGACGGAGCTCAGCTCACACACGTCCGCTCTGTTCCATGTCTCGGCCACGCCCCCCCTGAAGATTAGCTTTAAATGTGCATGATACATTCGCAATCTGGGAGGAGCATATCTTATAAAAATGTTGGATATTGTCAAGTTAAAAACATACAGAAAATACCAATTGAACATTTCTAGTTCTTGATCCAAGTTATTTCATTTTTTTCACTGGTCAAAGAATGGCAATGAAAGTCATGGATAAGGACTGAACCAGTCAGTGGTCTTTTCTCCATGAATTCAGTATTTCATACTTACTGTTTCCTCACCAAAAGTATCATCGGATGTTTTGGCTTCTTCTCCACCATTGACTACTTTGTCTTTCCCCAGGAACTGGCACCTGTTGGAGATCGGTTCTCCATGTTTTTTCCAAATGTAAGTACATTAAGTTTTAGGTATGGTCATTTCTTTTTTTTTTTTTTAAGATTTTAAAAAGTTAAACGAATATTTTGAATTTTCCATCACTTTCTTTAAATGTCTTAGTGACCACTGTCATTAAGTCAAAGCAAATTTCCCTGGGGGGTGACACGTTCAACAATAAAATCTATCCCAAGCCTAAAATAAATAAATACAATACTTTATGGCCATACATATATGCTTTAACTAAATCTTTATTTATCCTTATATTCTCCCCTATTGTTTTTAGCAGCTATTATGTTTTTGAACTTTTTCTAGATGGGAATTCCAGAAGACGCAGTAAAGAGGTGTGCTGTGCAGATCTCCAGTGCTCTGGAATTCATACCAGAGAAAGGACTTGTACACATGGACCTCAAGCCAGAAAATGCTCTGGTGTTTCACCAGGACTGCTATTGTGTTAAGATCACGGACTTTGGCCTAAGGTCACAGGGACAGTTATTAGAGCAAGATGTGAAATCAAATCCTACATGGCCCCAGAGATGTTTAACCTGACCATTTCAGATGGACTGGTTGTAGATGGCAGCCTTGATGTGTGGGCGTTTGGTGTTATCTACTGCCTACTCACAGGAGAGTTTCCATGGTAGGTGGCCATGCTTGATGATGAAGCATATAAACACTATATTGACTGGCAAAATCATTTCTAGGAGGTTAATCCTCCAGAAACATGGAAAAAGGTTCCCGCTGGGATACAAAGAATGTTTATTGATCTTCTGGCAATTGATCGCACCAAAAGAAGTAAAGCTTTCGAAGTCTTGAAATACCCGAGTGAAAGCTGGAAAGAAGAAACTCGAGAGTTGACTTTAATACAAGAGGAGGGTGATTCCGCCTCAACATCTCAAAGATATACCCCTTCCCTGCAAAGCTTCTAATTCACTACCTGGTCATCTCTTGTTACATAGTTGGTAAGGTTGAATAAAGACACCAGTCCATCCAGTTCAACCTGAGTGAGTGTGGTTGCATGTCTACAACTGTCCCTATCCCTATACATTGTGTCCCATTAAGATGCTCATCTATTATTATTTTTTAATTTAAGGTACCCATATAGTGCCGTCAATTTACACAGCGCTCCACGCATACATTGCACACTCCCATCGGTCCCTGCCCTCAAGAAGCCCACTAACTCACATTCGTATCCTAGGGCCAATTTTTTGGACAGTCAATTAACCTACCAGCATGTCTTTCCATTGAAAGGATTTCTTCAGTCCAGTCTGAGGCAACATTGGCTTCCCACCTGAACACGCCACAGAGCAGTGTTTCCATTACATCATTTATCAGCTCCTTGTCTTACCTTCTGACCACAAACTCTTCTGGATCTCAGTCTGAGATCATTCCAGAGCCACAGAAGGACAACATGTCAGAGGCACCAATTATGTTTGATGATGAATTTTCCTTACATATTAGTGCCGAGGTAGACATTGGGTAACCAAGAATTGGTGGGTGATGGCGCGTCTGAAACATCATCACATAGGATCAACTTTTCTCAGGTATGTGACTTTCTTGGGGAATCTCTAAAGAAATGTACTCCGCCACAACATTGTTGATAGTGAAATAGCACATCTATCATCCACCCATTAAACCATTGTGAACATGGCACCGGCACATTTTATGTGACCTTCCCTTCCATCTAAGGAAATTGGAAGGCATGCACAACTTTTGTTAGCTATCAGAGTAGTGGGGCTAAGCCTTGCAGTTAAGGTTATTAAAGCAAAACTAGAATCAAGTAGGTTGATATAAAAGGTCTTCTAGCTTACAATGGTAATAGCAGGACTCTTGTTGGATATGTTCTTATCATTTTGTGATTATTTTAAATGATTTCCTGATTAATTTCCATATGACATTGCCAAGAACAATTGTTACATATTTGGTGCAGTAATTCATAGGGACTTGAGTTTGTTTTTTATCAATCTAGAAGAGTAGAACTAGTAAAGGATGGTTTCTTTTTGGATGATTTAGATCTCGATTCCTTTGTTTATTGTCTTATTAACTAAGATTAGCTATTCCAGGGCTGTTTTCTAATTTACACAAAACACCCATGTAGTCAGTGTCTGTAACCTTATAAATGTTTAGCATTTCATATATCATTATTTACTGCAGGATAGTCAGTCATTCTATAAGGAAGAAATCTTTCAGAACTGACCATGTGCAGTTTTTTATTATTAATTCCATATTTAGGTTTGCTGTTGACAAATGAATTTCTTCATCTTGCTCCAACAATATTGCTTTATATTTTTTAGATGAGAAGTCTGGACTATCCCCAGGGGTTGAACAAGACCCCTGCCTGGTACATGGGGCATATAAATTGTACATATATGATTAGTTACCTCTCCTGTGCACTGGGTGGTGCTCTTGAGTTTTCTCCATACAAAAAAAAAAAAAAAAATGCCCGCTGATCCTGACAGAAATGCAGTGAGCACCTAAATTCCTGTTTGAACTGACAACACTGGAGGAGTTATGCAATTATGAAAATGTCTTCATGGATGGATGTCAGTCTGGAGGAGTGGGTGTATTTAAAATAATTAATTTTTTTTTTAAAGTGCATTGAGAAGTTATTGTGTTTCTTTTCTCCCTCTTTCCTTTATGCTACTTTCAGACTGGGGAGGGCGGGTGTCAGCGGTAAAGTGGCGCTACTTTTAGCGGCGCTGCCCCATTGTTTTCAATGGGCAAGAGCGCTTTAGGAGTGGTGTATACACTGTTCCTACAGCGCTGCAAAGATGATGCTTGCAGGACTTTTTTGACCGTCCTGCAAGCGCACCACTCCAGTGTAAAAGCCCTCGGGCTTTCACACTGGAGAGACAGTAGAGGCTCTTTATAGGTGCTATGCAGGCGCTATTAGTGCTGTAGCGCCTGTAAAGCACTTCCGTGTGAAAGTAGCCTTATTAAAATGTTTTTTTTTTTTCAGTAATTAGTATTGTGAAAACCTCTTCTAGGTAAAAGAAACAAAAAAAAACAAGGTCCTACAAGGCCTATATGAAATATACATTGCTTGTGAAATAAACAACCCTGTAATTCCCCCTGTACAACAATAGTGTGGGGTAGATGTGAGCTTCATAGGGAGGCTTATTAAAATAGAAGAGGGAGGCAATATAAATTGAAATTCCAGTCTACAGTATAAGGCCAATGAAGATATAGCTGCTCTGCATCCAAATGACCACCCCAAGTAAAAGGTGCTGGGTATTGATGAAACAACCACACCTGGGTTTTGTTTGAACAGGGTTCGGTGAACGGGTTTGTGTGCCTCATTTGAACCCCTTTGTAGTCAATGGGAGCCAAAATGTTAAAAATACAGTTCTGGACATTTCCTGAGCTAATAGGCAAGGGAATGTGAAGCAAATGAGATGGGGGTTGAGCACTGACCTTAGAGACATGTGCCAAAGCAATTTTTTTCTTAATGCCATTTGGTGGGGGAGATCTGGGCACTCCCCTTGTGGACATATAGCAAAGGAAAAAAAAAATCTAAAAATTCAATTTGGTTGGGAAGAGCTTTAGCAAAAGCTTATTTAAACATTGAGGCTGGGTTCACACTAGTGCAAATTGAATGAGGGTTTCCCCCAGGAAGACAACAGGACACTGGTAGTGTTATGCTAATGACCACAACCAAAACAACAGCAATGTTAGCAGGGTTACTACACCCCAAAAGTCAATCTCAACTAATAAGAAGTAAAGTATGCTAGGTGTAACAGATATTAAAAATACAAACAAATCTTTATCTGATTCACTGACCACACATGCACAGCTCCATAGCCTAAAACTTTTATAGCAATGCAAAGAAAGACCACAACTCTTATAAAAGTGACTTGCAATTGTCACAAGTAGATAAATGTCCACTTTTCCAGAAATAACAAATGCTTACAATATTAAAATTCCCCCAAAAATGAATCCTGGAACTCAGTTTCAATTGCCTGTAAAACACATTGAATTTAGTTGAGATAAAATTGAAATATTAATTATTGCGGTTTTATTTTTCTTTTGAAAAAGCCTAAAAAATAGTCCAAGCTTTTTCTGCCTTTATAAATAAAAAAAAAAAAAGCAAAAACTGTGTAAGGCTTTTTAACCCTTTGCCAAACAGCCGCCACAGTTATACTGCGGCAGAATGGCACAGGCAGGCAAATCGCCATTATGTTACGTCGCTCCCTCTGGTGGCCACTAGGCGCTCACCCCCGGAGCCAATGCGTGGTCTCGATGACCGGCGGGGTCCCGCGATAACACAGCGAGAACCGGGATCTCTGTGTGCAAACACAGAGATCCTGGTTCTCTGAGGGGAGAAGTGACAGAGCGTCTGTTCATACAAAGTATGAACAGTGATCTGTCATCTCCCCTAATCAGTCCCCTCCCCCTTCAGTTAGAACGCACACAAGGGAACACAACTCCTTGATCACCCCCTAGTGTTAACTCCTTCTCTGCCAGTGACATTTTTACAGTAATCAGTGCTTTTTTATGGTCCAGAAGGGGAATTTGCTGAGGGTAGTGGTAATCCCTACCCCACTAGAAATAGAGAAGCTTTGAGCTTACCCCAGTATTCTAAGAATGGTGGGGGGATGAATTCCAACAACTTAGCCCCAGTGGGCCATGACTCCCAACAACAGGGTTTTCACAGGCCCAATCAGGGTACCAAGAGAACCGCGGATCAAGCAGAGGAACCAGAGGTGGCAGACGAATACGAACAAAAAACAAAACAAAAAAAAAAAAACACTTTAGTTGGGAAAGGTATTTTTAATACTAATAATAATAATAATAATTTTAAATAAGGAGAAACAGGTACTTGATAAGGGTCTTAAGTTAGCACCCCCCGGAAGCTTAATAAATTTGAAACGTATATGGATGTTCATAAATTTATCCGTAGAGTCAATGTCAAAAGATATATGCTTTCCAATCCAATTACAGAAAGAAGGGATTTTTTTGATGACTACCAACATACCGGACTTGCCAACGCTTCTTTGTTCAACCCCCCTGGGGCGATGGCTCCGTCTGTAAAAGTATTTAGAGATGTTTTGCTTAGAGATTTGGAAAATATGCCCATTAAGAGGGCAAGAAACAATCGGGAGTTTCAGGCTGGCCTTGACTCACTATGTAATAATAAGGAGATAGTTATCAGACCTGCTGACAGGGGAGGGGGGGATTGTTATTCTTAACCGGTGTGATTATCTGGCGTATATGTATAGGATCCTGAATGATAGGGATACTTACACTCCCTTAAAATCAGATCCCAAGAGTTCCTATCTTGGTGAATTAACAAAGATAGTGGATAATGGCTTTTCACAAGGGATCATCAATAAAAAGGAAAGGCTCTATCTCATTCCAAAGGCACCTCGTACGCCTGTTATATACTATTTACCTAAGGTTCACAAACACCCTACTTGCCCACGGGACGTCCCATTGTGAGTGGGATAGATTCCCTTACGTCCCGGGTGGGCAAGTATATAGACTTTTTCTTACAGCCTCTAGTTGCTAAGATGCCTTCCCTTATTAAGGATTCAAAACATGTAATCCACATTTTGTCTAACCATACTCCTACTCCATCTATGTGGATGGTTACTGCAGACGTGACATCTCTGTACACGATAATACCCCATGATCTAGGCCTCTTTGCTGTTGAGTACTATCTGAGGCAAGATTCGGAGTTGTATGACGAACAAATTAATTATTTTGGACATTTTGAGATATGCGGCGTCGCATAACTACTTCTGGTTTGACAGACAGTTTTATCGTCAAGACCGGGGAGTGGCTATGGGGGCTAAATATGCCCCCAGCCTCGCTTATCTCTTTATGGCCCTGTGGGAGGAAGATGTCGTCAATGTTTGCCAGAGGCCCCAGCTTAAGCTGTGGGCCAGGTACATTTACGACGTCCTCCTCCTGTGGGATGGGCCCCGGAATGAACTGGATCTCTTTATGGAAGACCTTAATAGGAATACCAGGGGGATTTTTTTGAATTTTGAGGATAGTCAATCTGATATTAACTTCTTAGATTTAAATATAGCTATCTGTCACAACCAGTTCACCACTTCTACGTTCTTCAAAAACACGGACCGCAACTCATATATATCTATTGATAGTTGCCACCATAAATCATGGCTCCAGTCTGTGCCTAAGATCCAGTTTATGCGTCTCAAGCGAAACTGCTCGGATGGTTCAAAATTTTTGGAACAGGCAGACGTGCTGATTGAAAGATTCCTAGAGAAGGGTTATTCCTTAGAATCTTTGAAATCCGCTTTGGAAGCAGTTAACAATTTGGATAGAAGTGAGCTTTTGGGTGTTAGGCCATCTCGTGAGTGGGATTCTTCTCGTATCCCATTCATTACTACCTATTCTGTACAGCATAATAGTATTAAAAACTTGATACGGAAACATTGGTACATTTTGGAAAATTATCCTATTCTTAAATCCATCTTACCAGCCAAACCACAGGTGGTATTTAGAGGAGCATCATGTCTTAAAGACAGATTGGCCCACAATGTCTTGGATCCCCCTGTTACAAAACCCTGTTTTTTTGGTAGTCTGACAGGATATTATAAATGTGGTAGATGTCGAGTGTGCTCTATTAATATAGGCACACAAAGACGTACTCACAGGTTTACTGCTCACAGCACACAAATGGAACATGATATTGAGCCATTTATTACATGCTCGACGGAGGGGGTCGTCTATCTGCTCCAGTGCCCTTGCGGGCTGCAGTATGTGGGCAGGACTAGGCGACCCCTCTCAGTCAGATTAAATGAGCATATTACTAATATTAAAAATGGATTCCCAAAACATTCAGTTTCCAAACACTATTTAAACTACACACAATAAGGGTCCCTCTAACACTATTTTCTTGGGGATTAATAAAGATCGACCACACTGGAGGGGTAGCTCTCTCGTCAGGAGTATCTCCAGACTTGAGATGCTATGGATTCACAAAATTAAATGCTATACCCCGTATGGACTTAACGTGGATATCGACACAAATGCCTTCATAGACAATTCTTGAGGGCATATTTTGTCTGGGGGAGTGGGAGGAGCTTATATCCACATCTACTGGGTGTTTGATTTCTAATATGTTATTGTATCTGTTTCAATTTTCCCTTTTATTCCTTCATTAGGAAGAAATTTATATCTGTTTGATAATTGATCTATTGGAATATTTGATATATATTTTTTATAGGTTTTATTTTATGACCCATTTGTATGTTTCAAACCAGACTCGATGTGGGCCATAGGAAATTACCTTTTGTCCTTGTTACTGCATTAATGGGGTGACAGCTTTTCTCAAGGATTATTATAATTTTTCCCTGTAGGGGGGTGGAGATTAGGGTCCACTTATCTGGTTTATGTTATTTATTCTTATGGACCCTTATGAGATCTATCTAAATAGGATTTCTATACCACCACTCAATGGTGTGCTTAGGGAGTTGCTTGCCTTTTATTTGGCAAACACACTAGTTTATACCATTTTTATTAGTATTTTATACTTATTATGTTTTCCTGTCCTCTAACATTTTTTATATTTTTTTTATATTTTTTATTTATAATTTCTTAAATATCTGCATATTAACCACTTGAGCCCCGGACCATTATGCTGCCTAAGGACCAGAGGTCTTTTTCCAATTTGGCACTGCGTCGCTTTAACTGCTAATTGCGCGGTCATGCAATGCTGTACCCAAACGAAATTTGCGTCCTTTTCTTCCCACAAATAGAGCTTTCTTTTGATGGTATTTGATCACCTCTGCGGTTTTTATTTTTTGCGCTATAAATGGAAAAAGACCGAAAATTTTGAAAAAAAAAAATGATATTTTCTACTTTTTGTTATAAAAAAAATCCAATAAACTCAATTTTAGTCATACATTTAGGCCAAAATGTATTCGGCCACATGTTTTTGGTAAAAAAAATGTCAATAAGCGTATATTTATTGGTTTGCGCAAAAGTTATAGCGTCTACAAACTAGGGTACATTTTCTGTAATTTACACAGCTTTTAGTTTATGACTGCCTATGTCATTTCTTGAGGTGCTAAAATGGCAGGGCAGTACAAAACCCCCCCAAATGACCCCATTGTGGAAAGTAGACACCCCAAGGAAATTGCTGAGAGGCATGTTGAACCCATTGAATATTTATTTTTTTTGTCCCAAGTGATTGAATAATGACAAAAAAAAAAAAAAATATTTACAAAAAAGTTGTCACTAAATGATATATTGCTCACACAGGCCATGGGCCTATGTGGAATTGCACCCCAAAATACATTCTGCTGCTTCTCCTGAATATGGGGATACCACATGTGTGGGACTTTTTGGGAGCCTAGCCGCGTACGGGGCCCCGAAATCCAATCACCGCCTTCAGGATTTCTAAGGGCGTAAATTTATGATTTCACTCTTTACTGCCTATCACAGTTTCGGAGGCCATGGAATGCCCAGGTGGCACAAAACCCCCCCAAATGACCCCATTTTGGAAAGTAGACACCCCAAGCTATTTCCAGAGAGGCATGGTGAGTATTTTGCAGCTCTCATTTGTTTTTGAAAATGAAGACAGACAAGAAAAAAAACTTTTTTTTTTTTCTTTTTTCAATTTTCAAAACTTTGTGACAAAAAGTGAGGTCTGCAAAATACTCACTATACCTCTCATCAAATAGCTTGGGGTGTCTACTTTCCAAAATAGGGTCATTTGGGGGGGTTTGTGCCACCTGGGCATTCCATGGTCTCCGAAACTGTGATAAGCAGTCAAGAGAGAAATCAAAAATTCACGCCCTTAGAAAGCCTGAAGGCGGTGCTTGGTTTTCGGGGTTCCGTACGCGGCTAGGCTCCCAAAAAGTCTCACACATGTGGTATCCCCGTACTCAGGAGAAGCAGCAGAATGTATTTTGGGGTATAAATTTCACATATTCCCATGGCATGTTTGAGCAATATATCATTTAGTGACAATTTTGTGCAAAAAAAAAAAAAAAATTGTCTCTTTCCCGCAACTTGTGTCGCAATATAAAATATTCCATGGACTCGACATGCTTCTCAGCAAATAGCTTGGGGTGTCTACTTTCCAAAATGGGGTCATTTGGGGGGGTTTTGAACTGTCCTGGCATTTTATGCACAACATTTAGAAGCTTATGTCACACATCACCCACTCTTCTAACCACTTGAAGACAAAGCCCTTTCTGACACTTATTGTTTACATGAAAAAGTTTTTTTTTTTTTGCAAGAAAATTACTTTGAACCCCCAAACATTATATATTTTTTTAAAGCAAATGCCCTACAGATTAAAATGGTGGGTGTTTCATTTTTTTTTTCACACAGTATTTGCGCAGCGATTTTTCAAACGCATTTTTTGGGGAAAAAACACACTTTAAATTTTAATGCACTAAAACACACTATATTGCCCAAATGTTTGATGAAATAAAAAAGATGATCTTAGGCCGAGTACATGGATACCAAACATGACATGCTTTACAATTGCGCACAAACGTGCAGTGGCAACAAAATAAATACATTTTTAAAAGCCTTTAAAAGCCTTTACAGGTTACCACTTTAGATTTACAGAGGAGGTCTACTGCAAAAATTACTGCCCTCGATCTAACCTTCGCGGTGATACCTCACATGCATGGTGCAATTGCTGTTTACGTTTGACGACAGACCGCCGCTTGTGTTCGCCTTAGTGCGAGAGCAGGGGGCGACAGGGGTGCTTTTTTTTTTTTTTTTTCTTTATTATTTTTTTGCTTTTTTATCTTATTTTTAAACTGTTCCTTTCATTTTTATTTTTTTAATCATTTTTATTGTTATCTCGGGGAATGTAAATATCCCCTATGATAGCAATAGGTAGTGACAGGTACTCTTTTTTGAAAAAATTGGGGTCTATTAGACCCTAGATCTCTCCCCTGCCCTCAAAGCATCTGACCACACCAAGATCGGTGTGATAAAATGCTTCCCCAATTTCCCAATGGCGCTATTTACATCCAGCGAAATCTAAGTCATAAAATGCTCGTAGCTTCCGGTTTCTTAGGCCATAGAGATGTTTGGAGCCACTCTGGTCTCTGATCAGCTCTATGGTCAGCTGGCTGAATCACCGGCTGCATTTTCAGGTTCCCTGTTGAGACAGGAGAGCCAGAGAAAAACACGGAAGACGGTGGGGGGGGGGGCATTCCCTCCCACGGCTTGTAAAAGCAGTCTAGAGGCTAATTAGCCACTAGGATTGCTTTTACATGAAAGCCGACCGCTGGCTGAAAAGAATGATACCAAGATGATACCTAAACCTGCAGGCATCATTCTGGTATAACCACTCAAAGTTGTGAATGGCGTACCTGAAGACAAAAAAATGGTTAACAATAAAGCACAGTAAACGGTAAAGTATAAAAAATTGCATACCTGAAAAGCAAACATGATAAAACATAATAACAATAAAACATTGCAGAATAGAATACAGTAAAAAAGAGCAGAACAATAGAGAGAATAGAGAGAGAGAGAGAACAATAAAACGACAACTATTTTTTTTTATTTTATATATATATATTTTTTTTTTTTACACTTTTTTTGTAACTAACTTTTATAACTGTAACCGGTTCCAGGTTCGGGTCTCTCAAAATGCGATGGCATCTTGGGAGACCCTGTGAAAGTGTGCCTAGTCTGTGCAATGCTGTACCCTACGCTAATACTCAACTAGTGCATGGTAGCGTTGAAAACATTCACCAATGCAAAGACCAGGATTGTCAGGACAGGAGGGACAATAATAGCGGGTGTCACGCCTATATCCGCGCTAGCTGCAGACACAATATCTTTTTTGGGGGCGTTCGCTGGGTAGGGGTACTCGGGAGGACATAAAGAAAATGCCTCTCATGCAGCCGACTGCATTTGGTTGGGGATGTGAATGGGGGAAGTACGGGCGCTGCAGAAGCGGTGGGTTCCCAATTAGGATTGGCGAATGCAGTAGGAAGGGCACTATGGGCACGACGGGCCTGTGTTTGTCTTTTTGGTGGCAGCGGGACACTACTTGTGCTTGCCACCTCACCAGCTTGAACTGCACTTATGGGACTCGCCACGTCACCAAGTGTTACTGCAGTGCTGGTTTGACTACGGCCGGGGTGTACTAGGCCGCTGGCGCTTGCCAGTTCACCAAAACGCTACCAAAAAATCTGTTGGCGATCGCAGGGATCAGGCTTGACTCTGCGAACGCTGCAGTTATGCGTTTTAGTCTTTTGTAAGTGACAGTGATCGATCGATACTGCACTTGGGTGGGCTGGGCTGGGCCGGGCGGAGGGGCAAAACGCAGGTGCTAGCAGGTATCTGGGCTGATCCCGCTAACACTGCGTTTGTGAGAACCCTAAACTGCTGGGGATGCTAGTATAGATCTGATCGGATCAGATATTGATCCGTTCAGATACTATACCACTAAGGGTGGTGTACAGTGCGTGCGTGGGTGTTAGCGGTACTGGCGCTAACCTGACGCTGTCTGGGGCTGGTGCTTGCCAGTTCACCAAAATACTACCAAAAAAACTGTTAGCGATCGCAGGGATCAGGCCTGACTCTGCGAACGCTGCAGTTATGCATTTAGTGTTTTGTAAGTGTCAGTGATCGATCGATACTGCACTTGGGTGGGCTGGGCCGGGCGGAGGGGCAAAACGCAGGTGCTAGCAGGTATCTGGGCTGATTCCGCTAACACTGCGTTTTTGGGAACCCTAAACTGCTGGGGACGCTAGTATAGATCTGATCGGATCAGATATTGATGCGTTCAGATACTATACCACTAAGGGAGGTGTATGCTGCGTGCGTGGGTGTTAGCGGTACTGGCGCTAATCTGACGCTGCCTGGGGCGACGCATATCACCGCCGGGCGATCAGGGGGCTAAACCTTTATTCGGTAATAAACGGCGGGTGCCCTGACACTATAAAAAATAAACAAACTAACCAGCGTCAACCGTAACGGTTATACGGTGATCAGTGGTGAAAAGGGTTAACTAGGGGGCAATCAAGGGGTTAAAACATTTATTCGGTAGTATATGGGGGTCCCTGACGCTATAAAACGCTGACGGCGAACCTAAATATTTATGTCCCTAGCTAGCGTCACCAGCGACACTAATACAGCGATCAGAAAAATGATCGCTTAGTGACACTGGTGACAGGGGGTGATCAAGGGGTTAAAAATTTATTAGGGGGGGTTAGGGGGGTACCCTAGACCTAAAGGGGGGTAACAGTATCTGTCCCAACACTGTAACTGTCACAAACTGACACTATGCAGTAATCAGAAAAAAAAAAAAAAAAAAAAAAAACTGCTGGTGTCAGTTTGTGACAGGGGGGGGGGGGGTGATTGGGGGGGGATCGGGGTGTTTTGTGTGCCTGGCATGTTCTACTGTGTGTGTGTGTGTTGGTGCACTCACATTGATGTCTTCTCTCCTCGGGCCGGAACGGAAATTACCGAGCCGAGGAGAGATGACATCATTTCCTTTGCTGCTGTTTAGCATACAGCAGCAAAGGAATGATTCGATTGGCCGGCGGCGATCGCGAGGGGGGGGCCACGAACGGATGGTCTCCCCCTCACCACCGATCGCCGCTGGACAAACGACGACCGCCTCGGGCACCGGGGGGGGTCCGATCGGACCCCCCACCCGCGGAAGGCAAATCACGTACCCTGTACGTGATTTTGCCTGTCTGTGCCACTTTGCCGACGTACATCGGCGTGAGGCGGTCGTCAAGTGGTTAACAATCCCGAGCAGCCCCTATGGTTTTCTGGTGTTGCAAAAGCCTAACTTGATTGGTGCCATGTGGTTGCTAAACAACTTACATGGGGGACTATGCTTTTAACATTTTTGGGTATGTTTGTTTTTTTACTATTTGTCTGACCCGCTGTACGGGTTAACTTTTCCAGTGTCCAATATGGCGGATCGGGACTTTTGCTATGTTCTTAGGTGGAACGCCGGATGATTTCCTAGTCCGGACTCACATGGAGGCTTGGTTTATTTTGTTACTATTTATACGCGACACGTCAGTGTGTCGCCCGTGCCCCAGACGTCATTGTGTGACAAAACGCGCGTCGGGAGGAGCTGACGTGCTGACCTTTCGTGTGTTCCGTCTGCAGCACGGGTGATCGCTCCAGCCACTGACCAAAAGCTGGCGGCGAAGTTCATCTCAAAGAGAGAACTACTGAGATCTGGACCCTACCTTGCGCTCACAGAAAGATGCATTCTGGAAGAAGGCAGAGAGTGCCCATACATCACCCATATATATGGATCTTTCCAAACAAAGAATCATCTGGTCTTTGTTATGGAGTATCTGAGCGAAGGAGATCTCGCCGACCTGATAAGATATTCAGCTCCACTTCCGCTGGACACCTTAAGAAACCTAACAGCGGAAATTATTTGCGGCTTGCAAATCCTGCACGCCAGAGAGATCGTTTACAGAGATCTGAAGCCGGAAAACATCCTCTTAGACAACACTGGCCACGCCAGAGTTGCGGATTTTGGATTGTCAGCGAAGGGAGTCACCGAGTCTAAGAGAATTAACGGAATTATAGGGACACCAATCTACATGACCCCAGAAGTCTTGCAAGAAATTGATTATTTCAGCATGGTTGACTATTTCTCCCTTGGAGTCATAGTATACGAGATGGCGTTTGGCAAACATCCCTTCATCACCAGAACTGACAACTGGGAACAAATAAAGATGAAAATTATTTATATGGAGCCCGATTGTGAGGAGGGTATGGACCCTGACCTCCATAACCTCTTAGTTAGGCTTCTGTGGAAAGACCAAGAGGGCCGAAAGCATCTAGTCAGTGACATCAGGAGCCATCCGTTCTTCAAGACCATCGACTCGGCAGAGTTAGGAGGGAAGAAAGTCATGCATGCCATCTGAATCTGAACCCAGTTATGAGGAACCATCAAATAACAGCATGCCATTGAATGAATTTATCAACTCCCTGGACCGGGAGGCTCCAATATCACCATATGAGCAGGGGTATTTCACAGGCTTTTCATACATGAGAAATTAAAGTAAAAAAAAAAAGAGAAGAAAATTCTCTTGAAGTCAGGCAAATGTTGTGGGACACATTGGCCCTCAATGCCCCCAAGTGCTCTGCCATGGACATTGTAAAATATGTTCCTTTGCCATAGAAAGCAGAAATGCTTTCAGAAAACCTAACTAGGAGTACAGTAATACATATGGCATGAAGGGCAAATTATGTCCATTCTGGAGCTTCAAGTGCTGCCTTGTGTCTTCTTCCAGATCATAAGACAACCTCACTTTCTATTGAAGCTGAGGTGGTAATGACATAACCCCTTATGATCACCTATTAACTCAGGAGACAGACACAGGTGTCAAAAAAAACTGGAAATTCTTGTAGAAAAAAGAAATTCTTTGGTTTCCATGTACTCAATATACACCGATGTGCTCTATGACAACAAATGAAGCCACCCGCTGCTCACTAAAGACAAAGAAATTGTTGTAAGATGGAACATCACTCTTTAAAATGGACTAAAGACATCATATGAATGATCTAATACCTTGTGGGATATAAAACATTTCTCACTCTATCTTACAGATGAACTTAACATTTACACCAGCAGTACTTTAAAATACCGACCCAAAAGTTGATTCTGCAGGTGATGACATGGTTGGTAGAAGACAACTATCTGCATTGGATCATAACAAAAATGCACAGAGTTCATCATGTTCTTTATTATATTGAGAAAGAACAGTTGTCTCTGTGAAACCTCAACTAAAAAACTATGTCATGCCCTTGTATATAATAATTCATTGGCATTCAATGTGCAAGACTGTACCACAAAAAAACATTGCTCCAATAGATAAGCCAAGCAAGAGGAAGCGAAAAAAAAAAAAAAATCACTTATTTCACATAGCAGGTTATTCAAAGGTTGGCCACATGGTTAGAAGGGTAAGGTATAATATCGTTAATAGGTACCATCATCCTTTACGTGAATAATGCAAAGGCAATGAGGCAAACAACATGGAAAAGCACTAAAAACACCACAAACACCAAGGCCGGGTGAACAGACCCCTCTCGAGGGTTCCCTCCACCCCAACTTACACAACATTATTCCAAAACTTTTACAACCCAACATACAGACTCTCTTATCACAACCCGGTTTTTTAGTACAGGCAACTCCAGAACCCACCAGACAGGGGAATCTGGACACTTTTGTGCAAAAGGCTCCAGTTCCAAGCACGTCCCACAATTAGTTACACCAAATGATGGAGAAAATCCTCATTCCCTCAACATAATCAATTTAACATCTTATCAGTTGACTCCAGAGGAGGAAAAAGTCCTTCAATTGGGCTTGGGTTTCTGCCCCTCGGAGTCAATTGATATTTACGAGACAATTAAAGACCTCTACCTATTTGCCAGAAAATTAACTTTTAACTATATGTTTGACCCAGATCGAAAACGCGTTAACCTAGAAAAAGAACTAGCAGAAAAAACTAAAAATTTCACCATAGCGGAGTCAAGAGCATTACGGGATCTTAGGCTACTTTTTGATGAAGGAGAGGTTGAGTCGAATGCTTCAGATGGCATTCTTGACTCTCCCCCCTCTAGCCAAACGGATACCACTCCTAATCCCCGACATCCTAACCTTAAATCCACCTTAAAAATGAAATCTAGAGCTTTCCCTGATTTAATGACATGCCCATCTATATGGGCATTTCTACATGAATGTATCCTGTCCCTCAAAAAAGAGCAATGGCAAACATTACCTTCTAAATTTGACTCAGCAACAGTTTCGGGCAATTACTAAACTTCAAAAAAACACTGATCTTATCATAAAGCAATCTGATAAGGGCGGCAACTTGGTTTTGATGACTCATCACCAATACCAAACCATGTGTCTCTAGATCCTCTCCAACTCTAATTGGCACTCACCTATTGAGAATACCTTTCAGCAAACCATTGATGAATTTAGGGGACTCATCGGTGGGGCCTTCTTGGAGGGCCTCATCGATGAGGAGACCTATAAATTCATCAATGTACAATATCCGCGCACTCCAACGTTTTATGCGCTACCTAAAACTCACAAGAACCTTTCTGTACCCCCTGGTCGACCTATCGTCTCAGGCAAAGGTTCATTAACGGAAAATGCCAGCAAACTGGTCGATACTTTTTTATTGCCGCACGTATTGAGATTACCATCCTATATTAGGGACACTACCGACCTTCTAAAACACATTGAGGGAGTCCAGGTCCCTCCGGACGCCCTCCTCGTGGCTGTTGATGTTGAGGCCTTGTACTCAAGCATCCCCCACGAGCAGGGTGTCCGGATGGCTGGCTCCTTCCTCATGGAACAGGACCACCACACCTGGCTCACCAATACCTTTATTCTAAAACTCCTAGAATTTATTCTGACCAAAAATTATTTTTTATTCATGGACCAAATATATCTTCAAACCCAAAGCGTTGCAATGGGCACGTCTTGTGCCCCTTCTTACGCTAATTTGTATCTCGGTGGTTGGGAGCGGGCGATCTTTGGTGATGACCTCATGGAGCCTTTTTTAAACCATGTTCTGGGCTGGTTCAGGTTTATCGATGACCTGTTGGTCATCTGGACAGGCACAGAGCAACATTTAAAAGTCTTCATGGAAAGGTTAAACATTAACCCTCTCAATTTTCACTTCACTTTCACATACAATATTCAGAGCATCTCTTTTCTTGATGTATAAATCATAAAACATTCTGCTGGACATTTAACTACAGACTTATATCGCAAACCAACTGCTGGCAACACATTGTTGCACGCTTCCAGCTCACATCCCCGTCCTCTGGTTCGCAGTATCCCTTATGCTCAATATCTGAGACTAAGAAGGAATTGCACAGAGGATGGGGACTTTCATAGACAAGCTAACGCTCTATGCACACGACTCTTGGCAAGAGGCTACAATCGTACTACTCTGAGGAAAGCCTTTAACAAGGCCTCAGCCCTAGATCGACAAACATTATTGTTTGGTCCCCCACACCCTAAAAAACCTTACATGACCAAAATCATCACCAAATTCTCCACGCACCACCACCAGCCACGCAATATATTATCTAGCCATTGGCATATTCTGACTGACCACCACACGCTGAGAAAATACATCAAATCAACTCCTGACTTGTTCTTCAGGAGGGCCACCTCTTTGAGGGATAGACTCACTCACAGCCATTATAGAATCCCCTTTTCCGGCCCTCAAGAACCCAGAGGCACCTTTAAGTGTGGCAATTGTCCACCCTGTCCCTGGATTCAAGAGGGACAACAATTCTTACTCCCAAATGGAGAGATGTTCTTCCCAAAACATTCAGCCCACTGCGGCACACGTGGTGTAATTTATCTTATGACCTGCGCTTGCATCGCTTTTTATGTGGGAAAGACAATTAGAGAGCTACGGCAGAGACTGGGTGACCACCTATACGCCTCCACTAATGGCAAACTCACTACTATGGGCCGCCATATTGGCATTCATCACCGCTTCAATCTTGATTATATTAGATTTACTGTTCTAGAAGTTGTCCCTGAAGACCCCAGAGGGGGAAACTGGGACCGTCAAATTTTAAAGCGCGAATCGCTCTGGATTGAGCGACTCAATGCCTTGACCCCGCCCGGTATCAATGAGGCACACTCTTATAAGTATTTCCTTGAATGATTTTTTAATATTTTCATCAGTCTCTGACATAAGCCACCTCTAGACAATTGCTCTGTAGGTTTCTGCATGACCAAGAAACTCGTCTGCATAGTACTATTTATTTTTCCCACACCACATATATCCCTCATTATAATAAATATATATATATATATATATATATATATATATATATATATATATATATATATATATATATATATATATACATACATACATACATACAGGTAAAAGCCAGTAAATTAGAATATTTTGAAAAACTTGATTTATTTCAGTAATTGCATTCAAAAGGTGTAACTTGTACATTATATTTATTCATTGCACACAGACTGATGCATTCAAATGTTTATTTCATTTAATTTTGATGATTTGAAGTGGCAACAAATGAAAATCCAAAATTCCGTGTGTCACAAAATTAGAATATTACTTAAGGCTAATACAAAAAAGGGATTTTTTAGAAATGTTGGCCAACTGAAAAGTATGAAAATGAAAAATATGAGCATGTACAATACTCAATACTTGGTTGGAGCTCCTTTTGCCTCAATTACTGCATTAATGCGGCGTGGCATGGAGTCGATGAGTTTCTGGCACTGCTCAGGTGTTATGAGAGCCCAGGTTGCTCTGATAGTGGCCTTCAACTCTTCTGCGTTGTTGGGTCTGGCATTCTGCATCTTCCTTTTCACAATACCCCACAGATTTTCTATGGGGCTAAGGTCAGGGGAGTTGGCTGGCCAATTTAGAACAGAAATACCATGGTCCGTAAACCAGGCACGGGTAGATTTTGCGCTGTGTGCAGGCGCCAAGTCCTGTTGGAACCTGAAATCTCCATCTCCATAGAGCAGGTCAGCAGCAGGAAGCATGAAGTGCTCTAAAACTTGCTGGTAGACGGCTGCGTTGACCCTGGATCTCAGGAAACAGAGTGGACCGACACCAGCAGATGACATGGCACCCCAAACCATCACTGATGGTGGAAACTTTACACTAGACTTCAGGCAACGTGGATCCTGTGCCTCTCCTGTCTTCCTCCAAAACTCTGGGACCTCGATTTCCAAAGGAAATGCAAAATTTGCTTTCGTCAGAAAACATGACTTTGGACCACTCAGCAGCAGTCCAGCTCTTTTTCCTTAGCCCAGGTGAGACGCTTTTCGCGCTGTTTCTTGGTCAACAGTGGCTTGACACGAGGTATGCGGCAGTTGAAACCCATGTCTTTCAAGCGTCTCTTGGTGGTGGATCTTGAAGCACTGACTCCAGCAGCTGTCCACTCCTTGTGAATCTCCCCCACATTTTTGAAGGGGTTTTTTTTCACAATCTTGACTAGGGCGCGGTGATCCCTATCGCTTGTACACTTTTTCTGACCACAGTTTTTCCTTCCCTTTGCCTCTCTATTAATGTGTTTGGACACAGAGCTCTGAGAACAGCCAGCCTCTTCAGCAATAACCTTTTGTGTCTTTCCCTCCTTGTGCAATGTGTCGATGGTCGCCTTTTGGACAGCTGTCAAATCTGAAGTCTTCCCCATGTTTGTGTAGGCTTCAGAACTGGACTGAGAGACCATTTAAAGCCCTTTGCAGGTGTTTTGAGTTAATCAGCTGATTAGTTTGTGGCACCAGGTGTCTTCAAAATTTAAGCCTTACACAATATTCTAATTTTGTGACACACGGAATTTTGGATTTTCATTTGTTGCCACTTCAAATCATCAAAATTAAATGAAATAAACATTTGAATGCATCAGTCTGTGTGCAATGAATAAATATAATGTACAAGTTACACCTTTTGAATGCAATTACTGAAATAAATCAAGTTTTTCAAAATATTCTAATTTACTGGCTTTTACCTATATATATATATATATATATATATATATATATATATATATATATATATATATATATATATATATATCTCGTGTTACCTTCTCTTTCTCATTTTTCCTTTCCTCCCCCCTTTTGCATAACCAGGCTTCTTCCTATGACTGTCTGCAAGTGGACTTTCCACACATAGTCTTCTGTACAATGTGCTCATAAATATTTAAGCTGTTGATTTGACTTACTACAAGCTTTCTGTATAATACATGCTTTGTTAATGATTGTCATGTACATCGATCGTTGTTTCCTTTTGTATAGGGTTAAGTGGTGCACATCCCTGGCTATGGGTTGTTTGTTCCCGTAGCCAGTGATCTAGCATCCCTGTCCCTGGTTTATTCAATGACTAAACTTTGCTTATTAATTGGACTACATACAATTGCACTTGCTTTCCTTTTTGTAGTGATGTGAGGAGTCAATTCTCCCCCACGGCGGACTTGCGACCCTCTGGGAGTCGGCGGGGCTCTACGGAGCCCAGCTGCTGCTTCTCTTTGATTGACGCTGGAGCGTCAACCACTATGGAGCTGCGCGCCTGCGCTGGATGCCTTTCTTGCGCATGCACAGCAGAGGGGGATCGGACCCGGAAGAGATGGCAGCTGACGGTCTCAGCGCCACCTAAACTTCCGGGTTGGCGGCATTTAAGACGACAGTCTCGTTTGGTAGCTCAGAGAGGCATACACCCAGCAGTATAACAGCGCCGTCTGGAGAATTGTGAGTATCTGCCACACACCTTTTTTTTTTGGGGAGGGCGGGAGAGATCTTTATACTACACTGTACCATCCCCTTTTGCAAGCATCTGCAAGCAAATCGATATAATTTTACAATTTTGAATCTCATTTACTCTTCCCCAGTGGCTTCTCGTGGCATTTTGCTCTGGCCTCTACGGCCATATAGCTCCACCATCCGCTTACTCTGGGTGCAACTGCCATCAAGTCTGGTTTTTAATAACACAGCAACGGTGGGTACATTTAGTGGAAAAAGCCCTCCGTCCCTCCAAGTTTTTTCATGCATATTATTTTGGCCATATTATTTTCCTCCCTTTTTTCCCTCCCCTCTCTGCTTTTTCCCCACACACCTCTTCCCTCTATTTCTTTCTCCCTTTCTCATCTTTCTTCCTTTCCTACTGCATTCCTTTCACTCCCTTGCCTCCCCCCTCCTCTCTCCCTCCCCCCCTCCCTCTTTTGTTTTCTCCTCAGCCCCTCCTTTTTTCCCCCGTTCCTTCCTCATGTTCCCCCTTTTTTTCCCCCATTCCCCTTCCCCTCTCTCTGGTTCTTTCCTTTTCTCCCCCTCCCCCCTTTTTTCCTCCCCCCTTCTTTTCTTTCTTTCTTTTTTACCTTCTTTTACCCTGACCTTACACACCAGGGTGGTTCTTTTGTTTAGTAGAACCCTGAGTGCATATTTGTTATACCTCTACCTTTTTCATAATAGAATCATTTTAAGTGCCTCCCTGGCCCGCCCCCGGGGGGGGCACCTCTCTAGGGCGTCTCACAGTATCGCTCCAAACCCTTTACCGGGTATAGGCTGGTTAGTGCAATATATAACTAAAGATTACTTTCTCCAATATCAAATGTGTGTTCTCTATGCTACATGTGTTTTTTCCATTCGAAGTGTGTTTTGTAATGTTGATACTTTACTCTTTTCATTCTATAGAATATGTACTAATAGACGCCTCCTGAAGAAGCGGCTGTAACCGCGAAACTGTAGAGGTTACGTCTGCAAGTATCATATAACCCGCCTCCATATATCTGTGTGGGCATTATCTATACAATTTGATTGTCAACATTGCTTTAACAATTAATCTGTGATTGTGTGATATGTTATGGTTTATACACTGTGTCCTTTATGGGACTATTTAATACCTTTTTTGAATAAAACAAATTTTTTTTAATATCGGTTTTCATTTCCCTCTGGTACCGTAATAGTCCTAAAATCTCCGAAAGGGGCAGGACCCAATTGGAGACGACATAACAGGTTATGTAAATTGCTGTGCTTATTGCATTTTTGTTCCGCTGCATTCACCAGGAGCTGGATCCTTACAGCTATGAGGACATTGTGCTGGCAGGCATTTTTCTGGTTTCAGGAGCCGTCAGATGAGACAGAAGAGGTCCACATTGTTGCTCCTCTGCCCCACCTTGACCAACCACAGCACTTATCACATTGTGCTTTATTAGAAAGCATGCAGGATTCTGATATCCATTGTAGATTTTATATAAAGCCTCAGGGAGGACAGGATTGCACCATCTACTGCCCAGAGCCATACAGTTCCAGGGATGGGGAGGTTGCTAGATTCCCTCAACATCTTGGAATGTGGCTCCTACCAAACTCCCTCTGGCATTATCTGTGGCCTAAGTCAAACAACTGTATCCAGAGTGTTTATTGCACACCATTGATGCCATTCTTGAACTTGAGCAAAAATGTATCCGTTTTCCACAAACTGCAGACAAGTGAATGGACTTGACGGTGGCTATTGACAGATTCAGTTCCTTACCTGGGACCATTGATTGCACCTATGCCATAATCGGGCCCCCAGGCAAAGCAAATTGTTTTCGGAACCTCAAGCAGTACCATTCACTCAATGTCTAAGCTCTATGTGATGCCAGGCAGCACATCCTGAGTGCTAAAACAGGTTGCCCAGGGTTGTGTCACAACGCCAACATCCTCAAGCAGACCGGACTATTCTAAGAGTTCAAGATTAGACAAATGCCCTAAGGCTGGCTTGTTGGTAAAGTTTTGGGTTTTGTTAGCTGGCACATTTCATGTTGATCTTTTGTGGCACCATTTCCTGCACATGTGAACATGAAGTGAAAATAACATATAGACAGTTAATGGTGACTTAGCAGAATGAAAACATTTTTACATATTTATTGAAAGATTTACAAGAGCATTCCCTAGCTACTGATATGACCACGTTTGTAAATAGACCTGACACATACACCTGTTTGGTGGGCACTAAGGTCCCAGTAAATCAAGACCAGTATCTGTTTTGTTTTCTTTTCTAAGGAATGCAGGTTAACCACAGCTGACGTGGCTGATGGCTGCAATTGGGCACCTCCAGGACAAGCAGTAGCTCAGGTACAACCAAGAACATGCAGAGAAGCTAAGAAATTGTGGAGACCATATTTGATCATAAGATATGGTTTATCTGCTTCCCAGGGGTGAAGCTGCCAGGATCATATCGTTTTGCATCTTACATAGCATCTGCCTTGTGAGGAATAATTCTTGGGAGCTGACAGGAGAGGGAGCAAGAGGTCCATCAACTGCTGATCACCAGAAGTCACATAACCGAGGTTGGATGTGCCACTCGAACTAAGCTGATAGCCCAATACTTTACATGTACTTATGTATTCACACATTAGTAAATTATGGAAAGCAGCTCATGCCTTGCATTGCCCACAACCTACCAACTTTGACCTCTCTCGCTAACAAGGACACAGATGGAAATAAAGAACTGACAAGCATGTAGTCCTTATCCAGTCTATAGTTTAGTTGGGGCTTTACTAGGTTAAGGAAAAGGGGAAAATGTTGCTCTTTTTTGAGAGAGAATGGGGATAAGAACAGCGGTGAGATGTTTGTGTATGTGAACCCTTTAAGGAGAAAGCCTGTAGATTTGAGAATGACACTAATGTCTGCTATGTACCCAATTTTTTTTTTTTACTTTTAGCCTGATATTACTCCACTTATAGAGCAATGCTCTGCAGCACACATGTGCACACCTGTGTCATGGCTGTACTTATTGCCCGAGTGCACATTATCACTTCCTATCTGTGAACTTCATGAGAACCTGTGAATTGAAGTGGTGCAGCATAACTTTGTTGAGGCTCTGAATCCCCTGATTTATAAGGATGTCATGGTGCTAGGGGTCACTATATTAGCAGGAGCCTTTGCAGGTGAAGTATTGGAAGAAACAGCCTATGCTGCTGTTGCCTTCCATCAACCACGTCACTTCACATCTCAAGCCTATTTGGAAAACATGTGGGACTCTGATATCCATTCTAAATTCCGCTTGGAGAGTAGCAATTATGTACATGTATTGGCTCTGAGGAGAAATGTGCCCCATCTACAGCCTGAAGCCACACAGTACCAGGGATTGTGAAATTGCTGATTTCCCTTTACATCTTGGGGTGTGGCAGCTTCCAAACTACCACTGGCACTATACTTGGGATCAACTAATCAGCTGTGTCCAGGGTGCTTATGCAGGTCATTAATTCCATTCTTGCTCCTGTGCCACAGGTTTATCCACTTTACACAAACTGAAGATGAGTGGAATGATGTGAAGGAGTCTTTCTACCAGCCTGCTGAATGTCCTCTGATCCTGCGGGCCACTGATTGTATGCATGCTGCAATTAGGGCCCCCAGGTAAAGATTAGTTGACTTTCATATTCACAAGCGGCAGCCAAGTAAATCCCACACATTTCTGAGATTCCTTAGACTGTATGCAAGATGTATACCTTCCTGTGTGTGTCCAGCCAGATAGATTTGGGTGAGGGCCTCTATCTGTGACCAGTGGTATTGCAGGCTGTAATAACTTTGGCAGTTGGTTTTATATTCCCTATAATAAGCTTTTCACCTCCAATCAAGGATCTTGCTCCAGGTATTAGGTTACCATGGGTGTGCATCCTTGACATCTGGTGGGAGATTAGAGTTTGCATGTTTTGTGGTTGTTACCTGGGTCTGTATTGGAGAATTTGAGGCTCCTTTGATAATTTGCCAGAATGCTGGTTGATTTCCAAAGACACACAATGGAAAGAGATACATGGCATATATTCCACATCTGCAATGGGAAGACTTATTGGTTCCTACCTACCAAGCCTAAAAGGTTTCCCCTCACCCGCTCTGGGTGTTGGATAACCATTGTTTCTGTAAGGGATTTTTTTTTTTAATAGGTTGAGCTTTACGGGTTGTAATGAACTTTTTGGGTGATATATACAGTATATGAATGGGAAAGTCTGCCTTCCACTGTTCTGCATTGTATATATTCTGCGCCCTGGTTTGTACTGAACACAGACGTGTCCTGTATGTACTAGGTATATTCCATACCCCCTGGGCTGTACATTCATAGTCAGGGGAAAAAATGAGAATGGTGACTACAATGCTGCATTCCTTATTATTTAATTTACTTTATCAGTTTTGGAGACTGGATGAATATTGTCCTAGGTAAGGGCTCTTTCACATAGACGGGGCAAACTAATACTCTAGATGAAGATATTTGGGTGTGTAGTATGATGAAGTTCCATAAGTTATAATAAAATCCTGTGTACCTTCAATAGATCAGAACCTGGACATGTGCCCCAAATTGTTGAGTGTCTGATGGTACAAAGTAATAAATATTAATATATTGTTAGCCGGGGTCATTAGACACGGTGGCGACACATTTTAAGACCGGGGAGACTAAACTTTGTGTCTGTATCAAGTGATTTCACTCCATTGGTGATCGTGACGGAGCAATTCCTGACACCAATGTATTATATCTGACACCAACACTAATAAGGGATCTAATTTTTCTACCCCATACAATTATTAAATGAAAAGGAAGCAATGTCTGTTACCAAAGAGGTGATGTCACCAAGTGTATTCCACATTATTGGAGCTCCTGGACACAATATAATGATATGATGGTGAGAAGTAGAGGGGGCAGGGATCAATGAGAAGCGCGGGGGGGGGGGGCAATTGGGAGCACACAGGGGGTAATGAGCCCATCACCTAGCACCTAGCTGAGGATAAAACCCATCACTATATGGGAAGAGCCTGCAGTGCGTATTCTGACGACATTGCTTTGTATTTACTGCTTGAAAATGCCAATGAGACCAAAAAATGTACTTCATTCATTTCTGGTTTCCAGTTTTAAGAATTACTCTGACCAGAATGTAAAGGAAATTATATACTGAAGGCATTGCTGCACTGTTATTGCAAAAATACAAGAGTGGGCAGAGAAAAAAATAAATCTATTCCTCAATTCCCAACTTCATACAAGGTGGATTGCTTTTTGAGGCTGGGCCCTCAACCAAATTAGAGTTTGCACAGCCCATAGAGCTCTATACACACACACTGGGCGATTGTTACATTCACATACCAAAACATTTCTTTCAGGATCTCCTTCCAAATACAACTTTTCTATCAGTGGCTCCCTACACAGAACACTGGACTTTATGGATCTTCTTTTATTTCTAGAAGCTCATAAGAGACAACTAAGTCCTATTTATGAATGATTTCCCTGGACTGAGCTCTGTCTGATATAGAAAAATCCCTGTACTGATATACAAGTTGGTTCTCTCCCTATACTAAGATAAAGGTCATCTCTGTCTCTCTAACTCTGTGCTGATATATCAAATCAAGATTTTTCCCTACAAGAAGCTTCAATGTCATTATTTCAGTATTATTTCCCCTCCACCACACAGCACACCTCCCTCTCCCAACACACAAATGGCTGACTGCTTCTCCTCTCCACCCAGATATAGTCAGCATTGACCCCGCCCACTCATCACATGACCAATACCAACCAATGAATAAGCTCCAGCCCTTCCCACTCACTAATCACATGACCTCTCTCATTAGCTATTCATGCTGAGCTATAGCTCCTCCCTTTCACAGATTAACCCTTTTATGTCATTCTCTCTCTCTCGGATGATTTATAAAATCTTAATCTAAGAAATCTGCCCCTCCCATATACACGGCCTAGCCGTTCAAAGTTCTATGAATGAATAGTCTACATACAAGTATGGAAAGCCTTTTCAGTTGACGGCTTGTAGTTCCCAATGCAGTTTGAGGGAGGCGCTGGTGAGCATCCTTGTAGTTCATTGATTCTTCCTGGAATTAAATGTCTCCCCATATCCCCAATACAGGCAGTTTCTACACTGACTGTCTGCAGGAGCCTGACATTGTACCAGAGATCTGATGATCCTAAGTAAAAAAATATATAAATGCATTTTTTCTACAAGTAAAAAAAAAAAAAAGTGTATTTACTATTTTTTTTTTTTTTTTTATTTCTTAAAAAGGTGAACTTAACCTTTAACCGCTTCAGCCCTGGAAAATTTTACCCCCTTCCTGACCAGAGCACTTTTTGTGATTCGGCACTGCATTGATTTAACTGACAATTGCGCAGTCGTGCGGCATGGCTCTCAAACAAAATTAACGTCCTTTTTTCCCCACAAATAGAGCTTTCTTTTGGTGGTATTTTATCATCTCTGTGATTTTTATTTTTTGCGCTATAAACAAAAGAAGAGTGACAATTTTGAAAAAAAATGCATTATTTTTTACATTTTGCTATAATAAATATCCCCCAAAAATATATAAAAAAAACATTTTTTTCCTCAGTTTAGGCCGATCGTTTTCTTCTACATATTTTTGGTAAAAAAAAAATCACAATCGTTTATTGATTGGTTTGCGCAAAAGTTATGGCATTTACAAAATAGGGGATCGTTTTATGGCATTTTTATTATTTTTTTTTTTTACTAGTAATGGCGGCGATCAGCAATTTTTATTGTGACAGTGACGTTATGGCGGACATTTTTGACACATTTTTGGGACCATTGTCATTTATACAGCAATCAGTGCGATTAAAAATGAAGGGGGCGGGGAGGGGTTAAGTATGTCCTAGGGGAGTGATTCTAACTGTAGGGGCGTTGGGCTGTGTGTGTCACTACGCTGATCACTGCTCCCGATGACAGGGAGCAGTGATCATTGACACTCGTCACTAAGCAGAACGGGGAGATGCTGTTTACATCAGCATCTCCCTGTTCGTCCTCTCTGTGAGGCGATCGCGGGCATGCACGCGGCGATCGAGTCCGCAGGACCCGACTCACGGAGCTCCCGGCCTGCGCGCACGCAATGGCACGGCGGGGAATTCAAATGGACGTACCTGTAAGTCCATTTGCCCAGCCGTGCCATTCTGCGTACATCGGTGTGCGCCAGTCGGGAAGGGGTTAATAATTTTTTGACTTTCCCTGCAAGTATCTTGGAAGGCTTTTCTGTTATTACATTACTTCTGTGCAACATTTTGTGTGCCAATTCAGAACACAAATTCATGTTCTTCTGGCGAGCAAAACTTCCTGCTCATCGCTTTTTATTTTCAACCAATTCATGAGAATCATGGACAACTTTCCACAAGAAACATGCAGCTTCCCACCATTACTTCCAGTATGATCGGGGTAATGGGTTGTAGATCGGGACAAATACATGAAGACGGCAAATCTAGAAGTTTAGAGTAAGTTGGCTGGTTGGACTCCTGGCTTATCCTTGGTGTTCTATTCTGTGATCCTGTGTGGGGGAAGGGCCTTATGTCACACCTGGTACGAGTGGGGTGATCCACATTCATTAATCAGATAGACCTTCCTCAGGTGTGTCGGCCCCTCTGGTGATCTTCTACATCTCAGAGAAATAAAACATGGAGAGAAATTTACAGCATTTTAGTGAGAGGGACAGAAGAGTTTTCATAATTGTAAACTATTGTAAATTGCTACCAGGTCAGAGCCGGTGTATGGGGTGTGAGATCCCACCAGTGACCCCGTAGAGACCCCCCCAGTGACCCCGTAGAGACCCCCCCATCTCTCTTTGCAGACACGGGGGATTTACTAAAACTGGAGAGTTCAAAATCTGGTGTAGCTCTGCATAGAAATCAATCGGCTTCCAGGTTTTTTTTTGTTTTTTTTGTCAAAGCTTTAATTGAACAAGCTGAAAGTTAGAAGCTGATTGGTTTCCCTGCACAGCTGCTCCAGATTGTGTACTCTTCAGTTTTAGTAAATCAACACATGGGGGGGTTATTTACGAAAGGCAAATCCACTTTACACTACAAGTGCACTTGCTTTAGATCTGAGGGGGAAGATCTGCTGTTTTTATCATCCAATCATGTGCAAGCTAAAATGGTGTTTGTTTTCCTTGCATGCCCCCCTCGGATCTACAGCGACTGAACTTCCAAGTGCACTTGTAGTGCAAAGTGGATTGGCCTTTTGTAAATAACCCCTAGAGTCTGGGTATATATATTTTTTCACCATATAAACAGAGTCTGTTTACCCAAGCAACACAATATTAATCCTTGATCATTAATAGTACTTTCATGCTGCAGCGCCCAAACATTAGCGCTAAAGTGCCGCTCATTTTTGTGGCGCTTTTCAGCCACTAGTGGGGGCTCTTTTTACCTTAAAAGAAAAAAAGGTAAAAAGTCCAGTTTTGTGGCACTTTCAAAGCTCTTTTCAGGCGCATTGGAAGCGCTGCCCATTCATTTCAATGTGCAGGGTGTTTTGGGAGCACTAAATACAGCCCCAAAGATGCCGCTTGCAGGACGTCCCGCAAGTGCACCGCCTCGGTGCGAAAAGTCACACTGCAATGAATGGGAGGCAGTTTTCAGGCACTATTTAGGAGGCTTTTTCTAGCATTAAAACGTCTGAAAACCGCCCCAGTGTGAAAGAAAATAACTATCATTGGTCTGGTTCTTGGATGCATCTCCCTCCTCCATAGTGACAGTGTGCCCGGCGTGTACTATGACATCACTGACTGGACATGGAAGGGTGTGTGGATGTCTAATAAGAGGTGCTTCTCCTCTTCTGCCTGGAAATGTGGCCTCCTGTCACTCTGGTTCCTTTGAGTTTCTGATCCAAAAAGTTTATAAAAAAATAAACAAAACAAAAAATCTTTTTGTAGGTAAAACAAATGTGCATTTATAACTTTTTTTTTTTTAAATTAGGAGCCTGTAGCATTGCACCTGCGATCAGAATATGATGGGTGCAATACTATGCTCCTGCAGACTGTCAGTGTATCTGTCTGCTTGTACCTCATATGGGCAGGCAATCACAGGAAGGATCAATGAACTACTAGAGCACTCACTATCACCCTGTTAGTTCATTGAGAATTACAAGGCAACATCCGCAATGGATGACGGTAGTTGTATTTTTTTTCCATTCACTGAACTCTGTAAATGGATGACATGGCCAGGTGGGTGGAGCCCCGTTCAGCCGCATTTTTAAAAAAAAAATTGTGACAGCGGGTGCTGTGAATGAATGACGGCATGATTGGATTTTTCTTTATTTTGGATGATTGGGGATCGTATCACCACAGAGAGGTGCTGTGGATATGAGAATTGAGTATATAGTGCCACGTCCCGATATATTAGATTTTAAAAAGAATAAGTTTACCGATGATGGACTTTATAGGCATAACACAGGTATGAATTAAAAGTTAAATTATTACAAAAACATACAAGACAATTACATTAAAATTAATTGTCTAATCACAAATATGCCTTGAAGCAAACAACACACCACCTACGTAACATATACAGTAATATACTGAAAATGAGGGACCAAACAGATCACTCTCCAATACTTGGTGAATTAGTGTATGAGTGAAAGAGACGGAATGTCTTAATGCAGCTCAGCGCTACATGTTGCGCGTATTCAAAAGACGCTTCTTCAGGAGCTTATGGCGTGTTCGTTTTATAGTCAAAAAGAGAAAAAAGCAGAGAATAAATTCCGCAGCACAGATGGGGATGAGGGGAGAAGTATCTTCACGTAGCTTCTAGATCAATCTGTGAGACCACCTCACACAAAAAGCTTTAGAGCGATTGATAGTTGTTTGTAAATAGGAAGCGCTGATGGTCAACTAATGTGGCAATGTCTGGATTAATCAGGGGATCCCCCACTAATTATATAGCTTCATTCTCCATGTTTAGATAGTTCCCAAAGGGCATCCCGCGTGGTAGAAGTCCCCTTCAAGTCTCTGCCTCAGTGATGGCCTCCGAGTGTGGTAAAGGTAGAGGTTTTCTGTATTTTGTTTCATTGGATATAAATGTATATATTGAACTTGGTTGTTGACTTTTTTTATGTTTTTTTTGTGAAAGTAAAAAAACAAAATTGTAAAAAATTCTAAAAGATGCATATATGTGCTACAGGAGGCAACTGCAGGAGTTGTGAAGTGGCCAGGCAGAAAACACTCCAGCAGCAGATGTGAATGAGAAGAGCCTTGATTTCTTATGTGCCATCATATGAAAGGTGAGAATAATTTTTGTTCTAAAGGAGTGGTCATCAACCCTGTCCTCAGGGCCCACTAACAGGCCAGGTTTTATGTATTACCTTGGGGAGATGCAGATTAGAAACTGCAATCACTGAGCAGCAAATAATATCACCTGTGATGTATTTCAGTTAACTTACAAACCTGGCCTGTTGGTGGGCCCTGAGGACAGGGTTGATGACCACTGTTCTAAAGCATCTTTCTAATTTTACAACCCAAAGCTCCTGGGAACCAGGGGAGGAGGAGGAGGATGCAAAATTTGAACCTTTACTCATGTTACATGACAGCCAGGAGCAACCACCAACCGTTCCATCAATGGCCAACAGCTCTCAACCTGTCCCAGAATCAAGAGAAACACTCCTTCAGTAGCAACCCTGCAAGTGCAACATAGGAGAGTGGTATCAAGGGCAGATCTCAAGCACAGAGCTATGAAAAACTAGTAGACCTTGGGGGATATTTACTAAATGCAAATCCACTTTGCACTACAAGTGCAGTCACTGTAGATCTGAGGGGGACATGCAAAGAAAATAACAAAACAGCATGTTTGCTTGCACATGATTGGATGATAAAAAACAGCAGAGCTTCCCCTCAGATCTACAGCGACTGCACTTTCAGTGCAGAGTGGATTTGCCTTTAGTAAATCAGCCCCTTATGTTAGACTTCAGCTGAAAAATTGACAATGGCAGGGTACATTTATTTGCTCATATTCTAGATGAGCTTGTGAACAAAGTGCCAGGGTCTCAGCAGGTGGAGAGGAGAACCGGGGTCATGACTTTCATTTAGTCTTTTACTTGCTACCCTGCTCCATCCACATACACACATGTATCATCAGCAACCCCCCCCATTTTCCAAACAAAATACTTATCACCCCCCTGCTCCATCCACATACTGGCCAGCACAATTACCAACTCCAAATTACACATGCCCATGGACACATACAGAAGGCTAACATGGTGGAGAGTTTACAGTCAGAGTAAAAACTCAACACTTGAAGAAGCAGCTTGTACAATGACAGTAACTGAAACATGCTTTCTGAGCTTGTGAATTTTCATCAGGCTGGTTTCACACTGTAGTGATGTGAGAACCAGCGCCAGTTCCCGCATTACATCTCTACCTCAGGCAGTTCCCACCGCCTTCTGTGATCCACTGCGAGTGTTAATACAATGTTAATGACACCCCCAGATCATTCCACAGATCGCATTGTGAATTGTGGAATTGGACAAGAAATCAGATCGCATGGGTGAGAACAGCCATGCGATCTGATTCCAGTGTGGGAAGAAAAAAAAAAAAAAAAAAAAAAAAAAGTGTGTAGTCATTACTGTTTGCACCAACATATCCCCCGCCAATTTCATTGTTACTAAAGGCATGACATCTACATCCATATAAAAACTCCCAACTTTCCTCGTTTAAAAGGACTACCCTTTTTTGGAACGAAGTCCCTCTGGTCTTATCAGTTATCGAATGTTTAGATCTCTAAAAAAAATGTACTAATTAACTACCTTGGATGTTGTAACCCACTAAACCTTTCATCCTATTTCTAAACCAGCATCTCTCTATCAGGGGTCAGAGGAACCCCTAGGATTCCTCCAGGGGTTCCTATGGTTTCCTTGCCTAATGCCCAACTTCCATCTCTCAGATGAGTAACCACTGACACCAATTTTAGCTATCTGTATAGAGGGATTCTTGCCAATGACCATAAATGTAAGGGGCATCCTTCCTAGTGACCATCACAGTAATATACTATGAGTTGTAGTTATACACAGTTATCAGCAGGAGTTTCCTCAGCCTGGAATGTTAATTCAAGGTTTAATTCATGTTAAAAGCCATATTTTGGCTGGAACCTTAAGATAAAAATACTCCTAGAATACTCATGCCTCGTACAATGTAACAAAGGTATGCTGTAAACTATGCCGAGTTTTCTATCTGTGCAGCATTGTTTTCTTACTTTGTGAAGTTTCTGCACAGCCATCCCCGTAGTGTGGACATCTGAAGCCACAGTGTCCTTTTCACCACCCCAATGTAAAGTCCATAGTACTTCTTAGATAGAACTTTGCTTTATATATTTTATTGTCATTTAGAATTTGTACAAGTGGAGGAAAGATGCATTCTAGTATGTGACTTCTCATCTCTCAGTCATGGTGAACAGATTCAGTTTGCAGAGATGAGATTTGGAAAATCTGTATTAACAAAAACCTCCAGTGATAGGATGACACTCAATGTTGATATTTCTCATCAGTATTTCACATGACAAAACGTTTAGGAGTTATTGCAAAACTATGTCTACCTGTGATAGCAGAGCCTGGGAAAGTTGGCTGGTGGTGGAAGCTCCAGCAATAGTCCAAGTGGTCTGAGGGGAACAATAAAGCCGATCATTACAGAGCTGTTCATTAGAAACACAGAAATGATATCTGGGAGATGAAAATGCCAAGAGGAGATACAAGGAACATAAACCGGAAGATCAGCGGGTGCTCAGGCTTTAGCATTCTAATTTGTCCAATAAAAAAAATGAATGGCTGGATCATTCATCCAAAAAAAAAAAAAAAAATGGAATTCCTATAAAAAGCCTCATACATACAGGACATAAAAATGCCAGTAGCATGGCCACATTAGGTTTGTTTTTTGCTAAAAAATGCTTTCTGCTAATTTTATACCTCCCAGTTTCCCACAATGCATCTCTGTAAAGTCATTGTGTAGTTGTTTAGTCGGCTCCAAAACAACACAGCGCTCTCTGTGCTCTGAAAATGCCATCTTTGCCATTATGGATCCTGTAATGCAGAACATTAATGTGGCAATGCTACTGATTCCGTTATGGTTGGGGAAGAGACTGAAACATCTGGGAGGAGATTAGCCGTTGTCAATGACGATTTTGGACCAATCCTTTGATATACCGTTGTGTATCTTCTTGATATTTTCCCCAACATGTACACGGGGCTGTGTATCTATCCAGAGAAGTTCAGCTTTATGCGTGTAACCTCCAGGGCCAGAGATGGCTGACATCCCTCTGTATATGGTGGGGCATAGTGGGTGTAATGCAAAGTAGATTCATTGGGCGCCAGACACTTCTTGGATGCAAAGAGATTTTATTTCTCTTAACAAACCTTTGGGAGAGAGGGTTAGGGCCAGGACACCCTTAGGTATTTGTAAAGTTAATTGGCAGACTCAGAGACTTCAACAGGAGGACAGTGGGGGGGGGGGGGGGGTTCAAGGGTTGGGGATTTTGGAGGGTATGGGGGTCGTTTTTTTTTTTTTCCCCTGCTCTCTCTCTCCCCTACCCCTGCAGGTGTCTTGGTGTCTCCCCAAGGGAGGTGGCTTCTTGGATCGGTCAGACACTCTTACCAGGGTGAGGTATGGGGGTTGTGAACTTGGTTACATATAATGTAAGGGGATTAAATACAGTGAAAAAACGGTATACATTAAATAAGGAATTGCAGTTCTTGGGAGCAAATGTGGCGTGCCTCCAGGAGACTTATGTTACGCATGTGTGAGGGGGGGTTTAGCGTCAAAACAATGATGTTTGTAGAAGGTGGGCATCTGGCTGATCCGGAGGGAAGGTATCTCTTTATAAAGGGGAAATTGTTTAATACAATGTGTACAATAGCAAATATCTATGCCCCAAATAGAGACCCTGATAATTTTTTGAACAAAGTATTGAAAAAACTTGAAGCCTTCAAAGAAGGCAAACTGATGATCGCGGGGGATTTAAATTGGAGCATAGATCCACGTATAGATTCCTCAGGAGGTACCCCTAGATTTACGGCTCACAGGTATGAGGCATTTAAAAAATGGCTTATGAATTTACAGCTGCTGGATGCATGGAGGATCAGCCACCCAAAGAAGGGGGATTTATACCTATTATTCTCCTGCTCATAAGTCATATTGAAGGATTGATTATATCCTGATAGAACACCAGTTAGCCTCAGGTTTGCAGGCCACTGAAATTAAAGCCATCACCTTGTCCGATCACGCCCCGGTTAAAATCAGACTAGAGATAGCTGGGACAGTTCCAAAGGCGAGGAATTAAAAACTGAATTACTCTCTCATTCAGGATCCGGATACAATTAGTAAAATAGAACAAGAATTGAAAATGATCAATGATACAACGGAAATTTCTAGGGCTACCTACTGGGAATCACACAAGGCTTATATAAGGGGGATCTTGATTGGGATAGGAGTGGGAAAAAAGAGAGAGAGAGAGGGGGGAAAGGATGACATCGCTCTATGGGGAAATTCAGGAACTCAAGCAAGGTACGCAACCTAGAGGGATCCCTGAGAGGCGAGAAGTGATAGGAGAAAGAAGAGAATTCGATAAGCTGTTTGAACAAGAAAGGAAATGTGCTTTCCATTCTATAAATAGGGAAAAATACATGGGTGGCAATAAATCAGGGAAATGGATGGCGAGAAGAGTAATAGAAAAAAGAAAAAAATAGAGCTTTTATACCCAAGATTGGAAATGAAGGGAGTAGATTTAAATTTTCCTCCCCCAACATTGCCAAAATATTCCATTCCTATTATAGTTCTCTATATAAAGTGGATCACAAAGAGGGGGAGAGAAGGAGGGAACGGATGAAGGACTATCTGCAGGGCCTAGACCTTCCCAGGGCAGAGGAGGAGGAGGTAGAGTCCTTGGAGGCTCCTATTTCGCAGGAGGAAGTGGAAAGAGTGATAAGTAATACTGAACTTGGAAAGAGCCCGGGCCCCGATGGATACGCTATATTATATTATATTATAAAAAAAATTTCCTAATTTTTAGTACCTAAATTGTGTAACTATTTTAATGCCTTAGGAGTACAAGAGATGCCCCGAGAGGAGTCATTGTTGGCCCACATCACTCTTATATTGAAGGAAGGGAAAGATCCCGCAGTGCCTGGAAGCTATAGGCCAATCTTGTTATTAAACACAGATATAAAAATTTTTGCCAAAATATTGGCTGATAGGTTGAAAGCTTGGTTACCCAAGTGGGTACATAATGATCAGGTGGGGTTTGTGCCTGGGAGGGAGGGGAGATATAATTCCCTGAAGTCCATCTTTTTGATCCAGGAAGTAATTAGGAGGGGCACCCCGGCGGTCCTCATGTCAATCGATGCCGAAAAGGCTTTTGATAGAGTTGACTGTGGGTTCATATTTGAAACACTGGAGGTACCTGGAGGTCGGGGAGAGGATGATGAGGTGGATTTCCTCCCTATATTACCATCCTAAGGCTAAAATTAGAGTTAATGGAACCCTGTCTTCTCCCCTTGAATTATTCAACGGGACAAGACAGGGTTGCCCTTGATCCCCAATCCTGTTTATTCTGATACTAGAGCCTTTATTGACAGCAATTCGAAAGAACCCAGACATAGGGGGAATCCGGGTCAGAGAAAGGGAATATAAAGTAGCGGCATTTGCGGATGAACTGTTCTGCTATATTTCCAATCCCAGAATAACAATTCCTATGGTACTGAAGGAATTCAAACGCTATGGTGAATTATCAAATTGTAAAATAAATGAGGCTAAAATCAGAGCTCTTAAATAGAACACTCTATGAAAGAGCAGAAGGCAATCCAACCTAGATTGCTCTTGATGTGGTGTAGGGGGGGAGTTGGAGTATTTGGGCATAAAGTTGACATCAGCCCCAAGTGATTTGTTTAAAGCGAATTATATCCCCCTACTCAATAAGATCAAGAACCAACTTAAAGCGGGGTTCCACCCATAAGTGGAACTTCCGCTCATCGGATTCCTTCCCCCCCTCCGCTGCCACAGTTGGCACCTTTCAGGGGGAGGAGGGTGCAGATACCTGTATAATACAGGTATCTGCACCCACTTCCGGGAATAGACTCCCACGGGAGTCACGCCCCCTCCCGCACTCCCCCGCTGTCTCCTGGGAAACACAGTTCCCAGGAGATTGTGGGGACCATTGAGAACGCGCAGCTCGACTCGCGCATGCGCAGTAGGGAACCGGGAAGTGAAGCCGCAATGCTTCACTTCCTGATTCCCTCACTCAGAATGGCAGCGGTAGCGACCGAGGGACAGTTCGGTCTCGGGTGCCGACATCGCTGGACCCCGGGACAGGTGAGTGTCCTTATTTTAAAAGTCAGCAGCAGCAGTATTTGCAGCTGCTGACTTTTAAAAAGAAAACATGGTTCTCGGGACTCCAGCTTTAATAAAATGAGATATAAGGCTTTATTATGGGTTCGCAGGATAAACGCTGTCAAAATGTTTATCCTGCCAATGTTAATTTATACTGTTCAGATGTTTCCAATTGTACTCCCCCCTGACTTCTTTAGAAAATTGCAATCTATGGTTGTAAAGTATATTTGGGCATGTAAATGCTCCAGGATTGCGCACGATATTCTGACTAAGGCAAAAGCAAGGGTGATTGGCAGCACCAGATTTTATGATATATTATCAAACGACCTCCATCTCCAGATTGGCTGTATAATAAAGAAGGGAAAAGTTGGGTTAATATAGAAATTGCACAAAGTAGTATTGATATTGAAAAGATGATATGGATTCCGTCACAATTTCGTGAGAGGATATAATATTAATCCTTTAACAAGGAACACATTTATGATTTGGGATAGACTAAGTAGGAAGTTTCACTGGGTTTATAATTCACCATTAATTTCACTAATAGGCACTAATTATTTCAAACCAGGGAAAGAAGAGCACTTATACTGTACAAGGTGGGATAAAAAAAAGAAGTGATGCAATTACAAGACATAATGAGGGGGAGTAGGTGTTGCACGTACACAGAAATCACGCGAGAATGGGGTAATAAACCTTTGGATAAATGGAGGTATGCCCTGCTACAACACTTTGTTCAATCACTACCACAGCCATTGAGAGGTAAAGCCAATTGAGAGCGATCGAAAAATTATTAAGTTCCCCAGTTTGTATAGTCAGGAGTATCTCGAAAATATATAAAATACTCAGGGGAGAATTGGGAAATGGGTTCCCACCTTATTTAGAGAAGTGGGAAAGAGAAATAGGGTGTCTGAGTGATGCGTAACACAGGGCGAGGATACTGAAAAGGGTGTTGTGGCGGCAAGAGATATGCAGACGTGGGGCGTGGCCAGCAGCCGAGGTGAATGGCCGCAGTGTGAGAGAGCTCTGACATCCACGGGCATACCGGAGCTCATAGAGCGACTCCTGAGCCTCAAAAAGCGGCGATTTTTACCCACATCAGGTCGGGCACACCCTGGGAACATGTCCAGGAAGAGAAAAGAAACTGGGAAGATCAGCAGAATGACGGACTTCTACATGCTTCCCCGCAGTACACAGGCCCAAGATGGCGGCAGAGAGCGTGGCAGGCTCTCTAGCTACAATAACAACACACGACGCTCCGTACCTCATCCTCACAAGGGGCACAAGGGAAAATATACTAATTCCCAGTCATCCTCAGCATCATCTAGCCCAGTTAAGGCGAAACAGCAACACATGCAGGGAAAGAACGTGGATGAGGAGGAAACAGACACATCCCTTAATGACACCAGGGAGCTCCAGGACTCCATCTTGGAATTTCCTACTAAAAACCAGCCGGTTATTGACACAACACTGAAGGACATGCTAGTGTCCCTCCGTAGTACCCTGCATGCGGACATATTATCCCTTACCAGTCATTTTAAAACAGAATTCAAGGCTGTCAACAGCAGGGTTACCCATATTGAACACAAGATGGGAGAGTTTGCGGGTGCCATCAATGAGGTGATTGATGCTCATAATGAGAAAGATGACGAAATACACCAATTAAAGTCCAAGATGGCCGACCTCGAAGACCGTTCGAGAAGAAACAACATTAAAATCAGGGGAATACCCGAGTCGGTTAAACCACCAGAATTGATCGCTTACTTCCAAAACATCCTGCAAGAAATGCTTCCTGATGCTTCGGTGACGGATCTCTCTATCGACAGGATCCACAGACTGCCGAAACCCAAGCACATTCCTGACCATTTGCCCAGAGATACAATTGCAAGGATTCACTTCTATCAAACTAAAGAGAAATTTCTTCAATGAATGCGGAATCCTGACAACGCATTACCATGCATCCAAGGCCTTTCATTCTTTACTGATTTGTCTGCATATACAATGCAAAGACGGAAGAATCTGGCCACCATAACCAAACCTCTAAGAAACCACCATATTACCTATAGATGGGCCTACCCTGCAAAATTGCTCATTACCAAAGATGGGAAAACGTTCCCTATCCAGTCAGTGGAAGACGGTATATGGTTACTGAAAGAATGGGATATCTTAGACAAGATAGAGGATCCACCTTCAAGTGCCTCATCACCTCGCCCACATTCTCCCACCTGGCCACAAGATGCAATTGAGTGAGGCTCAGGATATTTACAACCACTATTACACAAAGTTGTGCTCCGGTGCACCCGTGGAACTTTATTGGTTTCTCTTTTCGCTCCTCCGAAGTTACGGGATACTATCCCAACAGATTCAGTTGAATCGAATAATTTTGTTTTTATTATCTTCCTTTTTCTATATTTTTACTTAGAGACTTTTCGTTTCTGCTGTACTAACCTCTGAGACATTACCTAAACAGCTTTCCAACATCTGGACTCTGGTTCACTAATAAAACACTTCAACAAAAGGAACTGTACCTCAATCTTCAGTTTAACAAGGTTACTAATCCTAGGAACTTTATTTCAATCACCCTTCAAGATCAACAACATGGGGTTCAAAATCTCCTCGTTTAATGTCCGCGGACTGAACAGCCCACAAAAAAGGTCAATGCTTTGGAAAGAAGCCCGACTACTGCAAAGTGACATTCTTTGTCTTCAAGAGACTCACTTCTCTATATCCAAGCCTCCGAAATTCTCCCATCAGAACTTTCCAACAATTATTTGCTCCAAAGAATAAGGGGGGGTAGCTATTCTCATCAAGGACACCATATCTTTTCGTCAAATCTACAAGGACGTAGATGGCATGGGTAGATTTATTATACTGGTTGATGAGATAAACAACACAATATACACTATAGTAAATGTATATTTACAGAATGTGAAACAAATCTCTTTTTTGAACAAAATTTGGAAACGAGTACGTGCAGTGCAAAAGGGGTACACCATAATCTGTGGAGATTTCAACGCTATACCAAACAAAACTCTAGATGTCTCGGCCGAGACCCCGAAAAGTCGGGAAAGAGTAACCCTTTCGCGCTTCATGGCCTCAGAAAATCTACACGAATGAATGAATGAATGATTTGTAAAGCGCTGCAATTGCGAAATGAATCGCCTCAAGGCGACGTGTGGCGATGTCAACACTCGACAGAGCGGGACTATTCCTACTTCTCGAGTGTGCATCGCACATATTCAAGAATTGATTTCTTCTTGGTAGACAGGTTTTTGTTACAGAACGTTAGTATGTCCACCGTACACAATATTACGTGGTCAGACCACGCTCCGGTCTCTATTGTAGTGGAGGGATCTCGCACCGAGACAAGGGCAAACAGATGGAAAAACGATACCTTTCTTTACACACATCCAGACCAAAAGCATAAAATTACTAAAGAATTGCACGAATTCTTTAATACTAATGCCGGCTCGGTGCCAGATCCCTTCACAATCTGGAATTGTCATAAAGCTTACATACGAGGGATCCTCAGGAAAATGAGCAGTGTAGCCAAAAAGCAAAAGGAACAAACAACTGACTGATCTACTCCAGCAGATAAAAAAACGTAGAATCAGTAAATAAAAAAGCTCCAGACCCCGCCACTAGCTCTCAACTAGATAAACTCAGACATGATCTTAGATTGCTACTTATATCTCAACACAAACACACGGTTCAAAAATGGAAAGCAAACTATTATAGCCATGGCAATAAAGCAGGCAAATTACTAGCAAATCAAGTGAAGGAAAAAAACATCAAACAAAAGATTCCATTTATTTCCCACCCGATCACAGGCATTAGACTATCTAATCCCAAAGATATTGCTAATGCTTTTAGGGACTACTATAATAATCTCTATAATCTTAAAGACGACAATACAACCCACCAACCATCACCGGAATTAATTCAACCATTTCTAGACTCTCACTGCCCAAACTAAACGTAGACCAACTGCAATCTATCAACGCACCAATCTCTTTGTCTAAACTAAACAAAACAATACTATCTCTCCCTAATAACAAATCCCCAGGCCCAGACGGTTTTTCGTCTGAATACTATCGGACATTTCAATCCATATTAGGCCCACACTTATTAAATGTATTTGCATCAGCCATATCAACATCTTCATTCCCCTCAGAAATGTTAACAGCCACAATTGTGACTTTACCCAAACCCGGGAAATCCTCCGACACTCCACAAAACTTCAGGCCTATATCATTACTGAATGTAGACCTGAAGATTTACGCAAAGATTCTAGCCAACAGACTGGCACAATTTCTACCCACTTTGATTAAACAGGACCAAGTTGGGTTTATCCCAGGCCGTCAGGCACCAGATGCAACACGAAGAATTATTAACTTAATTCATGCAGCGGAATCCTCGGGCACTCCTTCTCTGCTTCTATCATTAGACGCGGAGAAGGCCTTTGATAGGATCCACTGGGGATATCTGAAACTAGTTTTGAACAAATTTGGCATCTTGGGAAATATAAACTCAGCAATTTTATCACTATATACTAACCCCTCTGCTATGGTATACACAGAGGGAATGTTCTCGGACAGCTTCAATATCACTAACGGGACAAGGCAGGGCTGCCCCCTATCCCCGCTCATTTTCGCTTTGCTAATGGAACCCCTGGCTGAAAAAATTAGATCACACCCAGAAATTTCTGGTATCATAATCTCCAAACAAGCACACACTATCTCCCTTTTCGCAGACGATGTGATTCTATCGCTTTCCAATCCCAACACCTCCTTGCAAACGGTACACAATATCTTGAACTATTTTAACCAAATTTCATACTACAAAATGAATGCATCAAAATCCAATCTACTTGCCATAAACATTGAAGAAATTACCCGTAAATCCCTACACTCACGCTTTCCATATCCATGGGCTGACAAACCTATCCAATACTTAGGGATAAAACTAACGACACCCAGCAGCAATTTATTTAAAGTGAACTTAGTTCCATTTATTTCCTCTATCCAATCAGAACTCACTAGACTAAAATCCTTCTGTTTGTCTTGGATGGGAAGGCTGGCGGCATACAAAATGCTTATATTACCAAAAATACTGTACTACTTTAGAGCTCTTCCGATCTCTATTCCAGCAAAATTTTTTACAACAGCGCAATCGCAGCTTCATAAATTTGTGTGGGCAGATAAAAAACCGAGATGCTCTCAGTCTTCCCTTTCAAGACATAGGAGAGCAGGGGGAATGGGACTCCCAATTTTAAAAGACTACTTTGCTGCCTGCTTACTGGATCAAACAAAATACTGGTTCCAAAACCATTCCTCTAAACATTGGGCCACTATAGAACAAGCCTGGTCGAACCCCATCTCCCTGAAATCCATATTGCTAGCAAATTCCTTCTCAAATACTCACTTCAAATCTAAGCACCCCATCATACAACTAGTACTAGACACATGGAAGAAATTCCGCTTCGATATAAGACAAAATTCAGACCTTAAGGAAATTCCCACTCCAATTAATACAATTTGCACACATATTAAAGATCTACAAACAACTCAGTGGGAACATAAAGGAATAACCCTAATCTCAGATTTGTTTGACCGAGGGAAAATCATTCCCTTCAACATACTAGCCCATAAATATTCTCTTCCTACCTCTGATTATTATATGTACATAAGAATCTCATCATTCTTAAACTCTCACCAGCTGCAACCTACTAGAATTCCACAAAAAGCATGGACTTACTGGACTGACAACTCTTCCTCAAAAAAAGGGATTTCCTTATTTTACACCTTAATACAACAAAATGATTCATACAATAAACTGCCAGCACACCAAAAATGGGAGTTAGAACTCTCCACGTCCTTTTCAGATAAACAATGGCAGGAAGCTATTAAATCTAACCAATGCTACACGAGATCTACAGCTCATTGGGAAACAGCCCAAAAACTACTACTTCGATGGTACTACACCCCCTACCTAACTGCAAAATTTTCCAGCAGCAGCTCCAATGAATGCTGGCGAGGCTGCGGAAAAGTAGGCACTCTTCTCCATATGATAGGGGATTGCCCTAACCTATGGAGTTTCTGGAGAGCAATATTCAAACTAATTTCAAAAATTACAGGTTTCATTAGAAAAGGTGAAGCAGAACTAGCCATTTTAAGCATAAACATAGACCAATACCCTCATGCTCTAAGATCAATAGTGATACAAATTCTAATGGCAGCCAGATTGACAATCACTGGATAGTGGAAATCTAGCAGCTCACCAAATATTAGTGAAGTCATCAGAAAAGTTGATGAGGCTTTTAAATACGAACAGATGATGGCAAATATACATGGTAACACACATCGTTTATATAAACAATGGGATCCTTGGATTAGTTTCAGAAAAATTGCATAAAAATTACACTTGTATACTTTTCTCTGCCTTTTTCCTTTCTTAGATATGCTATAGGGAGCCAGAGTCCCTAATTCCTTTATTAATAAAGTTTTCTTTTCTTTTTTTTATTCTTTAAGTTTAGGATATATACTCTCCATTTCAATATTCTGATTGACAACATAGATGTTTAATTATAATCAATCCACGATGGCTTATACAGAAGCTGTGATTTGAATGTAAAAAGTGATTGGAGATGTATCAATGATTTTGTAAAATTGTTATGCCATTTCTGGAAATACTTTGTATGGTATAATTTTATGAAATATTTTTCTTTTTTTGGAAAATCTTTAATAAAAAACTATTTGATAAAAAAAAAAAAAAAAAAAAAAAAAAAAAGAGATATGCAGACGTACAAAATGGGATTTAAGTTAATGACAAGATGGTACGTGACCCCCCCCCCAGAGGGCGCAAGGGTACTCACTAGAGAATTCCCCAACTTGTTGGAGGGAATGTGGAGGTTTGGGAACCTTTGCTCATATCTGGTGGGATTTTCCAGATAACGGGTGAAAGGGTTAAAATTATAAATTATCGATACAGGCATAGCGACCCCTGGGTGTCAAACAGACCGATAAAAAAGAATCACAATGAATTCAGGCTAGGGCAGAAAATCATCACAAGCCATCCTCAGACCCTACCCAGAATGACTTGAATGTAATCCATTTATCTTCCTATACCCTTGACCCTATTCAAATTCAGGTTCTCGCACGTGGACTGAGTTTCTGCCCGAACCAAAACCTAGATAAATTTGAGGTCCTTAAAGACCTACAGCTGTTTGCCAGGAAACTTATCTTAAAACGACTGTACTCAAAAGGAAAACCCACAAAACCGGAATTCGAATCCAAGCAATTGAAAGCCCTGGATGATCTCATAGACCTTCTTGAAGAAAACGACCCCCCAGATCTGATTGATCAAATTAACCTTGAACAACTTCTTGGACGACACGACCAAACTGAACCTATTGCAACCCTGAGGCCCTTATTGAAAAAGAAGTCTAATAAATTTCCACCACTAAGCACCAATGCAAATGTTTTAGCTTTCATCAAATTGACCTATAGTGCAATATGCAAGATCAAGAACTCATACTCCGATCAGGATAACTTATCCAAAATAGAAAGAGATGCACTAAAATCACTATCTAGCAATACATCCATTACCATTAAACCATCCGATAAAGGTGGAAATATAGTGATCATGGACAATGCCTTTTATGTTGACATGTGCAACAAAATCCTTAACAACAAAACGTGGTACCAGAAGATATCAGATAGTAAAATCACAAAGTTTAACCAAAAATTCTACGACCTAGTAGATAAGGACATGGCTTCGAATATACTCAGTAAAAATGAATGGGAATATATAAGAACGAAGAACCCACGCATACCAACTTTTTATTGCCTACCTAAATTACACAAGAGCCTACAGAAACCGTCCGGTAAACCAATCATATCGGGCAACGGTTCAATTTCTGAAAAATTGGAGTAAATACGTAGATGGATATCTCCGTCCGTATGTGGCTGAACTTCCTAGCTTCATACAAGACACCTTGAAATTACTTCAAAACATCGATGGCATGTGCATATCTCCATCATCATCTCTAGTAGCAATCGATGTGGAAGCACTATATAGCAGTATCCCACACGATAAAGGGGTCCTTTGTATCCGACACATCTTGTCGCGGGATAATGCAGTCAATCAACCCACTAAGGACTTTGTCCTGGGAGCACTAGAATATATTCTCCATCATAATCACTTTGTCTTTAATGGCTCCCACTACCTCCAGGTGCAGGGTGTTGCGATGGGGACTTGATGCGCCCCATCGTACACCAATATGTACCTGGGGGGAGTGGGAGCTGGCGTTGAATCAAGACAATCTTACCCCCTTTATGGAGCATATAGTGCTGTGGTTGCGCTATATTGACGATGTGTTCCTGATATGGGACACATCCGTCGAGCTACTAGACAAATTCCTGGTGGAACTCAACCATAACGAGTTTAACCTTAAGTTTACCATGACCCATGACACCTCGAGTATCACCTTCCTTGATGTGACCATACATAAAGATGCAAACGGCTTTCTAAGTAGTAGTCTCTATAGAAAGCCAACAGCGGGTAACTCAATCCTACATGCAAGTAGTTTTCACCATCGGGCACTCACAAATTCCATCCCCTACAGCCAATACTTAAGGATCAGAAGGAACTGTTCAGACAGCATTACATTCAAGAAAGAAGCTGATGCACTAAGGATGAGACTTCAAAATCGAGGTTATTCTATGTCATGCTTGAAAAAAGCATACAACAGGGCATGTAAAAAGACCTGGCAAGACTTACTGTATAAGCCATCATCAAAAACTCAAAAAGAGAATCCAATATCAATCATCACAGGATTCTCTAATCAGCATAAAAAAAAATCAAAGCAATTGTAAACAAATATTGGCATGTCCTAACAATGGTCCCGAATGTAGGCCCGTTTGTCCCAAATGTGCCCTCGTTTACCTTCAGAAGGGCAAGATCACTCCGGGACCAATTGGTGGCTAGTGAGTTTGAAGAAGGGGGCCGCAAGGATCCTTGTAAACTTTTTGGCTCCTTTACATGTGGGTGCTGTGGTTACTGTCGTTTTATGAACACCTCGAAAAACTTACTACTGCCTAATGGTGAAAAATACTCACCTAGACATTTTGAAAATTGCAGTATGCCCGGTGTGGTTTATCTTCTTTTATGTGAGTGCGCCTGCTTTTATGTTGGCAAAACCGCCCAAGAATTCTGGAGACGTGCCTATCGTCATCTTGCATCCATGCGGACGTGTAATCCCAGCCTTCCCCTGGGACGACACGTCACAAATGTCCATGATGGTATCTGTCCTAAGGTCTCTTTTGTGATCCTGGATCGTGTCCATCCCGGGATGCGAGGTGGTGATTGGAACAAAACCCTGCTCCAACCAGAGCAGAGGTGGATTTTACGTCTAAACGCCACCTCGCCACCAGGTTTAAATGGGTCTATTTCCTATAGGCCCTTTCTCGAGGGTTGGAGAACAAGGTCCTCCTACAACGAGAAACTTGTTGGATTGCGGACCTTGGGGCGACCTCACCCCCCGGACTCAATGAACACCTGAGGTTCAGACTCTTTTTAGAGGGTTTCTCGGGTGGATCCGAGAAGGAATGAAGATTATTTCTTACTCTCGTCTTGACCCTGAGGAGCCTCCTCTTCTCCCTCCGACACCCCTTCTAACTGACATTAGTCTTATTGAGTTAATTGTTCAGGTAATGGTATGTGACCGCATAGAATAATTATGGGGCCATTTGTTATGGGTTCCCAGGACAATTTATTCAGGTTTTCTCCATCTGATTATCGTGCGGTCATTTGAATTAATGATGTCCTATGTACAAGTTTTGTTTCCATCAGGGCCATTTGAATATATTGTATATTGGGTCTCTCTTTCCCCTTGGCTACTTAACAAGTAGGATAATTGGGATATATATTTGGAAGCAACATTATTTTCTTTGCGGTCAAAAATGCAAACCACCACAAAATTTTCGCTGTTTGCATTGATGTATGGAAGGGAGGCAGTTTTCCTTGCCGAACTTCCTGTTGAAATGCTGGTTAGTTTCTGTACGACAGCTGTGCTGCAATTCTGTGCTCACATACGCAAAGTTATCACTTGCAGTGGAAGTGATTTAAGGCTGCAGGGCTTATCTAGAAATGTATAGGCTGTCCACTTCCTACAATAAGGAAGTCAATACAGCTTTATGTCAGGTTGTGCACCTGCATTTGTTAATTGTCATTAAGATTTTTTTCAGTAGTTTAAGGTTATTGTATATATTTGCATTTTTATTTCAATCTCTCAAAATAAATCATTCTCCCACATGAGACTAGTTCTGTTTCAATCATGGAGGAGAAGAAAGCTGCAATGGAGATTGTGAAAGCCACGAAGGAAAATATTTCCAAGTCTCAGAACAGACAAAAAGGAAGCCTATGATAAAAAAAAAAAAGTACAGAAAAAGTATAAAAAAAAAAAAAACTTAATTTATACAGTGGGGCAAGAGGTACTGCTGTTCAACATGAGGAAACAAGGCAGGGAGGGTGGAAGGATAGAACCAGACTTCAATGTCCCTTACACAATACAGGCAATATCTGGGAAGCTGGTCACATAGTTAAAAGTTCAAATCCCTGTAGGCCGAGCTGAAGATTTTAATGAGCAGTGTGCAGCCCTCATGAACAAAACTAATGATGCCCTAACAAAGGACATAGGTCTGAACCTTGTAAGCAGAAGTAGGACGTGTGCCACTGTTACTTCCCATTAGCGGGAAGCTGAGGATTTGATCAGCTAAAATGGCCGAGTTGAGTCAGATACAAGGAAGGCAAGGCCTATGATCTCCAGGAGACACGTGTATTGATTTACTTACGGTGGGGCTCCCTAGAGAGGAAATAGATGGGATTACTACACCAGCATAGAAGTGGAAGCAAGTGATTGGGAATGGTAAATTCAGTCATATTAAGTGTTTCTGTTGCCCAAAAATGAGGCACTTTGCAAAAATGTGCCATGCTTTGAAGACTGGACAACAGCAGGCCTGTGTTCTTCCCAGGACAGCACGGAGAGACATGCCAGTTTATTCATTATGTTGGCAGTCAATGCCTTTCCGTGAAAGTGTTTCTAGGCAACAGTGGGCACCCTACAATAGTTTTGCAGTTAGAAATGGGCAGATAGAGAAATGTGCTCACAGTAAGCTTTGTTTTTTGGCACAGTTGAAAGGAACATATAATCTGCTTTGTCTCTTACTCTTTTCAGGTACTGAGCATCGAGAGGTGGAGCATGATGGGAGGATGCAGACCAGAAGAGAGCCTGAGGAAGATGCAGATGATTTCCTGATCGTGGCTGAATTGGAATGGACTTTCATCTGAGCAAGACGACAAACTTTCATCTGGGACTTAATTTCCACAAACTTTCAAAGACATTGTTAACCCTGTTCAAAAATGTTGCAGCCTTCCAGGGACAACAAAACAAAAGTCTGACCGCCTAGAAGATATGGTGGTCCTCCCATTTAAAATCGGGGGGGGATTTTGCCCTTTCCTGGACAGGTTGGCAATTGTTTGTGCTTTTATAATAAAGTCCATTTTCTGTTTAAATAGTTTGTAAAATAAAAAGAAATTTATTTGACCTTACTGATTCTGTACAGGCTTCAGTCCTATGTCCTTTGTTAGGGCATCATTAGACTTGTTCATGAGGGCTGCACACCGCTCATTCAAATCTTCAGCTCGGCCTACAGGGGTTTGAACACTCTTCGAAGCCACTGCAGGTTTAACTTTGATTACATCCAAAACCCCTTGCAAGCAAGGCAAAATATTTAGAAAGGGTAATCAATTTCAACATTTATTATAGCATAAGGTAGCAGTTTGTGGAGGAAATACCCAGCTTGCGTTATCAGGGATTCTTTTACTAGTAAAAATAACGTATTCCTAAAAATGTTAGTAAAATAACAAATCACAGGATTATAAATGCACCATGGGGTGTTTGATTCCGGTCTAGCTCTGCATAGAAGGCAATTATCTTCCATGTTTTATTGTCAAAGCTTTGTCTCTCATAGTGTGACAGGTGAAATGACTGAGGCTTTAGACACACACTGTCTGCTACTCACTCTTACACACGGTTCGATTGTTGGCAGCGGATTGTCTGACAGACTGTTGTCCTAAAATTGTGCCCTTGGTACGCTCCTTTTTGACAATTGTTGTCCGAAGGGTGGCGTTCAAGAGCTGAAATTCCTCGTAATACATCACTACGTTCACGTTTGTGGCACGACAATTATGTAACGTTAGTATGCAAGACAAGTTCCTGGCAAACACCCTTTTGATAAAGATCAGACACTCGGTTGGCCAACATTTGTACGGTGTGTACAAGGCTCTACTGTGTGTGTGATTACTCCAAAGGAGTGTGTGTTTCTCAGTCACTGTCTCAGAGACAGTGAGAGGCTTACACATTATGATGGAGTGTGAGGTACACCGATTAGGAGTTAGGGAAACCAATGAACTCTGCATTACGCACAGTGTAATTTCACAACGTGTTTAATTGACAGAGAGGGACTCAGTTTCTATCTGTCACCCAGAGCTTGAGAGAGGTGACTGTGTGAGGATGTGAGAGTTCGAGCCTTAGACCCCTTTCACATTGAGGCGCTTTGGGCTAAAAATAACCCCTGTAAATGAATTTTAAAGACATCTCCATGTTTACCTGAACTAAAACTCAATGGGTTTCTGAGTCCCCAGCTCCAATTCCCAACATACTTGTAGACTTAAAAAGAAAGACATGTTATTAAAATTAAATGTAATTATTTTGGTGATGCAGATTCATGGTCTAGTTTTGAAAACTAAGATGTGTTAAACACTCATAATGTAAGTTTTTGGGCTATACATACAACATTAAAGACCTTAAATTTAATTTTCACGTAAATTAATGTTCCGAATTCTGTATGATTAACCACAGCCATTGACTCAGATCCAGTAACCAGGCAGTACTCTATGGAAAGAAATGAATATTAATGACATTAAAGCTCTGGAAGATTTAATGGAATTATGGGATGAAGGACACACAGATGAAACTGAATATATAGAAGCTGACCTTCAAGCTATTCAGGAAAATGTTTCCATATTCAGATAAAGCAAATAAAGTATGCCTGCTCATCACCCAAGACAGCAGCTATTGTGAACCTGGCACTGGAACCGGAAAGTTCAGAGAATCTGTACAAAGTTCATCTGGACAGAAAAAAGGCCGTACAGTATTATGGTTGACAAAAGCAATGTGTGAGTGAGAAGGAATGTGCCATTTTAGCCAGGTACTATAATGTTGGATTTGTCGACATGCCAGTGTGCAATGATGCCAAAGCTGAAAACATATTCAACTGCATTGCATCATCCATGCTTGACAAAGGCCTTGAATGGTCTAATTGTGTAGGATTTAGCAGTGACAACTGCAATGTGATGATTGGCAAAAACAACTCTGTATTGTCAAGAGTGAAAGCACAGTCCCCTCATATTTACAGTGCTAAGGAGCTCTCACTGTCACCTGAAGAACTGCTCATTGACATCTGCTACCACTTTGAGAAAAGTTCCAAATGAAGAGAAGACCTAAGAGAGTTTCAAGAGTTCTGCAATGTTGCCCAGCAGAGAGTCTAAAAGCATTGTCCTACATGCTGGCTTTCTTTAGGGAAAGGTTTGGACCATCTGCTCCACCAATGGCCAGCTTTTCTTTCATATTTTGAGTCAAACATTAAGAATCAGAAATCAGCTCATATTCAATGAAGGTTGAAAGATCCCCCAAAAAGAAACTCTATGCATGCTTTCTCCATAACGTTACACAATGCCTTTACAAATTCAATTGGATTTTTCAAAACAAGGCACCTATCCTCTTTAAGTTGAATCAGAGTGTACATGAGCTCCTACATGCAATGGCAAACAGATTTATAAAGCCAAAAAGGTATTGAGAGAAAAAAAAAAATCAAACATTCAGGAAATAGATGTAAGCAACAATGAAATTCACCTCCCAGATGAAGAGCTTTTTATCAGGTACCTGGCAAGGAGGCAGTTGCTAAGTGAGGAAGGACAAGAGATGTCCCCTAACAAGACAAAGCAGTTCTTTTAAGATGTCAGAGCATTCTATGCCAGGAGCTTTTACAAAAATTTTGGAGAACTTCTCAATGCAGGACCAAATTTTGAAGAATATATTAGTGGTCAATATGGAGAACCAAGATGAGATGAATCCAGAGCAGATTTTTATTTTGGCAGAAAGATTTCCAAATGTGATCGAGGCAGATGACAGAACAGCTCCACTTGGAAGTCCTGGATCATGTCTCAGCTAACCCTGAGGGACTGGTGCCAAACTACAAAAATTTGCCAGTTGGTGAATTCTAGGGGAAGCTGTCCAAAGTAAAGTCTGTGAGCACAGGACAGTTTGTGAGCACAGGACAGTTTGTGAGCACAGGACAGTTTGTGAGCACAGGACAGTTTGTGAGCACAGGACAGTTTGTGAGCACAGGACAGTTTGTGAGCACAGGACAGTTGAGATTCAAAGAGATCTGCCAGATGATGAAGCTTGCTTTTGCTGCTGCCAAATTCTAATTCTGCAGTCTAACATGTTGGAGCTATAAAAACAGATGGTTGTGGACGTGGCCCGGGTTTTTATATTTTATGGGCCCTAAAAATTTTAAATGTAAACTTTAAGGACATCGAAAAAGTTATCCAAGCATTTAATGCCATAAAATGCTTCCTAAAAAGCAAGAAAATGAGTCATTACGTAAAGCACGTGCAAAAATGTATGCTTTCTATGCAAGTCACCAATGATATACAGAAGAGAATGAAAAGCTTATTTCATCACAATGTCAGTAAATGGTTTCAGTCAATGTTAAGTGTTTCCAAAACTCCCACCACATGTCACAGGCTTCTGGGGGCAACAAATGACTCCTTTCTTAAAGCTATCGGTAAAGCACCAAATGACCAAATATCAGATTTGAGTGTCAGGTTGGATATTGTATATTATCTGGAAGCTGTTATGGTACTTCAACATCTGCAGAGACCAGGGGTGGGTAAGAATATGACTGTGTAGAGGTGGGAGAAGAGAGTGGACCACCAATATGTCACTTTCTGAGCACACAGTGTCTTGTACAATCATTGGGGTCCAGCTGCATAGACATCGATGAACCAAGTAACAAGTTAACAGAAAAAGAAGAAATTAGGTTCAAGATATATTGTGAACAAGTAAGACCAACCTTGTTGAAAAAAAAACTGCAGAGAACACATTCTCTTTTATCACCATTGGGACAGAACATTTACAATGTGGAAAATGACTTATAGAAATATCATGAGAGGTTCAGACTACCACATGAAGAAACCAGATCATCAGTCCTGTATGTGAGACATGGACAATGTAAGAGGATGTTGAGAAGTCCATGTTTGCAAGTTATCTTTCACAAACAAATATGACAGCAGATCAGTGTTATAGAGAGAAGGCGATAACTGGGACCTGTCACCTTCTCTCCTGGTCACACACGTTGCTGCGAGCAATACAACCAGCATCCAAGCAAAAACCTCAAGAACCAAAAAGAACCTGCATGTGTCTCCATTCAACCTTAAAGAAAACGTAGACATCCCACCAGGATCCAGAGATTTGAGAAAAGTACTATGTGAAAAGTGGAACACATTTCCTGAGAGCTACATTTCAAGATATACAAAGAAATACTTGGGATCACCAGTGTTCTGGTCAGGGCTTTTGTTTTTTAACTACTTAAACGACCGCCCACCGTCATTATGTCGCTACTTACCATTGTTATGGCAGCAGCTAGCTACCATCACCCTGGTATTTTTAAAATTAGAATTTTAAAATGGATTCACCGCAAGATTTATCGGGGGCGTGAGAGCCCCCACCTCCTGCTGCACTCGGGTCATCTCTGCAGCTTTCCGGAGCCGTCAGTAGCGGCAGAGACGATTGCGTCTTCTCCCCTCACAGCCTGCACGGCGGAATGAGGGAAAGATGGCCCCCGCTCAGATCTACAGCATTGGAGGGCGGATATGACGTCAAATGCTCTTAAAAAAGGGGAATTTTCTTTTTTCAGTATTTCAAAAATACTACTTTTTTATTTTTATTATATTGCATTTTAGTGTAAATATGAGATTTGAGGTCTTTGATCCCAGATCTCACATTTAGAGGACCTGTCATGCTTTTTTCTATTACAAGGGATGTTTATATTCATTGTAATAGGAATAAAAAGTAACCCACATTTTTTTTTTTTTTAAAGGACAGTGTAAAAAATAAAGAATAAGAAGAAAACGCACACGCGCCCGCATATGAAAATGATGTTTAAACCACACATGTGAGGTATCGGCGCGATCGTTCGAGCGAGAGCATTAATTCCAGCCCTAGATCTCCTCTGTAATGCAAAACTGCTATCCTGTAGAAATTTTTAAATGTTGCCTATGGAGATTTTTAAAGGGTAAAAGTTTGTCACCATTCCACGAGTGTGCGCAATTTTGAATCATGATATGTTGGGTATCAATTTACTCGGCTTAACATTATCTTTCAAAATCTAAAAAAAAATATTGGGCTAACTATACTGTCTTCTTTTTTTAAGTACAAAAATAGTGTATTTTTTCCACAAAAATTGGGCAAGGCCGCTGCGCAAATACGGTGTGACAAAGTATTACAACAACCACCATTTTATTCTCTAGGGTGTCTGAAAAAAAATAATAGGTGGTTAAAGCTTGCACAAGACCAATGATTTGGCTGTTAGTTGTCTTCCTGTCTCCGGCCCATTCTAGAAAATGAGTTTGCCTTCCTACCTCTACCTTGTTGAGAAAAATATTTTTCCTAATTTGTCAGAGGGACACAGACAAAACATGTCCTCCATCCTGACTTGTTGGGAAAATTTTTTCTCCAATGTGCCAGAGAGACATGATGATACATGTTGTACACCCGCTGTCTGATTTGGGCCCATTATAAAGTGGTACTCAAGTTGTTAGAAAAAAAAAAAATCGAATAGCTGACTTTCAGTCTCTCTCTTTAAAATGTGCCCATGTGCTCACCCCCAAGTGGAAGGCCGGTATCGCTGAGAATTTTATTAGTCTGAGATTTTAACCATGCTTCCAGCCTCCATTGACCATGATGTGGAAGTTCTTCTGGATAGAATGGTCTCCTATTCACAAGGACGACAGCAAGTACAGAAGCCCTTCCTCATGGTGAAGAAACGTGGAAAAGGTGGATATGGAAGAGTATTCTTGGCAAACAAGAAAACAGGTCAGTGAATGACATAAAATTATAGATAGGCAACTCCTATCCTCATATTAATTAGTGGCTCCAAATTAATAACTACTGCAGTAGGTAACAGACATAAAATATACACTCCATCACTTTCCAAATAACTGTCCTGCTTTATTATGACGCAATTGAAGGTTTTTATACACATGATTAGATATCACATTAATATTGCAATTGTACTTTTATGGTAACAAGGGGCGTAACATAGGCAGATTAATTCTAATCAGAACTCAAAAGAATGCAGACATGTAATGAAAACATTATTAGTGCCGTGTGCACAGTGAGGGCAGTGTGCAATATATATATATATATATATATATATATATATATATGTTAGAATAGAATTATATACAGAACTTACAAATTTCTTTTACAGTGAATTAATCTAATCACCATTTCAATATCCTCTACAAAAATATTTATGTATATGTAATCTGTAAGATAGACTTTCCATGAGGTCACTAATTGTAGACTTACTGTAAAATAAAAAGGAGCAGTAAAGTATAATCCCAGATCAACACTCTTAATAAAGAATAGCAGGTATGTGCAGTCAGAGAATATGGCCCAATGCCATGCAGATGGCCATCCTTGATGATGAAGGATATAAACCTTTGGTTGACTGGCAAAACAATTTCAAGGTAGATAACCCTTCCTGAAGCATGGAGAAAGCTTCCCACTGGGATACAAAGGATGTTTATTAAGCGTTTGGCAATTGGATGCCAAAAAAATAAGTCAAAGTATCAAAGTCCTCAAACAACACAAGTGAAAGCTGGAAAGAAGAAGATTCCAGTAAAAGGAATTTGTCTGCACAGTCTGAGAGATCATTGGCTTCTCACCTGAACATGTCACAGTGCAGTGTTTCTCAGCTCTATGTCTGCTTGCCTTTTGAACACAAACACTTCTGGGTCTCAGGTCTGAGTTGTTGGGCCAGAGCCACAGGAGGACAACATGTCAGAGGCACCAATTATGTTTGATAATGAATTCTCCTTACATATTTGGTGCAGAGGTAGACAATGGGTAAACAAAAATTGGTGAGTGATGGCAAGTCTGAAACAACATCACATATGGCCAAATTCTCAGCTATGTGGCTTTCCTGAGGCTATAAATGGCAGCGTGTTCCTCTGATTCATGTGCGTGGTGTGATCTGACCCTTATCCCCCTAAGGACCAGACAGCTGCACAGCTGTGTGTGGGGAAGTGGACAGCTGGGGGGTGGGGCAGTTGCAGTTTCTCCTTTTTTCTAAACTCCCTCTGCTCAGGTGTGAATGCAGCCTAACATTTTGGAACTATAAATCAGGAGGTTGAGGATGTGGCCAGGTTTTTATATTTTATGGACCCTAAATATTTAAATGTAAACTTTAATGACATCAAAAGGGTGAATCAATTTATAATGCCATCAACTGCTTCTTCAAAAGCCAAACAAGTAAATACTTAAACACATGCACAATTTTTTTCATACTGTATGTTTTTTTATACAAGTCAACAATGATATATAGAAGAGAATGAAAAGCATAGCCCATGACATCAAGGATTCAAAACTTTTACCGATAAGTATCTCCAGAACTCCCACCGAATGCCATAGGCTTCTGGGGGCAGCAAATTACTCCTTTTTTAAAGCTATCAGTAAAGCCCAAAATGACCAAATATTGGATTTGAGTGCTGGATATTATATTTTATCTGGGAAGCTGTTCTGGTACTTCAACATTTGCAGAGAGCAGGGGTGGTTAAGAATATGACTGTGTAGGAGTGGGAGAATAGAGTGGACCACCAATATGTCACTTCCGAGCGCACTGTCTTTTACAATCATTTGAGTCCAGCTACATAGACACTGATGAACCAAGTAGCAGCATTTGCTTTGACAGGAAAATTAGAAATGAGGATCAAGGTATATTTTGAGTGAGCAAAGCCAATCTTGCTGGATTAGACTATGCAGAGAACCACTTACAACTGTGCTTTTTAGGTAGGAATTCCAGAAGACGTGATAAAGAGATGTGCTGTTCAGATTCCCAATGCCCTCAAATTCATAGCAGAGAAAGAACTTGTACACATGAATTTGAAGACAGAAAATGTTTTGGTATTTGACAAGGAATGCCAGTGTGTGAAGATCACAGACTTTGGCCTTGCTAAAGTCAGAGGGACAGTGATAACATCCATTGCAGCAAATCCTACATGGCCCCAGAAATGCATGATGTGACTATTTCAGGTGGACTGGTTGTAGATGACATCCTCGATGTGTGGGCGTTTGGTGTCATCCTTTGCTGCCTACTTACAGAGGAGTTTTCATGGCAGATGGCCATCCTTGATGATGAAGGATATAAACCTTTGGTTGACTGGCAAAACAATTTCAAGATGGATAACCCTCCTGAAGCATGGAGAAAGCTTCCCACTGGGATACAAAGATTGGTACTTTGACATCTTTTGGTGTAATCAATTGCCAAAAGCTCAATAAACATCCTTTGTATCCCAGTGGGAAGCTTTCTCCATGCTTCAGACAGGGTTATCCATCTTGAAATTGTTTTGCCAGTCAACCAAAGGTTTATATCCTTCATCATCAAGGATGGCCATCTGCCATGAAAACTCCTCTGTAAGTAGGCAGCAAAAGGATGACACCAAACGCCCACACATCGAGGATGTCATCTACAACCAGTCCACCTGAAATAGTCACATCATGCATTTCTGGGGCCATGTAGGATTTGCTGCAACACCTGGATGTTATCACTGTCCCTCTGACCTTAGCAAGGACAAAGTCTGATCTTCACACACTGGCATTCCTTGTCAAATACCAAAACATTTTCTGTTTTCAAATCCATGTGTACAAGTCTTTTCTCTGCTAAGAATTGGAGGGCATTGGGAATCTGAACAGCACATCTCTTTATCACGTCTTCTGGAATTCCTACCTAAAAACACAAAGTTGTAAGTGGTTCTCTGCAGAGCCTTAACCAGCAAAGTTGGCTTTGCTCACTCAAAATATACCTTGATCCTCATTTTTCTTTTCCTGTCAAAGCAAATGCTACTTGGTTCATCGTTGTCTATGTAGCTGGACTCCAATGATTGTAAAAGACACTATGTGCTCAGAAGTGACATACTGGTGGTCCACTCTTTCCTCCCACTCATTCACAGTCATATTCTTGACCACCCCTGGTCTCTGCAGATGTTGAAGTACCAGGACAGCTTCCCAGATAAAATATAATATCCAACTTGACACTCAAATCCAATATTTGGTCATTTTGGGCTTTACCAATGACTTTAAGAATGACTCCTCTGCTGCCCCCAGAAGTCTGTGGCATTCGGTGGGAGTTCTGGAGATACTCGTCAAGGATTCAAACCTTTTACCGATGTGATGGACTATGCTTTTCATTCTCTTCTATATATCATTAGTGACTTGCATATAAAACATACAGTATGGAAAAAGTTGTGCATGTGCTTTAAGTATTTACTTGGCATTATAAATTGATTCACCTTTTCGATGTCATTAAAAGTTTGCGTTTAAATATTTAGGGTCCATAAAATATAAAAACCTGGCCACATCCTCAACCTCCTATTTTATAGTTCCAAAATATAGTTCCACACCACGCTTGCGCATGAATCACAGGGACACGCTGCCATTTATATCCTCAAGAAAGCCACATAGCTGAGAAAATTTGTCCACATGTGATGATGTTTTTTTTTTTTTTGCCACATCAGCCAAGTACTATTCGTGAGAGGATGTTGTTTCAACTTTTCAGTCAAGCTTGTTCCTCAATACTTACACATCATTGTGGCGTTTTCCGTATGTGAGTATGCTTTTCATTCCATGAGTGCCTTATAAAATGTTTGCCCTCTGCCATTTCTGGTTATTTATTATCATACTACTATATTCCCCCCTCCCCACCCTCCCACCCCGGACTCCCCCCCTATTTGGGAGAGAGAGAGAGAGACCCGGCGCAGCCTCAGACTGTTGTTAGTCCATTTCTACTATTTCTGTTTTTTCCAGAGCCTGTCAAGGTACATACAGTAGCTTATTTCTCAGTTTTGTATATTATATTTAGGGTGTGTTTTCTGCCTTGTCCTCCCATACTTCAGCTGCCTGGTTTGAGGCCTTGAACCTAACCCAGTCTCTCCATGTCTCCTCGTATTCCTCCATCTCCATTCCTTCACTATATCTTAAGTACTCCATGCGGTAGATTTCGTCTATGTTGTCGAACCACTCCCGCATTGATGGTCTCCTACTGTTCCTCCAGTGCCTAGGGATGAGACTCTTAGCTGCATTAAGGATGTGCGGCAGCAAGATTTTCCGGTAGTTTTTGGAAGGTATATTGCTGCCGTGATGCAGACACACCCAGGGGTCATCTGGTACTTTCTTGTTGGTAATCATGTATGTAATCTCCCTTACCTCCTCCCAAAATTTTCTTATTTCCGGACACGCCCACCAAATGTGCGCAGCAGTCCCCATTTCTCTGCACCCTCTCCAGCAGAACTGCGACGTCACATCCTGTATTTTATGTGCTAAGTCCGGGGTGATATACATTCTGGCCAACACTCTAAAGTTCATTTCAGCGATCCTGTAATTTACTGATGTGCCATTAGCTCTACTCAGGATTCTCCTCGCCTCATTGTCACTAATCTTGTTTCCTATCTCCTCCTCCCATTTCCCAAGAAATCCTGGTCGCTCAGTCTCTCCCATTTCTATCAGGGTTTTATAGATCCTTGACATTCCTCCCCTCCTACTTTTCTTTAAGAGTACTTTCTCAAGTGGGTAGAGGTCTTCTATTGATCTTATTGGCTGCGGGAGGGACTCTACAAAATGTTTGAGCTGCCTATATTTCCAGCTATCCATGGCAAAACAAGTGTCTCTTGCCCTGAGTTCCTGGTAGGTACACAATGTTCCCTGGCTGGTGATGTCCTTAAGCTGGACGTCATCACTCAGGATCCATCTTCCAGCCACGTCTTCCCTCCCCGGCGGGAAATAATCCGTGCCCCTAAGAGGGACTAGCGGCGAGTTATATTTCCACTTCTCTCTAATGTATATCTTATCCCAAGTGTTTAAAACATGTTTCGTGATATCAAATATTTTTATATTTAATTTTCTAAATTGTGGTGGTATCCAAACATTTTTTCCCAAATCTACTTCACTCCTTGTGTTCTCTATTTTCACCCATTGTTTATCTATATTGTTGTTAACCCATTCTAAGATACGTGACAAAATCGCAGCTGTGTAATATTTTTTAATATCTGGTGCTCCCCATCCCCCTCTCTTCTTGCCATTCACCAATTGTGCGTACTTTACTCGCGGCTTCTTCCCCCTCCAAATAAATTTTAGAAACAGTGTGTGTATTTTATTCAAATAGCTCTGTTTGACAGCCAGTGGTAGCATTTGAAATTTATATGTGATTTTGGGAAGGATTGACATTTTGAGTAAGTTTATTCTACCACCCCATGACAGTCGATTCCGCGGAAATCTATTTAGCTCTACTCCGATTTCGTTGAGGAGGGTCATGTAGTTGGCTTGGAACATTGTTTCTCTTGTTAATGTTATTTTTACTCCCAGGTAATTCAATTCCCTTACCCCCCATTTGAAAGGTAGACTCTTTTGATAGGCCTTATCTCCTCCTTTGTCTTCTACCACTTCCATTATTTCCGACTTGGTCGCATTTACCCGGAAGTTTGATAGTTGACCGTAATTTCTGAGGGTCGCTAGTAAGTTGGGGAGGGTGATCCTTGGACGAATAACAAAACGTGTGACGAATAACAAAACGTCGTCTGCGAAGGCTGCTATTTTATATTCTTCTTCCCCTATTTTTATACCGCTGATATCCGGGCTTAGTCTGATCTTGGCCAGCAACGGTTCTAGCGTCAGCACGAACAGCAGCGGGGAGAGTGGGCATCCCTGTCTGGTACCATTTTGCATTTCAATGGGTCCAGACAGGGTACCATTGATTTTGACTCTTGCGGTGGGGTGTGTGTATAATGCCTTGATCTTTTTAATCATTTTGTCGCCAATCCCGAACTCCTCCAAGGTGTTCCACATAAAGCCCCAGTCTACCCTGTCGAATGCTTTTTCAGCATCTATCGACAGGAGTAGACCTGGGGCTCCTCTGTCCTTCATTATCTGGGTCACCATTAGCGTTTTAATGCTATTATCTTTCCCTTCCCTCCCTGGTATAAATCCCACTTGGTCTGAGTGGATCATCTCTTTTATGACCCTTTTCAATCTATCTGCAAGGATCTTTGCGTAGATCTTTGTGTCTATATTCAGAAGGGAGATGGGTCTATAGCCAGAGCACAAAGTGCTATCCTTTCCCTCCTTCTTTATGACGGCAATGTTTGCTTCTAAAGCTTCCTTTCTCACCTCCCAGCTTACCCCGATCCCATTGATGTAGGAGCACAGTATGGGAAGTAGTGGTTCTTGCAGCTTTTTATAATAGAGGGCAGTCAGTCCATCAGGCCCTGGGCTTTTCCCGTTTGGGATATCCTGAATCGCTCTTTTGACTTCCTGGAGGGTCACGGGGGCATCTAACATGTTACAACATATACATGTGAGCGCTAACATTCAACCAGTATGAAACAGCTGGAGCCCCCTAAAAAATACATATATTGCTTCTAATACAAAGAGAATGAATGACTGAAGGGTGGTTTCATAACTAAAATAAAACATATAATGAACAATAAAAATTATGAATTTGTGCTGATCAGCTTGAAACTGAAATGCTAAAGTCCAAAATGAAACTAAAACTGAAACTGAATTAGTCCATGATAAGCTACTGTAGAAGGCAGCCCTGTAGATCAGGATGAAGCAATCCTCTGAGTACTGACCTTTGTTAGTGAATTCTTTTTGACCGTGGTGAACATGACTACAAGTGAGGCACAATTTTTTGCGACACTGGTACATTCCAATTAGGGGAATGAGACAGGGTGATATTGTTTTGGAACTTTTTTGGCCTTTGTATTTGCTGGGCGCTACCAGGTTTTTAATGTTCCTAGTCTTCCGATACGTAAACATTGGTTTGGAAGTGATGGTAGATTTTAAATGTGGATCCTGACAAAGGATGGACCAGTGTTTGGTGAAAATACGTTCCATGGCTTTATATCTGGAATGAAACTGAGTCACGAAACGGACGGGCTGTGCTTCAGATTGGGTAGTGTCATTGGCAGATGTGGGTGATTCTGACAGATAGAGATCGAAAGCTTCATTTACAAGTTCAGGTGGAAAAGCTTTATCCATAAACTTTTGTTTTAGAAGGGACCCTTCTATGATATAGTCTGATTGTCTGGTGCAATGTCTATTTCTCTTATACCATCTCACAATTTCATTTGTATCTAAATTTATTTTTATTTTTAATTATATCATTTTTATTTTTTATTATTTTAATTTTAATTTGATCTATCCCTTTATTGACCCAATACATTCACTCTCTCTCTTTCCCAACCATAAAACATTTCTATGATGACTTTTTTCATTGTCAGCAATACTCCCATTACCAATATTGTTCTTTTATTCTTCACTCCAGCATTTCTCTTACATTTGCACACTTATCCATACATTATCTTTTCCCTTCTTCTGTTTCTCCTGTCTTATTCAAGTATATCAGCTACTGTTGCTCATAACATCTCTTTTACTTCCTTATTTGACACTGCAGCACGTAGCCACAGTACACAGCTCTTTGTCCGAGTTTGATAGACCTCTCCCCCCTCCAATCAGGGCTCGCCTTAGAATACATATGTTTCGACCTATCACATGTCACGTTAGGCCTGAGGAAGGAGCGTAGCTCCGCAAACGCGTCGCCTATCCCAACACAGACCCGGAAGTGACCCTGCTCCCCGGATTGTACACAGCGCGTTCCAGCGACAGGACACAGCGAGTATCCGGCAGCGCACCCTGTCATAAGAATAGAACGCCACCGCACGATGTGACTCTACACCTCATCTGGGACACCTGGCATGATTATCTCACCCTTTGTACGCCTGCTTTACTTGTACCCTTGTGAGTACTTGATTTTAAAGATACATTAAATCTGTTTTTAATACTGCACTTAGAGTGGCGCCATTGTTGTTTCTCTTCTTCAGCATCTGACATGTTACTATCCTCTTCCGTGATTTTTTTTAATTTTGCCTCTTTTAGGAACGTTTTGATGGCCTCGTGCCTATGTTTGTCCTGTTCCCGAGAGTGACCCTTTTTTATTGCATATAGTGCCTCATAGAACGTTTGAAAGGCTCCAGCTATATCCTGCGTTCTATGTTTGATTTCCCCCGAACTGGTCCTAATGCTCTCTATATAGTTATTTGCTTTCTTCTTTTTTAGGGCCCTTGCCAGGTGTTTGTCGGGTTTGTTACTATACATGTATCTCTCTTTTTTGACCAGATAATACATTTTACGTGTTTCCTGCTCTAGGGTTGTCCTCAGCTCTTCCCTCTTTTTGAGTAAGTTCGTCCAGACCACCCTCCCGCCTGATGATTTATGTTGTTGTTCTAATTTATGGATCTCTTTAGTCAGGGCTAGTCTTTGATTTTTCAATCTCTTATTTTTTCCCCCTCCTATCATCATAATGATCCCCCTAATATAAGTTTTATGGGCTTCCCAAATTGTAGCCTCATTTACCTCCCCTGGAGTATTAATTTTAAAGAACCATTCTAATTCCTCCTTTATTCTCTTTAAGGTATCGCTGTCTGCTAAGAGGTCTTCGTTTAGTCTCCACCCTGTGCTCTGTATCACGGTTTCTCCTACCCTTAGGAATAGACTCACAGGTGCATGATCCGAGAAGGTCATATTACCAATGGTGGCCCCTGCAGTTTCTTCCAGCATCCTATGCTCTATCAAGAAAAAATCGAGTCTTGAATATGTCCCGTGCACGGGGGAGTAGAAAGTGTAGTCCCTGGCGTCTCCCTGTTGTATCCTCCAGACATCTACCAGCTGGAGCTGGTGTAGTTTATTCTTTAGTTTCCCCGGCCACACTCCCCCTCTCCCCCGCGCACGGGACGTACAGTCCCTCTCTGGGTCCAGGCATAGGTTGAAGTCTCCTCCCACTATTGCTCTCCCCGTCTTGAATGTCTCGAATTTACTCAATATGGTCATGACTGTTCTGTAGGTGTTTTTATTTGGCCCATAGATGTTCGCCAGAGAATACTTCCATCCGTTAATTTTCCCTTTCAGGAAGAGATATCTCCCCTCCGGGTCTGACAATCTCTCCTCTAGTTCGAACCTCGTATCCCTGGCGAACCCTATGGCAATTCCTCTAGCACCTCTTATTGGTGAGTCACTGTAGTACCACTCTGGAAAGTCCCTGGAGTAAATAATTTGATTCCTCTTGGTACTGAGGTGTGTCTCCTGCAGCATAGCGACCTCGGCCTTCAAAGACTTCAATTCCCACAGGATGTTAGCTCGTTTAATACAGGCACTCAGACCCCTTACATTATAAGAAATATTTTTTAAGTTGGGTGACATCTCTTGCCCCTATATAGGATTTTACTTTCCAAGAAACAAGCTCCTAGTGTTGTTGGTTGCGCTGGGCTCTCTTACTCCCCCCCTCCCCCATCCCCCCCACCCCGTCACCCTCACCTCCCCCACCCTCTAAACACCCCACCTTTCCCACACGCCCTCCCTCCCCCCCTTCCCCAACCCTTTGGGGGTATAGCGGGCCCAACATCGGCCCAAAAGGTATAACCATGGCCTTCCTCTACCACCCGGCCCCCCGGTTGTCCCCCAGAGGTTGAGCTCGGTGCGGGGTTTGGTCGAAGATGCGGGATTTACGTTTGTTGTATGGGAGCTGTCCATCCCGGGGTTCCCTCCCTCATGCCTCTCACCTCCCCCCCCATCCCGGTCCCCCCCTCCACCCCCCCCACCAGCCCCGTGATCACACTACATCATTGCTAACCAGACAACTTATATGTCTGTACTAGCGCTTCCCTAGAACCACCGTTTCCTCTCTTTTCCCTTTTCTTTTTTCTCTTTTTTTCTTTTCCTTTCCCTTCTTTTCTCTTTTTCCTTCCTTCCCTTTTCCGCATTTGATTTGCTACAGGTTCACTGCAGGTTTCCAACCGGTCTCCAGGTGGGTGTTTCCCCTATTGAGTCATTTTTGGTATTTTTCTCCCACCATCCCGGGATTTCCGCAAGAGGTATTTCTAGGTGTTCGCAGAATTTTTGCACGTCTTCCGGGAATCTAAGCACGGCCTTTTGGCCTTCTTTGCGTCCAATCAGGCAGGCTGGGAAGCCCCAGGAGTACTGTACTCCATGCGCTTTCAGGGTTGCTAGGAGGGGTTTCTGGATTCTTCTCCTATTGAGGGTCTCTGCTGCAAGGTCTTGAAATATTTGCAGGTTTGTATCTTTGTATTTAGCCTGGAGATTTCTCTTTAAGTTGGAGGTTATTTGTTCCTTGTCCGCGAAATTGTGGAATCGTACGATGACATCTCGTGGCGAGTCTCCCCTGATGTCTGGTGGTTTTCTTAATCTGTGTACCCTGTCCAATTTAAGCTTTCGGCCAGCTTCCGTTGGGTTCATCAGATCATTAAAGATTTCTTCCATTTTGGAGCGGGAGATTCTCTGTTCCATCTTGTGGTTCCGGAAGGCCTCTAATCCGCAGGTTCTTTCTTCTGTTACGATTTTCTTGGTCCTCCAATCTATATTTGATATTTCTTTGTTCAACCTGCATAGCTTCCATCTGCAGCTTCATTTTTTGGATTTCGGCTCCTTGTGTTTCCACTGTGGATTCCACTTCCTCCACTCTTTTCAATAAGTGGCTCATATTTTCATGCACTATGTTGATCTCCTCCTTGATTGAGACCTCTAGTCTGGCGAACATTTCTGCTATTTCCTCCTTGGTGGGAAGTGTCCTGTCTTGCTGGGGCTCCACTACAAGTTCTGCTCCTGTATCACTGCCTAGAGGTCTTATATCCCCCTCAGCCATTTGTCTTCTTGTTCCCGCTTTCCCTGCGTGATCAGGTGTCTTATTTTTTGTGCCTGTTGCCCCTATTGATTTACTCGGGCTTTCCTTGCTACCGTCGTTCACCATGTATCTCCTGATTGTGCCAGGGCTCGAGCTAGTCCTGGGAGGGTTTACTGTAGTCCCTCTTGTTGACTTGCCTCTCATTTCCCTGTTTCTTCCAGTCCCTGCAGGGACAGGCTAATGATGTATACTGACCCAGAAAGTGATAGATTGCCCGCGCGTGGTGTTGACCGTGTAGCTAATTGCCTGTTATTAGTTTTATCTGTTCCACCTTTGATCACTCAGGAATATGTTCAATATTTTTTAGGAGCCTTCCTCCTGTTTGTACGTTTATTGCACATCTGACCGGGTTCCCGGACTGAGAGTGTACTGCAGGGCTAATTATGCTTTATTAACACAATCCTGGGCTCGGGGATGAAATCTAGCAACCCACTCCCCGGATGCATCCCCGGGTGTAGCCGGAGGCGAGGGGCTCTGGGGGTACTAATATCCCTGTAGATTCACCCTCACCACCTCCCCTACCTTCACACTCACCCCTCTTCCAGGTATGTCCAAGCATTCACTGATACTCAAAGTAAACACTATTGTATTTTTAGTATACAAGGTATATGGGACCCATCACATTATATTGCTAATAATATCACTTTTAAGGCAGCGGTCTGCAAGAAATGAAAAGGCAGGAATATCCATACATTTATGTGTCATAAAAAGGGATTTACATAGATTTTTATAGTTCCACACCACGCTTGCGCATGAATCACAGGGACACGCTGCCATTTATATCCTCAAGAAAGCCACATAGCTGAGGAAATTTGTCCACATGTGATGATGTTTCATACTTGCCATCACTCACCAATTCTTGTTTACCCATTGTCTACCTCTGCACCAAATATGTAAGGAGAATTCATCAAACATAATTAGTGCCTCTGGCTCATCAACTCAATCAACTCAGGCTGAGATCCAGAAGTGTTTGTGTTCAAAAGGGAAGAAGACGTGGAGCTGAGAAACACTGCACTGTGACGTGTTCAGGAGAGAAGCCAATGATCCCTCAGACTGTGGAGACAAATTATTTTTCAATACGATCCTCTTCTTTCCAGCTTTCACTTGTGTATTTGAGGACTTTGGTACTTTGTTTATTGAGCTTTTGGCAATTGATTACACCAAAAGATGTCAAAGTACCAAAGTCCTCAAATACACAAGTGAAAGCTGGAAAGAAGAAGATCGTATTGAAAAAAAATTTGTCTCCACAGTCTGAGGGATCATTGGCTTCCCACCTTAACACGTCACAGAGCACTGTTTCCATCACATCAACTCTTAGCTCCTTGTCGTCTTCCCTTTTTGACCACAAACACTTCTGGATCTTAGTCTGAGATGATGGGCCAGAGCCAAAGGAGGACAACATGTCAGAGGCACCAATTATGTTTAATGATGAATTATCCTTACATATTGGTGTCAAGATGGATATTATATATTATCTGGGAAGCTGTTCTGTCTCTGCAGAGACCAGGGGTGAAGTCAAGAATATGACTGTGCAGGAATGGGAAACGAGAGAAGAGAGTGGACCACCAATATGTCATTTCTGAGCACATAGTGCCTTGTACAATCATTGGGGTCCAGCTGCATAAATATTAATGAACAAATAGTGGCAGCATTTATATTGACAGAAAATGAAGAAATGAGGTTCAAGGTATATTTTGAGTGAGTAAAGCCAACCTTGCTGGATAAGGCTCTGCGGAGAACACATTTCTTTTATCATCATTGGGACAAAACATTTACAATGTGGAAAATGACTTAAGGAGATATCATGAGGAGGTTCAGACTACCACATGTAACAAGTCCAGTCATCAGTCCAGTATGTGAGACGTGAACAATGTAAGAATATTCTGATGTTGACAATTGCTTGTTTGGTAAATATCTTTTGCACATAAATCTGACAGCAGATCAGCGTTATAGAGAGAGGAAGGTAACAGGCACCTGTCACGCCTCTCTCCCGGTCACACACGTTGCTTTGAGCAATAAAACCAGCATCCAAGCAAAAAACCTCAGGAACCAAAAGAACCAGCATGTGTCTTAATGCAACCCTAAAGAAAACTAGACATCCCACCAGGATCCAGAGATTAGGGAAAAGCACTAAATGAAAAGTTGAACGCATTTCCTGAGAGCTACATTTCAAGATGTATAAAGAAATACTTGGAATCACCAGTGTTCTGGTCCGGGCTTTTGTTTTTTTTAAGCTTGCACAAGACCAATGATTTGGTTGCTTGTTGTCTTCCTGTCACCGGCCGATCCTAGAAATTATTTTGCCTTCCTCACTTCTAGCTTGTTGGGAAAATATTTTTCCTAATATATCAGAAGGACACAGACAGAACATGTTCTCCACCCTCTGGCTTGTTGGGAAAAGCTTTTATCCAATGTGCCAGAGAGACATGACAATACATGTTATATCCCCGCTGTCTGATTTGGGCCCATTACAAAGTGGTAGTCAAGTCATCTAAAAAAAAAATAAAAATTGAATAGCTGCCTTTCAGTCTCTTTCATGTGCCCCTGTACTCACCCCCAAGTGGAAGGCCAGTATCACTGACATTTTGCTAGTCTAGGAGATTGTAGCCATGCTTCCAGCCTCTGTTGACCATGAAGTGGAAGTTCTTCAGGATAAAATGGTCTCCTATTCACAAGGACTACAGCAGATAGATGTGCATAAATAATTCTTCACGGTGAAGGAACTTGAAAAAGGTGGCTATGAAAGGAGTATGCTTGGCAAATGAAGGGAAAATAGGTCAGTGAATTATACTAACCACCATTAAAATAGTGTCTAAAAATATTTATGTATATCTTTGTAAATGTGATTTTCCCAAGAGCTCACTAATTGTAGACTTACGCTAAACCAACACTCTTAATGAAGAATAGCAGGTATGTGCAGTCAAAGAATAAGGCCCAATGCCAGAATTGATCACATCTCTATACTTAGAAAATGTATAACACATTAACACATATGTGGGAGCAGTCAGTCTGGGAAGTACATAATGCTAACAATGCTAGAACCCACCTCACTGACTGGAGGACATCTGTCTGACTTGCTGAAGCTTCTAATGCATCTTGTGAAATTCTCAGTGTGCAGTGAAATCAGAGCAAGGAGTTGTACAGGAACCTCTCCAGTAAATTTGGCTGCCGATTGCTGGTAAGGCTAAAGTTTAAACTTTAAATGAAGCATAATACATTCTGATAATACATTCCCAATACAGGAGCAGCAGATCTTATTAAATTTTTGAGATTTAAGTTTAAGGACTTATACCAGTCGTGATTCTCTCTCGTGGAGATAAAGATCAGGGTGAGGCCATGGCGACACATAACTTCTGCTAAACCCCAGATTCTTTCATTTCCAATAAAACACGGGTGGTCAGCTCTCTGGCAGCAAGCATCGGAAGGAGTATGAAATCGGGAGCCTCCGAAATCTGTTACTGCATCCGAAACCCACACGACGTTATCTACTGGAAATTGAACCTGCAAGCACTAGAAGTAGCCTTTTTTAATCGAGACTCTAAGTAGCGAGGTTGTCCAAGGGATCCTTATTTCCTTACTATTTGCAGCCTCAGTGGACCCTGAAGCTTCCATAACTCAAATGGGGAAGCACTATGGAATCTCCTTAACCGTAATCCCCTTCACGGTTACCAATGATGTCCTGGCTAGTGACACAGACCTTGGAAGACAGATGATAGATGTAATTATATGTGTGTAGGAATCAATGACCATAATCTCTTCGGAGAGGTCTATCCCGCTTGGAAATTAGATCAAATTGATGAGATTGGTTACACAACTGTTATCTCCTATATGATCATGCTTGCTAGCAAGGCCATGACTGCAAGTGCCTCCTGTCTTGCGACTGCAAAAAACGAATGGAGGCTATGGACGGATCTTACACAATCCAGAGTCACTGGTTCCTTTCCCAGCACGCAGCGACCAGGGCCGCTCCAATTATTCAGAATCATATTGTTGTTCGGAGAGCAATAGTCATTCTGATCGTAGCCGTCTATAATGCAGGAAATACTATATCGAACCTAAACTCATCTGTCGCCCACGCTGTCACATACTTAAAAGATGGCCGGACTGACCAGATTCCAGATTGTGTGCCAATACGTGATCGGGACGAGATCCCCCATACTGGCTGTCTCATCGTATAGAGCACAAGTAGCTACATTTATCAGCCGAATGGAAACATACCGGGACTCCGTTTCTAAAGTTCTTGGGTTCTTCATCAGCTCCTAAGTTCAACGCAAGTAATTTTGAGGCATTATTTGCGTTCGGTTATGCATCAGTACATACCACTACAATGTGCTCTTACCTGCCAGGTGAAGTGATAGCCGACCAGGTTAGTTACAAGGTGGTCGGGCCTATGCATTGAAGGCGGCCAGCAGCGTCTCATCCTAATTTGCCAGGAAGTTGGGTTTGGAAGCAGAAGTCACCAAAGTCGCAGAGTTGCATGATGGAGTTCATAGAAGATGCAAGAGAGCCCCCAGAAAAAAATTACAGGGTTTGAGTCTGTTTTTCCTTTAGATAGAACCACGAAGAAAACCAGAGGCTACAGTGCCATATCTATTCCCTACTATTTTACTTTTATACTTAATGGGTCAGAATCATTTCGATCTCTTCCCAAGATCCATTGTACCTGATTACTGTCTCTATGATGACTAGTTTAAGAAAAAAAAAAAAATTCTTGAGATTTGCAAGTGATCATACAGAAATTATCAGCTATAAATTTCCAGTTCCAGATTTAAGATAAATTATTTTTAGTTCAATCTCATTTTATTGAGAAACCAAGGAAAACAAACATAATATGTAACACAATGTTACAGAATCATGTAGAAAAATACAAAAAAATTGATAGATCCACAGAAGTCAAGTTGGCTATTTTAGGATAATTTTACAGTTACGATGCACAGTCAATAAACACAGTAGAAACGTAGGAAAAACTATTACTTACAGGCAATGTTATCATAAATGGTGTCTTAGGTTTATTTAAGCAATGTGTAACATGGTGGAAAACTGTCTCCTGCAGAAAGCATATGCCACCATGTGGCTAAGGAAGCATTGTTTAAACAAATGCTCTAAAAGCAGGTGAGGACTGAGCAAAGCTTATAGTGTATGATATAGACTAAGGCAAGGGTAGAGCCAGATTAAGGAGGATGAAGGGAGGAAACTCCATCTGGGTCAAGGTGTAGTGGCATCAAGTTCACACTCTGCCCATGTTACAAACTCTGTGGAGTACCGGAACATGGACCAAGAAGTCCACATAACAGAGAATCGTTCCTCATTATCACATTCCTGAGCCAACAAAGATAATTTTTTTTTTTTCACAGGTCAAGGAATGGCTTTGAAGTTCATAGATAGATGTAGAACCAATCAGGAATCTTTCCTACGAAAAGTTCAGCATTTCATTCTTTTGTCTCATTCCAACATCATCGGATGCTGTGATCTTATCTCCAAAACCACTTACAACTTTGTGTTTGCCCAAGAACTGGCTCCTGTTGGTGATCTGTGCGCTCTGATTCTACCAATTGTAATACATTTAGATATACATGTGGCTGCATTTGTTTCTTAGTTTTGGATAAAGTTACAGTTTGAGATGTAAAGAGGGTAAAACTCCTGTCAGTCCTTTTGTGAAAAGAATTCCCTTCCTCTCCCGGAGATGCAACAGGAAGTGGGAGGAAACTCTCTTAGTTGACATTAGTGCAGCTGTCCATGTTGGAAGATTCACACTCACCTTTTGTCCTGACAACTTTAACATTTTGAATTTTCAATCACTTTGATTCAACATAGGTCACCATACATACACATAAGAATTCATCTCTAGTCTAAAACTAAATACGTTATAGCTATACACCTGTTTCTGGATAAGTATTCTGAATTTCTCCTTATCTTTGCTCTACTGTTTTTTTAACGTCAATTGTATTTTTATTTTATCTTATTTTTTTAGGTCGGAATTCCAGAAGACGTGATAAAGAGATGTGCTGTTCAGATTCCCAATGCCCTCAAATTCATAGCAGAGAAAGGACTTGTACACATGGATTCGAAGACAGAAAATGTTTTGGTATTTGACAAGGAATGCCAGTGTGTGAAGATCACAGACTTTGGCCTTGCTAAGGTCAGAGGGACAGTGATAACATCCAGGTGTTGCAGCAAATCCTACATGGTCCCAAAAATGCATGACGTGACCATTTCAGGTGGACTGGTTGTAGATGACATCCTCAATGTGTGGGCGTTTGGGGTCATCATTTGCGGCCTACTTACAGAGAAGTTTTCATGGCAGATGGCCATCCTTGATGATGGATATAAACCTTTGGTTGACTGGCAAAGCAATTTCAAGATCGATAACCCTTCCCGAAGCATGGAGAAAGATTCCCACTTGGATCCAAAGGATGTTTATTGAGCTTTAGGCAATTGATTACACCAAAAGAAGTCAAAGTACCCAAGTCCTTAAATACACAAGTGAAAGCTAGAAAAGTAGATCTCATTGAAAGGAATTTGTCTACACAGTCTGAGGGATCATTGGCTTCTCGCCTTAACATGTCACAGAGCAATGTTTCTCAGCTCGTCTTCTTCCCTTTTGAACACAAACACTTCTGGATCTCAGTCTGAGTTGATTGAGTCGATGAGCCAGAGACACAGGAGGTCAACATATCAGAGGCACTAATTATGTTTGATGAATTCTCCTTACAAATTAGGTGCAGAGGTAGACAATGGGTAAAACAAGAATTGGTGAATGATGACATGTCTGAAACATCACATGTGGCCAAATTTTCTCAGCTATGTGGCTTAATTGAAGATAGCGTAATCCTGTGATTCATGTGCAAGCCTGGTGTGATCTGACCCTTATCCCCCTGAGTACCGGACAGCTGCACAGATGTGGGCGGGGGGGGGAGGGGGGTGGACAGCTTTGTGCAGGGGTGGGGCAGTTGCAGCTTCTCCTTTTTTTGCAGCCTAACATTTTGGAACTATAAAACAGAAGGTTGAGGATGTGGCTAGGTTTTTATATTTTATGGACCCTAAATATTTAAATGTAAACTTTAATGACATAGAAAAGGTGAATCAATTTATTATGCCAAGTAAATACCGTATTTATCGGCGTATAACACGCACTTTTTTCCCCTTAAAATCAGGGGAAAATCGCGGGTGCATGTTATACGCTGATCACTCCTGCTTTTTGTGAGCAAAGCGAGCCAGCCGCCGATATACATAGATAGCCAAGTGTACTGGACTAGGTTCGGCTAGCTCCGCTCACAGTCACGCCCAGTCCCGCCCTATGATGGACATAACACAGGGACTGGGCGTGACTGTGAGCGGAGCTAGCCAAACCTAGCCGGGTGTAAATGCCGGCTCTGCCAGTCACTCATATGGTGCCGCTGCCGAGATACACAAAGCCGTTCTCGGCTCTTCTCTGGTCTGCTCGTAGTCTCGCCCTATGATGGACATAACACAGGTCCAATGGCGGGACTACGAGCGGAGACGAGAAGAGCCGAGACCGGCTCTGTGTATCTCAGCAGTGGCGCCATATTTAAACCTGAAAATGATCTGACAAGGCTCCTTTATAAATAAACTACCAGACGCATGGGACCCCATTACCGCTGAGGAAGTCCCGTTGGACGATACGCGTGCGGGAGCATCCCCAGACGTCACTGCAGCAACCTTATTATTTGCTGTTACCATTTGATGTGTATACACCTGATTTCCCAGCACTGGGTACAGTGCCTTTTATGTGAGTAACTGTCTTTTAGAATAAAAGATCTAGTTTTTAGCTATACAGAGAGCACTATATTATTTTTTACATTTCATGTGACTACAGATGAAAAACACTTAAAGCTACTGAGCAAAAGAGGTGCCTGGCTTTCCATTCAAGATCTTTACCCTAACCACCATTGGTGGCGAATGCCTGTGTGACCTTCCGGTTAGCTCAGGGGTCCACTTTGTAAGGTGAGCGGTTGGGCTAGCAAGTGGTTTGAGCACGAATAAGGAGCACTTCAGAATTTGCATGAAGCACCCTTTACCACCGCTGATGGTTTTGGCTTTCATATTCCATCCATGTTTTCTCCTACATGATTCTATATGGACATTCCTATCATTATGTTGTAGCTGTTAGATTATCTTTTTAGCGCTGCACTGTTTGTTATTGTTAAGGCTGCAAATGACACCGACAAGCCTGGAGATGGACACTGATAAGGCTGGAGGTGGACACTGATAAGGCTGCATTGATGGGCATTTAAATGTAAGTTTTTTTTCCTTAAAAAAGTGTTTTTTTCCTTAAAATTCCCTCCTAAACTTGGGGTGCGTGTTATATACGCCGGCGCGTGTTATACACGGATAAATACAGTAATTTAAAGCACATGCACAACTTTTTCCATACTGTATTTGTTTTATGCAAGTCAACAATGATATATAGAGGAGAATGAAAAGCATAGCCCATGACATCAGTAAAAGTTTTGAATCCTTGATAAGTATCTCCAGAACTCCCACCGAATGCCACAGACTTCTATGGGCAGCAAATGACTCCTTTCTTAAAGCTAATCGGTAAAGCCCAAAATTACCAAATATTGGATTTAAGTGTCAAGTTGGATATAATATTTTATCTGGGAAGCTGTTCTGTTACTTCAACATCTGCAGAGAGCAGGGGTGGGTAAGAATATGACTGTGTAGGAGTGGGAGAAAAGAGTGTACCACCAAGTAGGTCACTTCCGAGCACACAGTGCCTTTTTACCATCATTGGAGTCCAGCTGCATAGACACCGATGAATCAAGTAGCAGCATTTGCTCTGACAGGAAAAGAAATGAGGATCAAGGTATATTTTGAGTAAACAAAGCCAACCTAGCTGGATAAGACTATGCGGGGAACACATTTCTTTTATCATCATTGAGACAGAGCATTAACAATGTGGAAAATGACTTAAGGAGATATCATGAGAGGTTCAGACTACCACATGTAACAAGCCAGCTCATCAGTCTTGGTCACACACGTTGCTGTGAGCAATACAACCAGCATCCAAGCAAAAAACCTCAAGAACCAAAAGAACCTGCATGTGTCTCCATGCAACCTTAAAAAAAAATTAGACATCCCACCAGGATCCAGAGATTTGGGGAAAGTACTAAATGAAAAGTGGAAAACATTTCCTGAGAGCTACATTTCAAGATGTACAAAGAAATACTTGGAATCACCAGTGTTCTGGTTTGATTTTTAAAGCTTGCACAAGACCAATGTTTTGGTTGCTTGTTGTCTTCCTGTCATCAGTCCATCCTAGAAAATAGTTACCCTGCCTCCCTCTAGCTTGTTGGGAAAAAATATTTTTCCTTATTTGTCAGAGGGACACAGACAGAACATGTTGTTTTCCATCCTCCGACTTGTTGGGAAAAGCTTTATTTCCAATGTGCCTGAGTGATATGACAATACATGTTGTACCCCCGCTGTCTGATTTGGGCCCATTATAAAGTGGTAGTCAAGTCACTAAAAGGTTTGAATCCTTGACGCGTATCTCCAGAACTCCCACCGAACGCCACAGGCTTCTGGGGGCCGCAGGAGTCCTTTAACCTTATTAGTAAAGCCCAAAATGACCAAATATCAGATTTGAGTGTCAAGTTGGATATTATATTGTATCTGGGAAGCTGTTCTGGTACTTCAACAGCTGCAGAGACCAGGGGTGGTCAAGAATATGATTTTGTAGGAGCGGGAGACAAGAGTGGATCACCAGCATGCAATACAAAAGTTATCCCCACACTAGTTTAAGTCTCACCAGGTGTAAAGCTGATCTTGCTCTCCAGAGATGAGAGGTTCCAGGTGCTGGCTCATGCTAGTAGAGACTATGTGCAAACGAGAAGATCTGGACAGCCGCACTCCAGGAAGTAATAATCCAAGTTTCTTTATTTTAAAATTTAGGAACACATCAGATACAGGACATCGTGTACAGAGTGTACAGATCATAGGCTAACGCGTTTCACACTTGTCCAAGTGCTTACTCATAGCTGATCACCAGTATGTCACTTCCGAGCACGCAGTGTCTTTTACAATCATTGGGGTCCAGCTGCATAAACACCGATGAACCAAGTAGCAGCATTTGCTTTGAGAGGAAAAGAAGAAATGAGGATCAAGGTATATTTTGAGTGAGCAAAGCCAATCTTGCTGGATAAGACTCTGCAATGAACCACTTACAATTTTGTGTATTTAGGTAGGAATTCCAGAAGACGTGATAAAGAGATGTGCTGTTCAGATTCCCAATGCCCTCCAATTCTTAGAGAAAGGACTTGTACTCATGGATTTGAAGACAGAAAATGTTTTGGTATTTGAAAAGGAATGCCGGTGTGTGAGGATCAAACTTTGGCCTTGCTAAAGGTCAGAGAGACAGCGATAACATCCAGGTGTTGCAGCAAATCCTACATGGCCCTAGAAATGCATGACCATTTCAGGTGGACTGGTTGAAGAGGACATCCTCGATGTGTGGGCGTTTGGTGTCATCTGCTGCCTACTTACAGAGAAGTTTTCATGGCAGATGACCATCCTTGATGAAGGATATAAACCTTTGGTTGACTGGCAAAATAATTTCAAGATGGATAACCCTCCTGAAGCATGGAGAAAGCTTCCCACTGGCATACAAAGGATGTTTATTGAGCTTTTGGCAATTGATTACACCAAAAGAAGACAAAGTACCAAAGCCCTCAAATACACAAGTGAAAGCTGGAAAGAAGAAGATCTCAATGAAAGGAATTTGTCTGCACAGTCTGAGGGATCATTGGCTTCACACCTGAACACGTTACAGAGCAGTGTTTCCATCACTCCAACTCTCAGCTCCTTGTCATCTTCCCTTTTTGACCACAAACACTTCTGAATCTCTGTCTGAGATGATTGAAATAATGAGCCAGAGCCACAGGAGGACATGTCAGAGGCACCAATTATGTTTAATGATGAATTATCCTTACATATTGGTGTCAAGTTGGATATTATATATTATGTGGGTAGCTGTTCTGATACTTCAACATCTGCAGAGACCAGAGGTGAGGACAGACTCCACTCCCCGGATGGGACTGGGGGGGACAACTACAGGCCACAGCATTATCCCTATAGTTGTGGCGGGTGGATGTCCCCTTAGGCCAACCGGAATAAAACACAGGTTGATTTTCTGCCTGCCCAGGCTCGGCCTCTAGGATATATGGCATGCACAGACTATTTTCTTTATACAAAGTGCAGTGTAATGGCACACATTAAAAACTTTCTGGCGGTCTGGTGTCACCAAGGTGTTATATTCACAGTTACAATGATACAAAATTTAACAAAAAAAAACAGTGTATCATTGTATTTGTTGAACCCTACTGAAGGGTGATGTTGGCTCTCGGATGGGGATATTTGTTATACCGATATTATGCCTCACTGTAAAATCTATCAATAAAAAATATATAATGAGAAAATTGCTGTTCACAGACGCTCTCCACCCAATCTGACAGAGCTTGAGATATTTTGCAAAGAAGAAGAATGGGCAAAAAAATGTCCCTCTCTAGATGTGCAAAGCTGGTAGAGACATCCCCAAAAAGACTTGCAGTTGTATTTGTAGAGAAAGGGGGTTCTACAAAGTATTGACATACAAAATGACCCCCCACACTTTAAACATATTTATTTGTAATGTGAAAACTATTCATCATTTTCCTTCCACTTCACAATTATGTGCCACTTTGTGTTGGTCTATCACATAAAATCCCAATAAAATTTGTTTTTGTTTGTAACATGACAAAAATTAAAGGGGTACAAATACTTTTTCAAAGGCACTGTATGTTGTTGCCATAACATGTGCGTGTTTGATGGACATCATCATCTAGTGATTGATATGTATGGTGGAGCCAGATGTGATTGGAGCAATTTGATTTTGTGTTCCATACTGAGATAAGCAGTAACTATTGATTTACGATTGTGAGCGCGCACTTTATATATTCATTTGTAATAAGCAAATTTTAAACCAATCCCACCACTATGGAGGTGGTTTCCTATCTGGTTTTTATATTTTTTGCCATACTATCCTTTTCCTGAGAGGAGCGGAGGCTAGTCATATTTCTTGGGTGCCAGATCCATACACCCATCTCAGCTTGACCGATCAAACGTTAATTGGGGGGCAATTATCTCTGATAGATTTGCTGAATGTGTGGAGTGGGATCACAGCTGAAAAGTTCCTTGTTGTATACAGAAATTTCTAACTACAGGTGATTAATGTACTGAAACTAGTCAAGTGTATCATTATATTTGAATTAACCACTTAAGGACCAGGCCTAATTACTTAAAACCCCCAAACATTATTAAAATATAAATAATATACACACACACACATATACACAACATTTTTTTCCCCAGACACCATAGAGAATAAAATAGTGGTTGTTACAATACTTTGTCACGCTGTATTTGCGCAGCAGTCTTATAAATGCAATTTTTTGGGGAAAAAAAAAAAAAAAAAAAAAAAAAAAAAAAAAAAACACACTTTATTCAATTAAAAAAAAAGAGCATTAAAGTTATCCTTTTTTTTCTTTTTTTTTTTTACATTATGAAAGATAATGTAATGCTGAGTAAATCGATACCCAACATGTAATGCTTCAAAATTGCGCCAGCTCACGGAATGGCGACAAACTTTGACACTTTAAAAATCTCCATAGGCGAAGTTTAAAAATTTCTACAGGTTCGAGTTTTGAGTTGCAGAGGAGGTCTAGTGCAAGAATTATTGTTCTCACTCTAATGGTCACGGCGATACCTCACATGTGTGATTTGAACATCACTTTACATATGTGGGTGCGACTCACGTATGCGTTCTCTTCTGTGCGCGAGCTTTAAATTATTTAAACAATGAAAAAAAAAAAAAAAGTGCGTCACTTTTATTTCTATTACAACATCCCTTGTAATAGAAAAAAAAAAAGCATGACAGGACGTCTTTAAAGAGGAGTTCCACCCAGGGGGTCCATTAAAAAAAAATTAAAAGTCAGCAGCTACAAATACTGCAGCTGCTGACTTTTAATTGGACACTTACCTGTCCCTGGGTCCAGCGATGCGGGGGTTCGAAGCCCCGCTTGTCAGCATTTCAACTGTGGGCGCTGGGCTGTGGCTTCAGAGCCTGGCACCCACTGCGCATGCGCGAGCGGCGCGCCGTGATTGCCCGATCAACTGGGACCTGTAATGGGTTGACAGGGAGGGAGCAGAGCGGAGCCCTTTCTGTGCCAAGGGGGAAGTGATGTCACCAGCCCAGGCAAAGGAAGAGGCAGACTACGAGTGACCACCTAGCAACAGGCATTTAGGAAGTAAAACATTTTTTTTTTTTTTTTACAATTTTTCAGGTATTTTTGTTTTTTGGGTGAAACCCCACCTTAATGTAAGATCTGGGGGTAAAAAAAAAAAAAAACCTCAGATCTCATATTTACATTTAAAATGCAATAATAAAAAAAATTCCACTTTAAGACCATTGGGCGGAAGTGACGTTTTTAACGTCGCTTGTCATCCAATGGTATGGAGTAGACTGGGGGCCATCTTTCCCTCATGCCTCAGAGGGAAAACCTTTGGATTGGCCATGTCACTACCGACGGATCCGGTAAACGGCGGAGACAACTGGAACGTGGCGGTTGGGGGGGGGGGACCCTCTCCCACTGCCGATAAAAGTGATCTGGTGGCAAATCTGACGCACAGACCACTTTTATCCCAAAGAGGAACGCCAGCCGTTTTAAAAATACTGGGGCTGCGACATCTATGTGCCGCCATAACAACGTTATTCAACGTCAATGTACCGACGTATAACGGTGGGGAGGCGGTCCGGAAGTGGTTAATGGCGTATGGGGCAATGGTTCACATTTAGTACAAACATTTCATGTTGTACAATTACTGTATTTGGATTTTTGCACTGAGTGTCACACAGGATTGTAAAATAGTTTGTCAGATATGATCATTTCACTGTTTATAGTGTGTGAGCAATTGTTCATGATTGATGTAACTTTTGTGCAATTTTTCATGTTTCTATTTGGATTCTTGCACTTTGCGTGTTACATGGTATTGTCAGCTACTTCTTTTATCAGTCATTTCGCTATTTACAGTGTGTGCGCTATTGTTACCCATCTATGCAATTTTTTTTTGTGCAATTGTGTTTTATTTTATTTTTTGTACTTGGTTTGTAATCACTTTCAGTTTCTATTCGTGGTAAAATAAGACTCATAACCAGTGATATAAAAAAAAAAAAAAAAAAAACACACACATCAAAGTTCTGTGCTAAAGAAAACAATTTGTGCAGCAGGGGACAGTCAGCGTAGACCAGTGATGGCGAACTTTGGCACCCCAGATGTTTTGGAACTACATTTCCCATGATGCTCAACTACACTGCAGAGTACCTGTGCATTATGGAAATTGTAGTTCCAAAACATCTGGGGTGCGGAGATTCGCCATCACTGGCCTAGACAGTGCAAAGTATTCCATTTACACAATGATGGATGAGCAGTAAGGTTGCCACCTCATCCCTTTGAACCCCCAACACATATTAATTACACAGGTTCTGTGGCTGATTAAGGTGGTAATTAAACTCACTTTGTGCCTTATCTGCATTTAATTAGCTTCAGAACCTGTGCAATTCAAAAGGTGTTCAGGTTTAAAAGGGATGATGTGGCAACTCTGAGGAGTTTAAAAAAAAAATATATTGGCAATTCATGTACAGTCGCACATGAAAAGCTTGCCTTCCAGAAAGCAAATAATAACCTTCCTTCCAAAAATGTTGCCATCAAGATGATTTGTATTGATGGACATGTCAGTATTGGTTATGAGAGAGAATATCATCCCGGTATATGACACCAATGTAAGGTTTGGCCCATTGACAAGATAGGTGGAAAAAAAAAAAACGTTTTGGTCTCAGAGGAGAAAAGGGTTGTGGTGAACTGGCCAATCCCATTTACAATCACTTATGGTGGAGCTCAGTGTACTTGTCAAGAAAACCTGGATATGCTTGTAGGGAAATAGAATTCTTTGGTTTAAATGGACTCAATATACACCAATGTGCTCCATGACAACAAATGCAGCCGCTTACTAAAGAAAGATAGACAAGAGGAAGAAATGGTTGCGAGACGGAACATTATTCTACAACTGACTAAAGACATCATTGCATGATCCAAGACTATTGGGGGATCTAAAAGATATGACTTTTGTCAAAGAAAATTAAAGAAAAAAAAAATAAAAAACAGTAGCAAAAGGGTTGATATCTCAGGTGATGGGATGGTTGCCACAAACACAACTATCTGCATTGGATCATAATTAGAATGTGCATAGAGTTCACACAATCAGTAAAGAATAGTTGTCACTGTGAAAACCTTCAATGAAAACCGGTCATGTCCTTGTATATAGAGAGGGTAGGCAAGAGTGGACTGTGTGTGATCCACGAGACCAAGCAGGATTTCTATTTGATCTGATAGATGGTAAAAGAAGCAAATAATTCCTTGGAGTTCAATGGATAACACTGAACCATAAAAACATTTCTCCAATACATAAACCAAAAGGAGCAAAGATATGCATCTGTTTCACAGAACACCTAAATTGCTGCACTTCTTGTGTGTAGCTGTGTTCACCATCCCGTCATGGCGGATGAGCTGGATCCTTGCAGCTACAGTATAAGGAATCATTAAACATGGTGGTGAACCTTGAGTGAGAACGGAGAGACAAAGCTTTGTGTCTAGATCAGGGGTCTCAAACTTGTGGCCCTCCAGCTGTTGCAGAACTACAATTCCCATGAGGCATTGCAAGGCTGACAGTTACAAGCATGACTCCCATAAGCAGAGGCATGATGGGACTTGTAGTTCCGCAACAGCTGGAGGGCCACCAGTTTGAGACCCCTGGTCTAGATCATATATAATTTTTCCCCATTGGTGACAGAGGAATTCTTACCACCAATCTATTATAAATCGCAAAATAATGAGGTTTGTCTTTAATAAATTGTACAGGATTGAACACAAAATTTAGGTATAAGGAAGCAATGGCTGTTATTGGAGGGGTGATGCCACCAAGTGTATTCCACCTTATTGGAGCTGCTGGACACAATATAATGAGATGATGGTGAGTAGTAGAGGGGGCAGGGATTGGTGAGCAGCAGAGGGAGCTAATGGTCCAATCCCCCAGCTGAGGACTAAACCCATCACTATATGGGAAGAGCCTGCAGTGCATATGGGGCGCAGTGTGAGGAGGATGACCCTTTGTATTTACTGCTTAAAAAGGCAGATGAAACCCTATATACACCACACGGCCCTTAGAAATCTATACACACACTGGGTGGAGGTTCCATTCACAATCCCAAAATATTGCCTTCAGGATCTCCTTCCAAATAATCCAACTTTGGGATCAGCGGCTCCCTACACAGAACACTATACTTGCTGGATCTTCTCTCATTTCTAGAAGCTCAGAAGAGACAACCAAGTCCTATTTGTGAAGGATTTCCCTGGACTGAGCTCTGTCTCCAATATAGAAATCCCCCTGTTTGCGCTCCCTGTACTCTCATACAAGTTGGTTCTCTCCCTATACTGAGATAAAAGTCATCTCTGTGCTGATATATCAATCAAGACTTTCCCTACAAGCAGCTTGTATCTTGGTATTATATCCACCCCACACAGCACACCTCCCTCTCCCAACATACAAATGGCCAACTGCTTCTCCTCTCCACCCAGATATAGTCACCCCGCCCACTCATCACATGACCAATACCAACCAATGTTCTCCAAACCCTTCCCACTCCCTAATCACATGACCTCTCTATCATTAGCTATTCATACTGAGCTGTAGCTCCTCCCTTTCACAGATTAACCCTTTTCTGTCATTCTCTGTCAGATGATTTAGAAAATATTGATATAAGAAAACTGACCCCCCCCCCCCCCCATATATATACATCTATTGGATGGAGGAACTCATCTGGTTTTGTTTTTTAGAAGAAAAAACATGGAAAACGTTACTACAGACAACTCCTCACCTTTCCTCCAATGACAGAACTATCCTGTTTTTATATGTGATGTTAGTCAGGTTTAAAAAAAAAAAAAAAAAGTTCAACAAATAAAAGGGAAACAATAAATATACATATTGCTATACACACACACACAGTTGATCCAGAGGAAAGCAAAACCCAGCAAAGTATGAACCAATTTGCCTGCGGGGGGGGGGGGGGGGGACATTTTCCTGTCTAAACACCTGCTAACACTTCATTTCATGTATGGGTTTTGTCCAATTTAACATTTTTTACAATTTCAAACTCTACCATAGTTTGCTTATTCTGTGTGAATGAAATCTAACTTGCTGATAGCCACACTCATGAATGTATTTATTTATATAGGGGGGGGGGGGGATTCTGAAGAGTGGGGGGTTATGTTTTGCCTCATTATTATGCATCTTTTCTAAAAAAAAACTAGACCCTGAAAAGGTTTTAACCACATGCCGACCAGTGCATGACGATGAACGTCAGAACAATGGCACAGCTGGGCAAATGGGTGTACAGATACGTCCCCTTTAAATTGCGGCATTGTGGGCGTGCGTGCCCACCACAAACTCCGCGATCATTCCTGCGGGTCCCGCAGACTCTACGTCCACCTGGGGCCTGCGATCTTGTTATGGAGTGGCAGAATGGGGAGATGTCGATGTAAACAAGTCATTTCCCCGTTCTGCCTTGTGACATGACAGAGATCACCGCTCCCTGTGATTGGGAGCAATGATCTCTGTCATGTCAGTGGTAGCCCATCCCCCCCACAGTTACAATCACTCTCTAGGACACACTTAACCCCTTGATCACCCCCTAGTGTTTAACCCCTTCCCTGCCAGTGTCATTTATACAGTAATCAGTGCATTTTTATATGACAATGGTCCAAAATGGTGTCAAAAGTCTCCGATGTGTCCGCCATAATGCCGCAGTCACGATAAAAATCGCCGCCATTACTAATAAAAAATAAAATACTAAAAATGTCATAAATCCCCTATTTTGTAGATGCTATAAATTTTGCGCAAACCAATCAATAAACGCTTATTGCGATTTTTTTATACCAAAAATATGTACAAGAATACATATCGGCCTAAACTGAGAAAGAAATGTGTTTTTTTATAGATTTTTTTGGGGGATATTATAGCAAAAAGTAAAAAAAATAGTGACAATTTTGAAAAAAAAAAGCAGTTTCTTTTTGTTTATAGCGCAAAAATAAAAACCGCAGGAGGTGATCAAATACCACCAAAAGAAAGCTCTATTTGTGGGAAAAAAAAAGGACGTCAATTTTGTTTGGGTGCAACGTTGCACGACTGCGCAATTGTCAGTTAAATTGACGCAGTGCCGTATCGCTAAAAGTGCTCTGGTCAGGGAGGGAGTAAATCCTTCCGGGGCTGAAGTGGTTAATTAAATATGATATAATGTGGTGCGGTGCGGAGGGGTTTATACGTCCCCTCCAATGTGTTGCCTGGTGAATATTCACCTCATTCTGTAACCAGCTTCATGCTGTGAAAGTTGTGTACAATATAAAAGGTTTAATCTTTATTAGAGTGTAAGCTCTTATGGGCAGGGCCCTTCTAACCCTCTTGTATTGTAGAGAGCTGTGCAAACCCTAAAGCCTCATACACATGGTACTATTGTTGGCCAACTAATGCCGAGTACACACGAGCGGACTTTCTGGCATACTTGGTCCAGCGGACCAGAGTCTGCCGGACAATCCGACCGTGTGTAGGCTCCGGCGGACTTTTTCCCAAAAGCCATCCGGACCTAGATTTGAAACATGGTTGAAATCTTTCCGTCGGAAAGTCCGCTTGTCTATGTGCTGGTCCGACGGAAAGCCCGCTCGTCTGTATGCTGGTCCAACGGACCAGATATGACACAAGGGCAGGGTATTGCATTTCGTGCTCGCTTCAATAGGAAAAACAAATTTTCCTATTGCGGCGAGCGCGGGGCATACCATGCCCTTAGGTCTGGTATGGATTATAAAGGGAAGCCCCTACGCCGAAAAAACGGCGTGGGGTCCCCCCTAAAATCCATACCAGACCCCGATCCGAGCACGCAGCCCGGCCGGCCAGGAAAGGGGGTGGGGATGAGCGCCGGAGTTACGGCGGACTTTCAGAATGAACGGACATGGGGGGCGTGGTCACCGGGTGATGTTGACCACGCCCCCTAAAACTTCACAGTCCCAGCATGCCCAGGGACTGTTACATCATAAGGGGGGCGGGGTCTCCGCCTATATAAGTCACAACGGAGCCCTCAGAGAGCAGTCCAGCCGGAGAGACCGTCGTGTCAACATCTGGAGAAGAGGGAAGAAGCCCGGACCTCCGCTGGCAAGAGAGCGGCATGAAGACAGCGGAGGAGCTGGTCGAAGAACTGGAACACCGGGAGAAGAGGAACCGGAGTGACCCCCGAAGCCGTTTAATAAATTATTTTAAAATCCTGTGTAGTGTGTTTTATTATTGACACTTTTTTCCCTAGGTGAATGGGTAGGGGTACCATGTACCCCATACTCGTTCACATAGGGTGGGGGGCTGGGATCTGGGGGCCCTCTTATTATAGGGGGCTCCCAGATAATGATAAGCCCCCCCCCGCCTGCAGACGTTGTCGGGAAGAGGCCCTTGTCCTCATCAGCATGTCCTCATCACACGCTGTTTTTTTCGGCGTAGGGGGCTTCCCTTTAAAATCCAGACTTAAGGGCCTGGTATGCCCCACGACGGGACTCGCAAGGTGTCAATCTCGCCGATAAAAGCGGCAAGATTGACTTCCTTTTCTAGTCCCATCGCACCTGAGTCACGTTCAAAATGAACGGACTTGTCCGGGCGTGTGTACGCGGCATAAGGGTCTGAGCTTTGCCAAAAGTGCCATGTGCCAGGATCTTGACATCCATACTAAACGGTACACACTTGTCGTGCCACAAACAAGAACATAGTGACGTACTATGAGGAATTTCAGCTCTGGAGAGCTGCCCTTTGGGCCCCTTCTGCTAATTCCGTGAGCATTGATTCTGAGCACGTGTGTTTTAACTTTCGTGTGAAGGATTTGTGTACTGACCATCCGAAAATCTGAAAAATTTACTAGCCTGCCAGCCAACATTTGTTGGCCGAAAGTTGAATAACAATTGTCTAAAGCAGTGGTCATCAACCCTGTCCTCAGGACCCACTAACAGGGCAGGTTTGTAAGATAAGAGCCCTTGCACACTGGGACGGTTTGCAGGCGCTATTGCGCTAATAATAGCGCCTGCAAACCGCCCAGAAAGTGCCGCTCCTTGCATTCCAGTGTGAAAGCCCCGAGGGCTTGCACACTGGAGCGATGCGCTGGCAGGATGGTAAAAAAAAGTCCTGCTAGCCGCATCTTCGGAGCGGTGAAGGAGCGGTGTGTATACCGCTCCTGCCCATTGAAATCAATGGGACGGCGCGGCTATACCGCCGGCAATGCGCCTCTGCAGAGGCGCTTTGCGGTGGTATTTAACCCCTTCTTGGCCGCTAGCGGGGGGTAAAACCGCCCCGCTAGCGGCCGAATACCGACGGTAAAACGCCGCTAATAATAGCGGCGTTTTACCGCCGACCCCGCCCCAGTGTGCAAGGGCTCTAACTGAAATCCATCACAGGTGATATCATTTGCTGATCAGTGATTGCAGTATTCTAGTCTGCATCTCCCCCAAGGTAATACATAAAACCTGGCCTGTTAGTGGGCCCTGAGGAAAGGGTTGATGACCACTGGTCTAAAGGAGCGTACTAACGGTCAGATTTTAGGACAACAGTCTGTCAACAGACAATCCCCTGCCAACAATCGTATCGTGTGTACGGAGGCTTTACTCCATAAATACCAGATCAGATTTTTACCATAAAGAAACTGAACTGACATCATTGTGGTGCTGCAGAAAGAAAGAGAAAATATAAAACTTGTTTTGTTTGGTTAAAAAAAGTTTTATTTGCCCAACAATGTTTATATTTTTATATTTTTTATTGTAATGAATGTATTATTATCACCCATAGAAATCTGTACACCATGTAATGCTTTCACATCTGCCTTACATTATGTACAATTGCAAGACATATAAAAAAAACAAAAAAAAACACACCTTTAACCACTTCAGCCCCGGAAGATTTTACCCCCCTTCCTGACCAGAGCGTTTTTTGCGATTCGGCACTGTGTCGCTTTAACTGACAATTGCGCGGTCATGCGACGTGGCTCACAAACAAAATTGACGTCCTTTTTTTCCCACAAATAGAGCTTTCTTTTGGTGGTATTTGATCACCTCTGCGATTTTTATTTTTTGCGCTATAAACAAAATAAGAGCGACAATTTTGAAAAAAAACAAATTTTTTACATTTTGCTATAATAAATATCCCCCAAAAATATATAAAAAAAAACATTTGTTTTCCTCAGTTTAGGCCGATCATATTCTTCTACATATTTTTGGTAAAAAAAAAAAATCGCAATAAGCGTTTAATAATTGGTTTGCTCAAACGTTATAGCGTTTACTAAATAGGGGATAGTTTTATGGCATTTTTATTAATAATTTTTTTTTACTAGTAATGGCGGCAATCAGCTATTTTTATTGTGACTGCGACATTATGGCGGACATGTCGGACATTTTTGGGACCATCGTTTATACAGCGATCAGTGCAATTAAAAATGCACTGATTACTGTGTAAATGGCACTGGCAGTGAAAGGGTTAACCACTAGGGGGCGGGGAGGGGTTAAGTGTGTCCTAGGGAGTGATTACTAACTGTAGGGGGATGGGCTGTATGTGTGACGTCACTGATCTCTGCTCCGATGACAGGGAGCAGAGATCGAGTGACACTTGTCACTAGGCAGAACGGGGAGATGCTGTTTACAACGGCATCTCCCCGTTCATCCGCTCCGTGAGGCGATCGCGGGTATCCCCGCGGCGATCAAGTCTGCGGGACCTGCGACCCGACTCACGAAGCTCCCGGCCGGCGCGCACGCAATGGCACGGCGGGGAATTCACATGGACGTACAGGTACGCCCATTTTCCAGCCGTGCCATTCTGCCGACGTACATCGGCGTGCGCCTGTCGGGAACCGGTTAAATTCCGTCCTACCTAATTACATCAACAAATGAATTCAGCTGTGGTATATGGAGGGTGTTAAGGCATCATGAACACTGGAAGTTAAAATAACGTTATAAAAACGCCAGTAGCTTTACAGTGAGTCTTGCAATGTTTATTTTAACATTTTTGCACTAGTGTTAATTAGCGTTTTTCCACGTTAGCATTTTTTAGTGATGTTTAAATATATTTAATTTTTTTCACTTCAAAAACGTGGCTCACCAGTATTTTTTAATGTTTTTAACGTTTATCAACGTTTATGAGCATTTGGCATTTTTTTTGTGGTCATAAAAACGACTCCTGAACGCGATTTTATGGCGTTCAGAAAACAGCCCAAACACTCTACTGCTGATAAACATCCAAAAACGTCCATGTGTGCTATGGACACATAGGATAACAGAGAGGGGAGTTTATGGGCTGTTTAAAAAAAAAAAAAAAAAAAAAAATTCCCAAACTCCCCTCTAACAGCCCATAAACTCCCAAAAACGGACGTTTATGAGCTTCAGTGTGCATGGAGCCTTAATGTCAGAAGTTCATCTTTGTAAAACAAAAAAAAATAATAAAATACATGCACATCTATTTGCAGAGAAAATAATGTGCATTTATCATTTTTTTTTTTTTTTTTAACTAGGAGCCTGCAAAGCATCACACATGCGATCAGCAGACTTGGAAAAGGGTAGTCCATGCGGTATGTTTAGTCAAATATAGTTAATCAGACACTGTAGATGTGGCGTTAACCCCACCTCCACACCTTAGAATTTAGTGGGTACCCCCCTATTAGCATATGTGGCTTTATAAAATGGTAAAGCCTTATGTATCAAGGCTTTCCAAGCCGGTAGGGCTAAAGCAGCAGCTTGTTTCTGTGAAAAAAAAAAGTTTCCTAGCATAGAAGAACAATAATGTAAGTAAAGTATGGATAGATTTTGTGGGGGCCAATGAAATCAACTAAACACACCTCTATAGTACAGGTTATAACTAAAGTAATAACCAACTGGATACACGTTGTAATCTCCAGCAAGTACTGAAGGTGTGGGGGATGTCAGGAGCTACTCCAAAAAAATGCCCCATGACAAAAAGGAATTATTTATGGACTATCTCGGTACCCAGGGAATGGACAATTACGTACTGTTCAATGGCTCCACACTCACAGAAGATATTAATGAAATTAGCATTGGGAAAGTAGCAATGGCAGCACGTTGAAGCATTGAGCGCTATATACTGTGGCTAGGGTTGCCACCTCATGACTGTAAACCTAAACCCATATTACACCAGTTCTATGGCTGATTAAGGTGGTAATTAAAATCACTAGGAGCCTTATCTGCATTAAATTAGCCTCAGAACCTGTGTAATTCATGTGTGTTTGGGTTTAAAGGGATGAGGTGGCAACCCTAACCTGTGGTTATCCTAGCCAGGGTCAGCTAAATACTTATAATGGATGGTCCCTATCTAATACTAAATCTGGTAAAGGGAGCCTGCAACATATCATCCCAGTCTAGGAACATCTGCAACCCAAACATTTCTACAAGGTGTAATAAGTTTGCTAGTTGGTATATAAATAGTAGATCGTGCCTTAGAGAGAGATTGCCATCTCACAATAATGCATCAATGTCACTAGATTGAAGAAGAAGCCGGTCACAACCAAACTGAGCTGGATAGGCCTAAACTGCAATAAGTGGAACCGGTGAGAGTTGGGCAGACGGACACAAGGCCTTCAACCCATCAAACTGCAGCAAAGCCCTATTACTGACAACATCACAAAGTTTCCTAATACCAAACTTTGTTGGACTGAGAAGTGTGGATTCATCCAGCAAAAAGATAGGTCTGTGTGTACATTATGCTGTGAAAGTGCCGTCTGTCGGACATCTAGTGTGGTGAGACTTTCAAATCAAACACGAGGCCACATTACAAGACCCGGCTAACAGTAAACACACCCTAAAGCCTCGTACACACGATCAGATTTTCGGCAAGGAATTGTGTGATGACAGATCGTTTGCCTTAAATCCGACCGTTAGTACGCTCCATCAGACAACTTTTGTCCAACTTTCGGCCAACAAATGTTGGATGGCAGGCTTATAAATTTTCGGCGGACAGCGGTCTGTTGTCAGATTTTCATATCATGTGTACACAAGTCCGTCACACAAAAGTCCAAACACGCATGCTCAGAATCAATGCTCACCAAACACGACATTAGCAGAAGGTGCCCAAAGGGTGGCGCTCAAGAGCTGAAATTCCACGTAGTACGTCACTACGTTTGTGTTTGTTAGCCCGAAAATTGTGTGCCGTTAGTATGCAAGATAAAATCCAGGCACACGCCCTTCAGGCAAAAGTCTGGAGCTTTGTCTGCCAAGAATCCGATTGTGTGTACGAGGATTTAGAAGAGCTGTCTCTACACACAAGAAGCAAATATATTCCATCAGATAATGGGAATAAATAAAAAGAAATGGGGTCTACTGCAGTTTCCAAATAGTGCAATGTTGTACAAAGAAGGGAAAGCCATTTACAGGTGTAAAATATTTTAGGGCCAGTTCAAACCATGCCGGTACATGAAAATGAACATGCTGGGCTTTCCTGTGCAATTCAGACCTCATGTAAGACAAACTCCAATCTGCAGCAGGTGTTGAAGTGAACAACACCACAAATGCAGGTCGCAAATACATTGTGTTAGCCCACACCTGATCACATGGTGCTTTTGTAGTGCAGGGGATTATATTAAGTTTGGGCACTATTGGCCTGTAAACGTAGGTGACCGTACAGTGTTTGGACCCTATTGTGTTAAAAGAAGAAAAAAAAAGGAACGGGTTTTGGGCCCTATAGGTTGTTAATAAAACAAAGATTTTTGAAAATGTATTTGTCTGCATTTGCTTGTGTTTTGGTGATCATGTGTATGTAGGGCAAGGGGCAGGTCAAAAAAATAAAAAATTGACAGACCACAACCTCTATAGGGGAAAGATTCCTAAAACTTGTGCACACAGAATCTGGTGTAGCTGTGCATAGTAACCAATCAGCTTCCAGGTTTTAGGCCAGGTTCACACTGGTACAACAAACGCTCCAACATTGGGAGCTCATGTCGCGCGAAAATCAATGTTTCCCTATGAGAGCCATCATAACTGGTCGGACACAAGTCGGTCCGACTTTGAAAATGCTCCCTGCACTACTTTGGTCTGACTTTGATCCTACTTCAGCCCATTGAATTTTACTGAAGTCGGATCGCCTTCTTAACTGATCCAACTTTGACATGCTACTTGTGCTCTGATGATCTTGAAGGGGAACCCCACTGAAATAAAAATAAAAACATGGCATGGTTTTCCCCTCCAAGACAATACCAGACCCTTTGGTCTGGCAAGGATTTTAAGGGGAACCGCCAACACCGAAAAAAATGTTGCCCCCTAAATCCATACCAGACCCGTATACGAGAACGCAGCCTGACAGGCCAGGAAAGGGGGTGGGGACGAGCGAGCGTCCCCACATACCCAGCAAGGGTGAAGATCCGTTCAGCTCTGCCACTGCCTACGGCTCCGGTAAGTGGCGGAGGGCACCGGAGTGCGGAGGGAGAGGAAGGCCCCCTCCCGCCGCCGATAAAAGTAATCTTGCGGCAAATCCGCTGTAGAGACCACTCTTATTGGAAAGGGGGCCGCCAGCCAAAGAAGAGGATACCGGGGTTATGGCAGCTAGTTGCTGCCATTACAAATATATTCCTCTTCAAACTTAGGACGTATATCGGTGTGTGGCAGTAAATGTTCATTGGCTCTATACTATAGAATGGGATTTCAGTTCATCTTTCCGTCAGAAACCATGAAATCAGGCCAAGACAGAAGTACAGTTAAATCCCACTTGTTTAATAATAAAAGTAAAAAGAACAAACTTAGTCAAAAACATATCCAAAGTTCAGTAACCGGAACAGATATTCAGCCAAGCCAGAAGTCAGGGATCAATGTAGTGGAACAGCAAGCAGGATCTGGAGCCAGAAGGGATGTCAGCAAAGCACGTCTTTAACAGGATCACAGGAGATGGTCAACATCATAGAAACTAAGGCTTAGGCAGAGATCCTCTGGGCTGAACGGCTTAAGTAGGCAGGACTGAAGAGCAGGATATCATCAACAGCTGAGTAACTGTGGAGAGATAGTAGCTGGCAATTAGCCGACAGCTGAGCGGCCAGCTCTGAGAAGGAAGGGCTGAGCCCAGCACTGACAGTTTCCTTCTCTTCTATTTTATTTACCCTCCCTATGAAATGCACATCTACAGTAACACACACTATTTATGTTCAAGAGGAATTCCAGAGTTGTTTATTTCACGGAGTCACCAAACATTCTAGGCCTTGGAGGACCTTTGTGTTCTTTTTTACATAGAATAGATTTTCACTGGAAAATAAGTTAATCAATAAAAGGGGAAAAGGGGAAGGAAAAGAGAATTGTAACAATATCACAATTTACTTATGAATAAACATATTTATTTTATTATGCCCACTCCTCCAGACTGACATCCATCCATCAAGACATTTTGATATTTGCATAACTCCTCCAGTGTTGTCAGTTCAAACAGGAATTTAGACGCTCACTGAACTTCTGGCAGGATCAGCGGGTATTTGTTTCTGTACGGAGAAAATTCAAGAGCCCCACCCAGTGCACAGGAGGAGTAACTACTCATATGTACAAATTACATCCCCCATGTACCAGGCAGGGGTCTTGTTCAACCCCTGGGGGTAGTCCAGACTTCTTGTCTCTTAAAAAAAATCAAAAACATAAAAATATTGTTAGAGCAAAATATTATTATAAGATCCATATTCATGTTTGCATATAATTTTCTTTAAACTGCACATGGTCAGTTCTGAAAGATTTCTTCCTTATAGAATGACTGACTATCCTGCAGTAAATAATTATAAATGTTTAGCATTCCATGTACACATATATCAAGTTACAGACACGGACTGTATAGGTGATTTGTGCAAATTAGAAAACAGCCATAGAATAGCTAATCTTAGTTAATAAGACAAACAAAAATAGAGACCTAAATCATCCAAAAAGAAGCCATCCTTTACTAGTTTTACTTTTCATGATTGATAACATTTTGCTTTTAACAGTTAAGTTTTTAACAGCCTATCCAACAAGAGTCCTGCTATTACCATTGTAAACTAGAAGACCTTTCATATCAACCTCTTTGATTATAGTGTCACTTTAATACTTCTAACTGCAAGGCTGGGCTCCACCACTCTGGGAATGGCTCACAAAAGTTATACCATTGGCATACCTCCCAACCTTCTGAGATGAAAGGGAAGGACACATAACACAAAGTATATAGACATAGAATGTCCAGGATTTCTCCAGAGCCTCTCCCATCCTCTGGAACTCGCTACCTCCATCTATCCGGCTATCCCCTACTCTTGCTACCTTCAGGCAATCCCTGAAAACTCATCTCTTCAGGAAAGCCTATCACGTCTCCAACTAATCTCCTACCACTTCCACCAGCTCATTCCCTACAGTTACAACCTTTTGTACCACCTGCCCCACCCTATTAGATTGTAAGCTCTTCTGAGCAGGGCCCTCTTAATCCTATTGTATTGTATTATAACTGTATTGTCTCCCTTTTATATTGTAAAGCGCTGCGTAAACTGTTGGCGCTATATAAATCCTGAATAAAAATAATAATAATAATAATAATAATGTGGTCATGCCATGCTTGCAATAGTTTAGAGGCTGGATGAAAGGTTTAGTACGTTACAACATACTTGGTAGTGAAATAATACAATTGTATAGAGATCTGAACATCAGAAGAGGGACAACTAAAAAGAACAGAGGGATTTTGTTAAAAAAAAAAAAGAGGGTAAAGCAGTCTATATGCTTTGGATGGAGATGCTATGCCTTTAGTAAAAAAAAAAAAAGTAAAATTAGTGGTGAATCTGGCAGGACAAAGAGTAATGACTATACACTTAGTGCAGAACTGCTAGTGTGACATGGCCCAAATGGTTTGAAGTTGACTACGGCAAAATGCACATAAAACCTAATTAGCTATGTGTTTCCTCAAATAAGTCACATACCTGAGAAAATTGGGCTTATGTGATGTTGTTTCAGATGTCCTATCACTCACCAATTCTTCTTTACCCAACATCTACCTCTGCACCAATATGTAGGGAGAATTTGTCATCAAACATCATTAGTGCCTCTTCCATGTTGTCCTCCTGTGCCTCTGCAGACATCTCAGATTGAGATACAGAAGTATTTGTGGTCAAAGGGGAAGAAGACATTGAGCTGAGATTAGAAGTGATGGAAACTCTGGAGCTCTGTGAAGTGTACAGATATGAAGCCGACAAGTCCTCAGACTGTGCAGAAGAATTATTTTCAGTGGGATCTTCATCCTCTTCTCGTGTAGCTGAATCTACACTTTCTTCTTTCCAGCTTTGACTTGTGAATTTGAGGACTTCGGTACTTTGACTTCTTTTGGAGTAATCAATTGCCAAAAGACCACTGAACAGCTTTCGTATCTTAGTGGGGACTTTTCTCCATGCTTCAGGAGGGTTATCCACCTTGAAATTGTTTTGCCATTGAACAAAACATTTGTATCCTTTATCATCAAGGATGGCCACCCGCCATGGAAACTCTCCTGTAAGTAAGCAGTAGATGATAATACCAAACGCCCACACATTGAGGCTGCCATCTACAGTCAATCCACCTTCAATGGTCACGTCACGCATCTCTGGGGCCATGTAGGATTGGCTGCCACACCTGGATGTTATCACTGTCCCTCCGACCTTAGCAAGGCCAAAGTCTGTGATCTTGATGCAATGACACTCCTTATCAAAGACCAAAATATTTTCCGGCTTCAGGTCCATGTGCACAAGTCCTTTCTCCGCTATAAATTTGAGGGCATTGGAGATCTGAACAGCGCATCTCTTCACAGCGTCCTCTGGAATTCCCACCTAAAAAGTAAATAAATAAGATCAAACTACAATAGATAATAAATACAGTAGGGAGAATATAAAGAGCCGTTCAGAATAAATATCCAGAAACAGGTAAAGTGTATGTATAGCCGCCATACTTTTTTTAGGTTTAGACTAGAGATGAATTATTTGTCATGTGTATGTATTTGGCATATGTGTAGGTATCTGCCTGACTTTTAGCTTGTAGTTTTCAATGAACTACCATGGCGCTGTGAGCACTGTGGTGGTTCATTCATTCTTCCTGTCAGCATGTATCGGCTCCCTCATACGAGGAAGCAGAAACACCGACAGGTCTGCAGGAGGCCTGCATGGCATCAGAGATCTGCTGATCACTGGTGAAATGCTTTCCAGGCTAATAAATGCAGATTTTTTTAACCTGCAAAAAATCTGCATTCATATTTTTTTCTGAAAAGGTGAACTTATCCTTTAACTCCTCATACTGTAATTCTACCCAAAACTAAGAGAAACAAATTCAGCCATACATATATCTTAATGTACTTACATGTGGTATAATCAAAGAGAACAGATCACCAACAGGCGCCAGTTCTTGGGCAAAGACGAAGTTGTACGTGGTTTTGCAGATAAAGTCACAGCATCCGATGATGTTGGGATGAGACGAAAGAAAGGATGAAACACTGAACTCCCGGAGGAAAGACTCCTGACTGTTTCTGCTTCTATCCATAAACTTCAGAGCCACAGTTTGACCTGTGAAAAAAAAAAAAAAAGAATTTAACTTAAATCAAGAATTGGAAATATTTTGCTGATAATTTTCAAATGTTCACTCTCAAAATCTCAAGAATTATAATAAGATCTGCTGCTCCTGGATTGAGAATGTATAATACTTCATTTATAGCTAAACTTCAACCCTACCAGCAGACACATTTCAGTACTGGAGAGGTTGCTGTACAGTTCTTACAGTTTGCAGGAAAATCAAAGTGCATTAGAAGCTTCAGCAAGGCAGATAGAACCCACCTCATTTCCCGGCTAGAGGATGTCCAGAATCATTAGCATCACATCCTTCCCAGCCTGACTGCTCCTAGTTGGTTCCTTGTATTTATTGGATTTCTATTTTATCATATAGACTCAGCATTACATGTGGTCATTATCCAGGACTGTCTGCATGCAAACACAGCCTGTCTAGGAATTTCCACTCCTCCAGACAGATATGTACCCATCAGGACATTTTGAGATTTGCAAAACTACTCCCAAGGAGTCAGCCCAATGCTTAGTTACCTAAATAATATTATAAAATGTATAAAACAATAATCCATATTGATATTTATGTAATAAATTCTAGAATCGGCACATATCCTCTCACTGCATATGCTGTACCTGCTATTCTTCATCATGTGTGTTGATCAGGGATTCTACTTTACTGCTCCTTTTATTTTAGGGTGAGTCTACAATAAGTGACTTCTTGGAGAAATTATTTTACAGATTACACACATAGATATACACAAATATTTGTAGAGAATATCAAAATGGTGATTAGATAAATTCACTGACCTGTTTTCCTGTCGTTTGCCATTAATACTCTTCCATACCCACCTTTTCCAAGCTCCTTCCCCAGGAGGAAGTACTTCTGTACGTCCACCTGCCGTAGTCTCTGTGCGTAGAAGGAGATCATTCCATCTAGAAGAGCTTCTACCTCATGGGCAACAGAGGCCATAGTGTCCTAGAGAGCATAAAAAGATTGTTGTTACAATAACAATTTATTGTAACCAATAACAATTTATTGTAACCAATAACAATTTATTGTAACCAATAACAACAATAAATTATTATGCAGAAAAATCATCTTTAAAAAAGAGAAACTATAGAAATTTGTCAAATATGAAAACTATTACCCTCAGTTATATGCCTATAAAATATGAAATGCTCAATAGACCTCCACATCTATTAGGTATATGACTCAGGAAAAAAAGGTTTGGACAGTAAATCTAGAGTTTGAACACAACAGAAATGTATGGAGTACATTTAAAGGAACTGGATATGAAAAGACAGCAATCTATGTATATACAAGAAAATTATCAGGCAATGGTATAACTTGATCAAGTAGAAAGGCAAAAATAATTTCCAAGACATGTACCAAGCTATATCCACAAGTTACCAGTTTAGTTGTGTTCAGGGGCCCTCGGTGGCCTAAAGACCCATTTGTATTCCTTCAGTAAGGAAATGTAATAAACATTGGTGAGCACTGATGGAAAAGTGTATCTGCAGCCAGCAGTCTCTTGGTGACCCCAATATGTCTGGCAGATACTGCCATGAAAAGAGTAACAATACCATAAGGGTGACCTATAAGTGATAAAGTTTCTTGTTGCCAACCAGCTATGCCAAGTTTCCAGTTTTGGTACATAAGGTCAGGAGAATGAACCCAGAGCTCAGCCAACTGAACCTCCACCCATTGTCCCTTTTATCAGTTTTCCATATATAGGTTTTTATACATTAGATAAACCTCCACAGTGTTACCAGAATGTTCATTAAATAATAAAGTTCCATTGATTGTTAGATGGAAGTGACCTTACCTTAAATGTTGTGGAGGATTCAGCTGTGAAAATATCAAATTGTTTCGGTATTCAGTTCCACTGCAGATCAGCTCCGGACAACGTCACCAAAATTTCAGCTGTGCTGTAACAGATGAGTCTCCAGATACCAGAATCTCTGAAAGTAGAATCACTGATCAGTGGGAGAGGCCCCTTTTTACAAGGAAGATGGGCGGGGAAGACAAAGAATGAAGGCTTTCCATTGGCTGACTTCGAATGGAAAAGTTGTGTGAAAAGCCTCGGATTGTTGTTGCCGATTTGCATATAAAACAGGTTTTCCAAAGAATAGGTGATTGGATTAAATATACTAAAACCCAAATACTTTGACACTTTACTGAGTTTAAAAAAATGAATCTTTCCACCATATTAACCATAAAATGGGAAATATGATTCTAGCCTGAATAAAAATAGAAGATTGGAGTACTAACCAGACAATTAATGTTTTATGTATTTATTTATTTTTTCAATGTTATATTGCCTATTGGTTATTGATGATTCTATTATATTTTTCTCTTATTGTTAGGTCTTATTCCCAGTAACATTGTATGCCCATGGGTTTAGTTTAAAAAAAAAAGACATGATTGAAAATATAACAAAATAAATGATTGTAAAATGTAATCCACGGAAACATAATTTGAATTAGAATTAAATGAATGTCAGGATAGAAATATTGGAGCTGCCATGTCTGGGCTTTTTTTTTTTTTAGATATCTCCAAACATCCTGATCATTTCTTCAATACTTGTTTTGTCATTATAATATTTTCCATTACTTGATATACACATGATTGTTCTAGGTCATTGACTCACCAGGTATTGAGACAAGGATGCCAAATCTGGAGTTTGTGTTAAGGAAATGATTAAGAGCTCCAATCGAGCCCAAGGTTATCTGCTGCTGTCTCTAATTGGAAAGTGTGGATATGCATGCATATAAAAGTAAACACTCTGAGACACGCTCAGCACCGTTACTTTTTACACTTCTAATTTATTCAAGGCGGTGCTAATGTTTTATACACAAAAATACGTCATTGCTATGTTAGTCTAATAGGTACATCTCATTGGTTAAGATAGAAAAGAAGATGGAGAATCTTCATAACGAGGTTTGGCTGTCCTTGGTTTTATCTTCAGTTCCGCGTTCTTCTGATGTGTGGGATGTAGGGGGTACCCGCCATCTTGAGAAAATATAGGAACAGAGCAAACCTGTATACTTATATAATGAGTAAGGAGAAAAATATGTATGCACATAAGAAAAAAGACATTTTCAGATTATTATTATTATCTACATCACATTCCTTCACATTTGCACCTTCAAAAGCAAATAACTTGCTTGTTCTGAATACTGTAGAATAAAACCGTGTTAGATTTTGTCATGGTGTAACGGAAACCGTAGCCTCCCAGGCGGTTTTCCAGAGTGTGGCTCGGGGTTAAAATTCAGGACCATTAGCGGTAACCCCGAGCCACACTCGGGATTACATCGCAGGATCCTGGTGCGGCTTTACTTACCTTGTCCCCAGGATCCTGCGATGTCCCCCGCTGTGTCTGCGGGCTCCGTCCTCCTCCGAAGCCTCTCCGTGCCAGGCTCCGTTCCCTGCGAGCGGCGCGACGCACGGGGGTGGAGCCTGGCAGCAAATTCAAAAAAGTGTAAAATCATAACACATACAGTACTGCAATTTTACAGATTACAGTACTGTATGAAATTATTTCACATCCCTTTTGTCCCCAGTGCTTTGTCCTATGCCCTGCATGCAGTTTTATGTTATACATACTGTTCTTTCTGCCTGGAAACTGGAGATTGTTCATAGCAACCAAAAAGTGTCCCTTTACATCAAAAGTGGCTTTAGACCAGCTAGAAAACAGCGATAGTAAATTAGAACACTTGCAGAATTGAGCGATAATGAATCGTGGGGAAATTTATTTTATTATTTTTTTATTTTTTTTAACTATTTATTTTTATTTATTATATTATAATATATGTTTTTGTGTTTCAAACTTTATCATACCCGGGATATCTACTAGACTCTTGTTTGGACAGATTTAGGTGTGTTATTGTTAAGAATTAAAGACCTACAATATAAAACGCCAAATTTCCATGCAAAATAATTGTACCGCTTTCAGCACCTAAAATCCGAAATAATCATACCGCCAGGGAGGTTAATCTTAGTATTATAAATGGGAAGCCAATGATAAATTTCTCAATTGGCCAAAACTAGCCCTTCCTTTACTGACAGAAAATGTTGGTTCCCAAGAGAAGACAAATTTGTCTAGATCAACCTCTCAACCAGATCTCCACGGAACCCTAAAGTTCTCCACTTAATGATTAGAAAAACAAATGAACTTTCTTAGAACATTTGTTTCCCAATTATTTTTTTTTCAAAATTATACACTTCTATGGCCAGATTAGACTATGAATTCTCTCTGAGATCTGATATCTCTAGTGATATAATTTGGTGAAGTTTATCGATTTTTTGTGTAACATAATTAATGGCCACTTTGTCAAGACACTAGGCTGAGAGTTTTTAGCACAGCAGATAAAATATGTACATTGTGTTTAGTTAGTGGGTGTTAGAATCACTCAAATGGGGCTAAACCATCACCACTTTTTAATATTTAGATATCCTGTATAATAGAAGAGTATATTGGATAATAGTTTCATTTAAAACGGGGAGGTTATACTGAGTGGGGAAATTATAGAATAATTAGTTTTGTTTCTTTTTTTGCTCAAATTACTTCAGTATCTTGGTTTTGTGTTTTTTGTTGATGGCAAAAAAAGGCAGAAAGATTTTTTTTTATATAAAGAGGCAGAAAAAGCTTGTACTTGAGGCTTTAAAAAAAAAAAAAAACAGTAACATTTTTCATTAATATTTAGATTTTGTCTCACCTAAATCCATTGTATTTTGCAAGCAATTGAAACTAGGAGTTACAGGATTCGTTTTTGAGGGAATTTAAACATTTTAAGCATTGTTATTTCTGGAAAAGTGGACATTTATAGAAGTGACTTCCAACTGTCACAAGTAAATAAGTGTTTTGGTCTTTCTTTGCATTGTTACAAATGTTCTAGGGTATAGGCGTTGTATGTGTGGTCAATGAATCAGTTAAAGATTTATTGAATTTTTTTTTAAATATGTTATATCTAGCATACTTTATTTCTTATTAGTTGAGATTGACTTTTGAGGTGCATTACCCCTTATAACCTTGTGTGTTGTATTGGGTGTGATAGTCAATAGGAACAGTTAACATTGGCAGTGCTATGCTAATGTCTTTCCTGGGGGTTCCACCTGTACTTTTGTTTCTTGTACACACTGTATCCCATCACTATTATTCCCCGTGCCCCCTTGTCTATTGTTTTTTGGGTGTAGGCTCAAACTATTCAGGGAAGATAACATTGTTATTATAAAATGTTGTGTCTCACTCCTGTGCATTAGTGATGAAATTGATGTCCTAAAGAGGAGGTAGAATACCCAGCTGAGGTGTGGCTGCCGATACTGTTTCCATCATAATTAACATGTCTATGGAAGCCAACCTCCATTGTTGCTACTAGTGGTGCCCAACTGTGGCACTTAATCATGTAAATTTTGCATTCCCTATCTCAGTACAGGGAGGGGCAAAACTACTTGGCACCTTTTAGCATCAAGTCAAAAACCTTCCCAATAAATAATAGCCTTGTGCGGGGGGGGGGGGGGGGATTTAATTAATTGTAAAATATTCACTTTTGGGATGTAGGGTCTCTCAATGCACAATGAAATTCAGCTTTTATTAAAACACTACTAATGCAGCCTCCACATTACAAAGTCTGTAAGGATTATTATATTTAAAATGGTGTTAAACCCAAAAATTAAAATAAAATCAAAAATCAGCAGAAAATGGTGCACTAGTTGTATGAAATCAAAGTGTTTCCATCTATATTATTAGAAAAAGATAGAAATAATAAAATTACTAATAACACAATTTGATTCAAATCATGAACGTTTTATAAAACACGTCATCGATGTACCGACACAAGGAATTAGGGAGAGGATGTTGGCCACCAATGAGATCCTTTATAGAATGGCGGTGTGGGAGAAGACCCATGGGCAGGACGGACCAGTGGCTGAGTGTAAGAAGAAGCTTGTTACTACAAGAAAGTAAACTTATTATACTAAATACATGTCATTAGTGTTGGTGGTGTATTGGGGGGGGGTCTGCTTTATATTTTCCCAGAGTCCAACTTTAATCACAAAGTGTTCCATTTATAAAGGATCTTTATCTGTATTTTACTGCATTTATTTTCAAAGAGAATTAATTCTATGTGTAATGCGGCAAGTGGGCAAATCTTGGAAATTAAAATTTGATAGGTGAATCTTGTATGTTCCAGGAATCTCTCTATTATATTGTATGCCACTTCTGAAAAGTGACTCTTGATTGAAAATGATGGGCGATTCCTTTTTGTTGGATGACTAAGGTGAATCCTCCTTAAATTTCAATGTGACGGGTACATTTGTTTGTTACTTAAATCCTTATACTGTATATTGTATGTTGAAGATTCATTTTTACCTTTTTTGAAAACAGGATTTTCTCATGAGGTAAATTTTCCAAGTGAATCCTCTGACTCTTAAATTTGATAAAATATGAACTTTTCCCTTTATTTTTGTTAGTAAAATCCTAAATAAGTTAAGAAGTTCAAGTGAAGAAACAATATCTGAAACATCATTTGAGTTATTTTATTAATAATGAAATAGAGGTCTACATTGTAGCATTGCTTTGTAGGCATGCACACACAGTTTGTTTAAATTGTTGACATTTTTTTTTTTTCATTTGCACATTTGTAGCAAAAATGATGAAGAATGCAATTATAAATTTAATACTTGGACACTTTAAATCTACTTAGAGAAAAGAAAAAATCTTTTTACACTGTGAAACTGACCATCCCCCCAAGGACTGACCTGTACATTCATATGGTAATAAGGAGGCCAGTGGTGTAATCATAGCCAAAAGCAGTCTGTGGGGTTCATTTACTAAAGGCAAATCCACTTTGCACTACAAGTGCACTTGTAAGTGCAGTTACTGTAGATCTGTGGGGAAGCTCTGAAATGAGGGGAAGCTCTGCTGATTTTATCATCCAATCATGTGCAAGCATAAATGCTGCTTTTTATTTCCCTTGCATGTCCCCCTCAGATCTACAACAACTGCACTTCCAACTGTACTTGCAGTGCAAAGTGGACTAACCTTTAGTAAATAAACCCCCTATGTGCCTGCTATGGGGCTCTGGGATAGTAGGGGGCCCTATAGGGAGGTTCTGAAGAAAACTGTGAAGTTTCCAGTATAGAAGGTCTGAAGTCAGACCTCAGGATCATCACTGGTCAACGATCCCCCTCTGTGCAGTATGAGAGTCATTTGCTGATCTGTCTTAGCAGTGTAGATTTATTTTTCCCAGAATTCTGCTACAGACTGACATTGACCCTGTATACCTAATGGAGTCACCAATCCCAGAGACTATCTTCTGCTAAAACTGTGTAGGACATCTGATATCATGATGGTTATTACTACTACTACAGCTATAACTTGTATCCACAGCACTCCTCCCTTGTAGTGTACTGACTATGCCGATGGCTCTCCTGCTCCACGTCCTTGATTTAGATATACTTTGTGTTAGGATCAATGACAGGATTGTCAAAGTGTGCATTGCAAAAACTGCTACAGAACTAATAGAGGTGGCCACACACCAGTAGCTTATCATATGAAAAATCCCATCGATACCTTGACTTCACAAATGTTGTTTGGAAGTATTGTTCCTAGACAACCAATGACGCCACAGGGAATCCCTGCTCCTTTTAAGCAAAGGGGAGGGAATAGTAGTGATGCCAATGGCTATAGTTGGAGATAGGAGAAAAGCAAGGTGCGCCACAAACTAAGTGCAGCAGAAGATGCAATGAATTGTATAATTGATTAAAATCAGCCAAATGACTACTCACACTTTTATAAAGATCAATAGGCAAATAACAGTAAAATACTGTGGTCACCCAGCGGGTCCCCGGTGGATGGTGGTGTGTAGATGTTGACACGAGAGGAGAGGAACAACCAGCCGGACATCTGTCTCGTCACCAGCATGGAGCACACTCTGAAATGTTCTGATGTCACTTCCGATGTGACTCTGAGTGCGTCCCATGCTGGTGACGAGACAGATGTCCGGTGGTTGTTCCTCTCCTCTCATGTCATGTCAACATCTACACACCACCATCCACCGGGGACCCGCTGAGAGATGACAGTGTTTTACTGTTATTTTCCTAATGATCTTTGTAAAAGTGTGAGTAGCCATTTGGCTGATTTTAATTAAATATACCATTCATTGTATCTTCTGCTGCACTTAGTTTGGCGCACCTTGCTTTTTTCCTAATTGTTCTTCCAGAGACTGCTTCGCTCTCAAGGGAGCTGCCACTAATGCTGCACACCTATACTTCCTGGACTTTATAGACTTTTAGTTGTTTAACTGTGTTTTGGTTCCCTGTCATGCACCATTCTGTTTTGTATCAATGGCTATAGTTGGTCAGTGATGTCACCACCTTCCCTTATACTTGTTGCTGAATGACGGCTCCCCAGGCTATTATCAGCTATATCTACCATCAAGATCAATTGACAAAATATTAACCACTTCAATACAGGGCACTTAGACACCTTCCTGCCCAGACCAATTTTCAGCTTTCAGTGCTGTCGCAGTTTGAATGACAATTGCGCGGTCATACAACACTGTACCCAAACAAAATTTCTATCATTTTGTTCTAGAGCTTTCTTTTGGTGGTATTTGATCACCTCTGCCATTTTTATTTTTAGCGAAACAAATAAAAAAAAAAAAAAAGACCGCACATTTTGAAAAAAATAAAAGTTTTGCTTTTGTTTCTGTTAAAAAAAATTTGTAAATAAGTAAGTTTTCTCTTTCACTGATGAGCACTGATAAGGTGGCACCGATATGCAGCACTGATGGGTTCTTATGGGTGGCACTGATACGTGGCACTGATGGGCACTGATACGCTGCATTGATAGGCATTGTGAGTGGGCACTGATTGGCAGCTGCCTGGGCACAGATTGGTATTTCCCTGGGGTCTAGGGGGCATACCTGGTGGTCCAGTGTGGATGGCTTCCTGGGTAGGATCCGAGGGGGGGCTGTGCTGATAAACAATTAGCACAGACCCCCCCTGTCAGGAGAGCAGCCGTCTGTCAGAAGCGAGTGGGGAAAAGCCGATCACTGGCTCTTCCTATTTACATCGTGACCAGCTATGATTGGACACAGCTAATCACGTGGTAAAGAGTCTCCACCAGAGACTCTTTACCTAGATCAGTGTTGCGGGGTGTCAGACTGACACCCCACAACAACGATCGCCACAATGCACGCCCCTGGGGTCGCGCAGCAGCTCAATATCCTATGGACATCATATGAGGCCCAGTCAGGGTTTTGAAACCACTTTGCCGCCGTCATTCTGCAATATGGCGGGCGGCAAGTGGTTAAACATTTTTTGGGTGTATTTTTTTTTTTAAAAGGAGTTGTAAATATTTGAGAGTCTTGGTATCCAGGTTGCAACTTCTTTTGTGAATGATAAGGGGCCCTATGGCTGCTATGGGGCCCCTTTATTAATTATTAAAGGGGGTTTCCTAAATATTGATACATCTCCTACAGCCACCAGCCAGTGTTGTGGGGAAGAAGCCCTTGGTCTTATCAACTTGAGGATAAAGTGCTTTGCCCCCAGCACAGCCCCCCCCCCCCCCCCCCCCTGTTGAGGGAATGGTTCCCTGGCCAGTCAGGCTGAAGGCTTGGATTGAAAATAACCATAAAAACAGTCAAAGCAGCTACACCACCTGCAACATAACAGATATCAACTTTACCATATAAGTCTATTTCTAGCTAGTTGTTTAGGATGAGTGTGTGAAGTTGGAATGAATGTGGTAGCGCTACCTGTATCTTGACAACATTGTCAAATTTTAAACTAACATGGTGGAGGTGCAATTTTATCAAATTGTGGAATTTGAATTTATTTATTTTTTTCAATAAAATGTTTTTTTTCTATCACGGCTGTTTCTCTTTGAAGATTCACTTTGGATCTTAACCACTTAAGGACCGAGCCTCTTTTTGAGATTAGTTGTTAACAAGTTAAAAATAGTTTATTTTGCTAGAAAACTCCATTGAAAAAAATGTATAAAGTTTGGGGCTTCTAACACCCTAGAGAATAAAATTGGCGGTTGTTGCAATACTTTCTGTCACATCGTATTTGTGCAGCGGTATTACAAGTGCACTTTATTTGGAAAAAATACACTTTTTTGAATTAAAAAAAATAAGACAACAGTAAACTTAGCCCAATTTTTTTAATATTGTGAAAGATAATGTTACACCGAGTAAATTGATACCCAACATGTCACGCTTCAAAATTGCACCCGCTCGTGGAATGGCGACAAACTTTTACCCTTAAAAATCTCCATAGGCGACGTTTAAAAAATTCTACAGGTTGCATGTTTTGAGTTACAGAGGAGGTCCAGAGCTAGAATTATTGCTCTCGCTCTACCAATCGCGGAGATACCTCACATGTGGTTTGAACACCGTTTTCATATGCAGGCGCTACTCACGTATGCGTTAGCTTCTGCACACCAGCTCGACGGGACAGGGTGCGTCTTAAATTTTTTCTTCCTATTTAATTTACCTTTTACTTTTCATTTTAACACTGTTTTTAAAAAAAAATGTGTCACTTTTATTCCTATTACAAGGAATGTAAACATCCCTTGTAATAGAAAAAAAAGCATGACAGGACCTCTTAAATATGAGATCTGGAGTCACAAAGACCTCAGATCTTATATTTACACTAAAATGCAACAAAATAAAAAAAAAAATTGTCATTTAAAAAAAATGATCAAAAAATGGCCCTTTAAAAGGTATGGGCAGAAGTGACGTTTTGATATCACTTCCGCCCTCTCCGAGTGAGGGGAAGAGGGGCCATCTTCCCCTCACTCATCTCCATACCCAGCAAGGATGAAGATCCGATCGCTTCCGCCCCTGCCGATGGCTCCGGTAAGTGGCGGAGGGCACCTGAGCGCGGTGGGAGGGGAAAGCCCCCTCCCGCCGCCGATAAAAGTGATCTTGTGGTGAATCCGCTGCAGAGACCACTCTTATTGGAAAGGGGACCACCAGCCAAAGAAGAGGATGAAGGGGTTATGGCAGCCAGTTGCTGCCATAACAACGATATTCCTCTTCAAACTTAGGACATATAATCGGCATGTGGCAGTAAATGTTCATTGGCTCTATACTATAGAATGGGATTTCAGTTCATCTTTCTGTCAGAAACCATGAAATCAGGCCGAGACAGAAGTACAGTTAAATCACCCTTGTTTAATAATAAAAGTAAAAAGAACAAACTTAGTCAAAACATATCCAAAGTTCAGTAACTGGAACAGATAGATAGTCAGCCAAGCCAGAAGTCAGGGATCAATGTAGTGGAACAACAAGCAGGATCTGGAGCCAGAAGGGATGTCAGCAAAGCACGTCTTTAACAGGATCGCAGGAGATGGTCAACATCATAGAAACTAAGGCGAAGGCAGAGATCCTGTGGGCTGAACGGCTTAAGTAGGCAGGACTGAAGAGCAGGATATCATCAACAGGTGAGTAACTGTGGAGAGATAGGAGCTGGCAATTAGCCGACAGCTGAGCTGCCAACTGATTGAAGGAAGGGCTGAGCCCAGGCTTGACAGTTTCCCTCTCTTCTATGTTATTTACCCTCCCTATGAAACGCACATCTACACTAACACACACTATTTTTGTTCAAGAGGAATTTCAGAGTTGTTTATTTTACGAAGTCACCAAACATTCTAGGCTTTCATATAGGCCTTGGAGGACCTTTGTGTTCTTTTTTACATAGAAGAGATTTTCACTGGAAAATAAGTTATTTAATAAAAGGGAAAAATGGGAAGGAAAAGAGAACTGAAACAATATCACAATTTACTTATGAAGAAACATATTTATTAAATTATGCCCACTCCTCCAGACTGACATCCACCCATCAAGACATTTTGATATTTGCATAACTCCTCCAGTGTTGTCAGTTCAAACAGGAATTTAGATGCTCACTGGATTTCTGGCAGGATCAGCAGGTATTTTTTTTCTGTACGGAGAAAATTCAAGAGCCCCACCCAGTGCACAGGAGGAGTAACTACTCATATGTACAAGTTACATCCCCCATGTACCAGGCAGAGGTCTCGTTCAACCCCTGGGGGGTAGTCCAGACTTCTTGTCAAAATAAATAAATAAATAAATAAATAAATATAAGTATTGTTGGAGCAAAATAAAGAAAAATGATATGTGAACATCAAACATGAATATGGAATTTATATTAATAAACTGGGGGGGTGTTCGGCCCATCCCTAAAGATGACTATAAAACATAATTCTAAACATTATTCTGGAAATCTGGCTTTAAAGAAATTATTCAGGAGATCACGAGAAATAATAAAGAAATAAGTTTGTGAGAACTCTGTGTGAATATCAGCAGCAAAACTTCATTCTTCTAGCATTATAAAGCACAAAAGAATGCGCTTCATTAACAATCACAGAATTTGCAGCGTGAGGAATGTGCTATCTCCATTATGAACGCTAGTTTTACCAGACCGATCGCTTCCGTCTCGTACTAGCTTCAGAGCATGCGTCGTTTTTGGTGCGTCGGAACAGAATACAGACAAGAAATTTTTCCCATAGCAATTTGTTCCGTCGGAAAAATATAGAACATGTTCTCTATCGAAGTCCGTCTGAATTTTCAACGGAAAAAGTCCGATGGGGCATACACACGATCAGAATATAGGATGAAAAGCTCCCATCGGACTCTGTCGAAAATTCCGCTCGTGTGTACGCGGCATTAGAGTCTGCAAAAGACTTGAGACTGGGGCGGAGGTTCACCTTCCAGCAGGACAACGACCCTAAACATACAGCCAGAGCTACAATGGAATGGTTTAGATCAAAGCATATTCATAGTCCAGCCCAGACCTAAATCCAATTGAGAATCTGTGGCAAGACCTGAAAATTGCTGCTCACAGACGCTCTTCATCCAATCTGACAGAGCTTGAGATATTTTACAAAGAAGAATGAGCAAAAATGTCCCTCTCTAGATGTGCAAAGCTGGTAGAGACATCCCCAAAAAGACTTGCAGGTGTAATTGTAGAACCCCCTTTCACTGCAAAGTATTGACTCAGGGGGGCCCCATACAAATGCCTCCCCCCACACTTTTCACATATTTATTTTTAAAACTTTTTGAAAACCATTTAATCATTTTCCTTCCACTTCACAATTATGTGCCACTTTGTGTTGGTCTATCACATAAAATCCCAATAAAATACATTTACGTTTGTGGTTGTAACATTACAAATAGGGGAAAATTTCAAAGGGTATGAATACTTTTTCAAGGCACTGTACCTGGCTTGTATTGCACTGCATTGCCTTTGTAAACCTGGCTGAAAACACTGCTTGGGATTTCAGTGTAGCAGAGGCAGTGTTGTCAGCTCAAACTGGAATTTAGGATCTCACTGGATTTATGGAAGGATTGGCAGACATTATTCTGTTATGAGAAAAATCCAGAGCCCCACCCAATGCACAGGAGGAGTAACTACTCATATATGTACAAGTTACAGGCAAAGTGGTGGACTTACCAATATATATCTTTCCACATACCAAGGTACAGCATATATTTCTAAAACTGGCTGATAGCACTGCTTCAAAATTCAGCGCAGCAGAGGCGGTGTTGTCAGCTCAAACAGGAATTTAGCTGCTCGCTGGATTTCTGGCAGGATCAAAATGTATTTTTCTGCACGGAGAAAAATCAAGAGCCCCACCCAGTGCACAGGAGGAGTAACTACTCATATATATATACAAGTTACACCCAACCATGGACCAGGCAGGGGTCTTGTTCATCAACTGGGGATAGTCCAGATGTATCTAAAACAAAACAAAAAAGCAAAGAAATCTTGTTAGAGCAAAAATATAGAAATGATCTGTGAAATTAAAACATGAATTTATAGTGATAAACAGCCTGTTGTCAGCTCTGAAGGACAACCTCTGTATAGAATAAGTGAATATCCTGCAGTAAATAAGGATATACTCATAAATAAAATACTATTAATAAGAAAATTACAGGGACTGGCCGTTTAGAGGTGTTATGTAATATATAAAATAGCTCTAGAATAGACAATTTTAGTTAATAAGAAAATATACAAAGGGACAGAGAACTACATCAACCAATAGGTAACCGTCCTTGGCTTGTCTGTTCTAGATATTTAAAATTTGAACTCCGGTTCCTATGAGTAATACACTACAATACCTACATAAAAACACTAGACTTACCGCACTAAACTCAAATAAATATGGCATTGCCAAGAACAATTATGTATCTGTCAACCATTTCAAATATTTAATAGAAAAATGCTAAGACCATAAGCTGTTACCATTGTTAGCTAGAAGGACTTTTGTATCGATCTCTTTGATTCTAGTTTCACTTTAATACAACTGCAAAGCTTAACAGAAAGAGGGGCACATAACACAGAGTATGCAGGTATAAAACACCCCCAGCCATGCCTTCAATAGTTTAGGAGGTTGGATTATTTGTTAGATTTGAAGATCTGAAGAAGCGGGAGAACTGAGAACAGAGGGCTTTAGTTACAAAAAAAGGGGGCGATCCCTCTAAATGAAATATTAGGAGCTAGGCATTAAAAAAAGGAAGCCATGACATAATATCAAATTAAAATTAGTGGTGGATATTGTGCTGCAAAAAGTAATGACTACATACTACACAGAACTTCTAGTGTGTCATGGCCATACAAATTTTAATTGTGGAGTTGACTATCACAAAATACATATAGAATCTTATGACCCCTTTATTCCCTCAAAAAATTCACATACCTGAGAAAACTGACCATATGTGATGTTCTTTCAGAAGTGCCATCAATTCACCTTCATTCGATATCTACCTCTGCACCAACGTGTATGGAGAACTCCTCATCATATATGATCAGCGCTTCTTCCATGTTATCCTTCTGCGGCTCTGAAGTCATCTCCGACTGAGAGCCAGAAGTATCTATAATCAGAGGAGAAGACGTGGAGCTCAGAGATGATGTGATGGAAACGTCGCTCTTGGAACTGTTCAGATATGAAGCTTCACACAAGGATTTGTCAGAATGTTTGAAAGAACTGTTTTCAATTGGCTCCTCATCCTTTTCTGGGGTTTCTTCTTTCCAGATTTCACCCATGTATTTTAGGACTTCTGCACTCTGACTTCTTTTAGTAGAGTCAATGGCCAACAGATCAATAAACATTCTTCGTATCCCAGTGGAAACTTCTCTCCATGCTTCAGGAGGATTATCCACCTCAAAATTCTTCTGCCAGACAACATAACTTTTAAATTCTTCATTGTCAGGGAGGGTGTCCTGCCATGGAAATTTCCCTGTGAGCAGAACGTAGATGGTGACACCAAACGCCCACACATCAAGGCTGCCATCTACAGCCAGTCCATCTGGAGGGGCAATTTCGTACATCTCTGGAGCTCTGTAGGGTTTGCTGCCACACTTGGATCTAATCACTGTCCCTGTGACCTTTGCCAGGCAAAAGTCTGTGAGCTTAATGGAATGGCACTCCCGATCAAACACTAAAACATTGTCTGGCTTCACATCGAGGTGTACTAGTCCTTTCTCCACTAAGAATTCCAGAGCATTGGAGATCTGAACAGCGCATCTCTTTACCACATCTTCTGGAATTCCCACCTAAAAAGAGAAAATAAAATAACTAAGACGTCTGTTAACAAAAAATACTTTAGATGTTAAATACAATAGAGAGAACATAAGAAGAAATTCAGAATACATATCCAGAAACAGTTAAGGTATATGTATAACCATATTTTTTCTTTATGCTTATGTGGCGCATTTTATATTGGCAAGACGAAACGCCCATTTGCTAAACGGATTCAGGATCACCTCTAGTACCTTGATGCGGGGTTACTATATACCCCAATTTGCAAGCATGTCGGACTAAATCATAGTTATGATCCTTTGTTTATATCATTTTTTGCATTGGAGGTGATTCCTGAATCCGATAGAGGAGGGGACTTTGACAAGAGGATCCTCCAACACGAGGCTAGATGGATCTTCAGCCAAAGAGCCACCTATCCACCAGGCCTGAACACTGCTTTATCATTTAAACCTTTTTTTATAAATTAACAATATCAAATTTGACAATTTTCGACTGGATCTTCCTTTGGTACCTTATATCTGGCAGCACACTAATCAATTTAGGAGTCTTTGTTCTTGTCTTTACAAATAAAATGCAGACCCTATTTATATCTAGCCTGATTGGTAAAATATTGTTTGATCGACTGGCATGTCTCTATATGACCTATCTGGCCTGCTGGATGGCATCAGTGGGGCTTAGATTCCTAGTAGGATGTGGTCAATATCCTTTCCCCCTTTCTCCTCCTTCCCCTCCCCCTTTTTTCCTCTTCTTCACAATATATGTAGTGTTATTCCTTTATTATTTTCCTAACTTCCCTTTTTTTCCCCCCTCATTGCCCCCCCCCTTTTTTTTTTTTTCCAATAGGATACTATTACTGGACCTTGTAGCATTTTAGAGTCAATTGTGTTTAGTATACACTAACAAGGTTTAATGCAAATGACAAAATATGAATGTTTGTATATAATATTACACCTTTACTGTTTCTGTGCATATAAACCAGTGTGACTGAGATCCATAACAGTATCGATGCTAAGTGGCCTGCCTGGCACCTCACAACGGGGGTTCTCCTGCTTGGCCGGCGGTATTTGGAAATAAGTGTGGATGTTTGGGCGCCCTGGTGGGAGGTTAGGGTTATACCATCTCCCTTCCTCCCCGCGCACGATTTAGCTGCGGGGTGTGCGCTGAAGTAATGACGGCCAGTTCTGGCCGTCATGCGCATGCGCATTGCAGGGGCTCCCGCCCCGGAAGCAAAGTCAGGGGTCAGCTGACCCTCTGCTTCCGGGGGGATCACGGAGACTTAAGGAGACGCGATCAGCGTATGAATCTATGTAATCTAGAGATACCGACAGATGTAAGCGACGCCCTTCAAGAAGCAGGAAACTGCGAAACATGTTGGCTTACCGCATATCCAAGCATCTTTCCAGTAATTCGCGGATCAGCGATATTTAGTATTGAGTATCTCTAATGTACTTTTTGTAGCTCATGATTTTATTATATTTGATATTATGTGTTTTGTAATCAATAAAATGTAAAAAAAATTTATCAATTTTTGAGTATGTGCTTACCTTATTATACAGATAAATATGGTCCACTAAAATATCCCATTTCCTATGAGGCAGCCTAGGCTCCCTCCCCTAGTTTCTATGTTCAAATCTTATACATGTAGATATGGAGGTCTATTAGGCATTTTGATTTTATAGTTTTATAACTACATGTAGCAGTATTCATATTTGGTACATTTTTAAAGTTTCTTTTCATGTTTTAATGTGTTGCTCTCCAGGACACTATGGCCTCTGTTGACCATCATGTGGAAGGTTTTCTGATTAAAATGGTCTCCTTCTATGCACAAAAACTACAGCAGATAGACTTTGAAGAATACTTCCTCATTAAGGAGGAGCTTGGAAAAGGCAGATATGGAAATGTATTCTTGGTGAAGGACAAGCAAACAGGTGAGAGAATTAATCTAGCCGCCATTTCAGTATCCTCTATGAATATGTATATGGATGTAAATTAGATCTGCAAGATGAAGGCTTTTTCCAAGAGGTCGCTAATTGTAGACTTACTCTAAAATAAAAGGAGCATTATAGTAGAATTACTGTGCAACACTCGTAATAAAGAATAGCAGGTAAATGCATTGAGCAAATATGGCCCAATACATACATTTACAACATCTCTATAAATAGAAAATGTTTTTTCAAATATTCATGTTGGAAAAATGATTTAGAGACCTAAGCATTGGACTGTTTTAGGAGTTATGCAAATATCAAAATGAAATATTGTTCACATGTAATGTTGAGTCCAATGAATAAAAGGCAGGGGCTAGGAACAGTCAGCCTGGGGATGATACCATGCTAATGATGCTGGATGTCCTCTAGTCAGGAAATGACATGGGCTCTATCTGGAGAGGCTCCTGTACAGGTGAGTGCTGGTAAGGCTGAAGTTTAGCTTTAAATGTGTATGATAAATTCACAATCTGGGAGGAGCATATCTTATAAAAATGTTGGATATTGTCAAGTTAAAAACATACAGAAAATGCCAATTGAACATTTCTAGTTCTTGAATTCCTCTAAACTAAACCCATGTCCCTTTTTCATACACAGGGAAGTCTCAGCCAGGAGGTGGCCGGGCCGAGCCGGCTGCCTGATCTGCAGGTCCCTCCCCTACACCTGGAAAGAGAAAGTGGCAGGAGGAGGAGTGCCCTAGAGGAGGCTGCCATAGGCCTCTTTTGGAGGGCTACAGAGGCCCTGGGAGCACCACACACCGTGGAGGATGACTTCGCTGCCATCATTGCCTCTAAAATGCAGAGGATAGAGGAGGGACAACAACTCATGTGTGAGTCGTTAATATTGGAGGCACTTAATAAGGGGATGAGGGCCCAAATTACATCTGATACACACCTTTGTGAACTCACACATGGTCCTCCTCCTCCTCCTGCAGGTCCTCCTCCTCCTCCAGCCACATCTCCAACAGCAGAGCCACAGCCAGGAAGGAAGCATGGAAGGAGGACCAGAAAGTGAGGACCCTGGCTCCAGTCTGGTCGGCCAAAAGATGCAGCCTCTTGTGGTACCACAGCCTGGGGACACAGATGTCATCTGCTGCTTTCCGGATCTCTGCGAATTCTGGACCAGACTGCCCTCCCGTACATATGGACTCCTCAGGCCACCAATTTTGATGTTCAAGAATTGATGTCTGCCCTGGGGGTCCCAGGCTTGGCTAATTTCTCCTGTTTATCCAGTGTTGCCTCCCTCTTTGTTTGGTTCTGAGCCCTTAATAAAGGATTTTTGGTTTGAATTATACTTGCCTATGTGTGTTTTACTTCAAAAAGGACAGTTTGTTTGTGAGGATTCAGGTACATTTCAAAAATACAATGTGAAATTAACAAGGGACACCAACAAACAATCTCCTTGAGATTAATTAATAAGAGATATCAATGGTGTTGTCGTAACTTGACACACAAAACACACACAAAAATAGTCTGGAGTAAAACTAAAAATAACATTAAACAAAGATCAGCCTTTGAAAAAATACAAACATAAAATCTAAAAGAAAAATGGCTTTAAATATATATTTTTTTTATGTCAGATGTGACAATATATTCAGGGAATCCCAAGAAGAAAAAAAAAAGTTTGTGAGAAATCTGTGTGAATATGAGCAGTAGAACTACTTAATTCTTGTCACATTATAAAGAAGAGTGCGCTGTATTAAACCATTTTTAACATTGCAGCGTGACGAAAGTGCTGTATCCATTGCGAAGGCTAATTTTACCAGACCGAGCTGTTCCGTGTCGGAATTTCTTCTGAGCATGCGTGGCACTTTGTGCGTCGGAACAGGCCACACACGGTCGGAATTGACGCGATCGGATTTTGTTGTCGGAAAATTTTATAGCCTGCTCTCAAACTTTGTGTGTCGGAAAATCCGATGGAAAATGTCCGATGGAGCCCACACATGGTCGGAATGTCCGACAACACGCTCCGATCGGACATTTTCCATCGGAAAATCCGACCGTCTGTACGGGGCATTACTCTGAAATAAGAGCAGTAAAGTAGAATCTCTGATCAACACTCTTAATAATAATAAGCATAATAGCAGGTATATACTTTAAACAAATATGGCCTAATAATGGAATTTATTACATCATTACCAAAGGACTGGTGCACATGGATTTGAAGCAAGATATTGTTTCAGTGTTGGACCTGGACTGCCATTCCATCAAGCTCACAGACTTTGGCCTTGCTAAGGTGAGAGGGACAGTGATTAGGAGGTGTGGTACCGTGTCCTACATGGCTCCAGAAATGTGCGAAGCTGACCCTTCAGATGGTCTGGTTGTGGATGGCAGCCTTGATGTGTGGGTGTTTGGAGCTTCCATGGGAAGTATATTTTTATGGACTATGAAAAATATACAACCCCTTTCACACTGAGGCATTTTGTATGCGTTTTAGTGCTAAAAAAAGAGCCTGAAAAGTGCTTTAAAAATGCTCTCCATGCATCTCAACGGATGCTTTCACACTGAGGTGTTGCACTGGCGGAGCGTTGAGAAAAGTCCTGCAAGGAAATCAGTTTTGTAGAGGTGCCCATCAATGGATCAGAAGATGTGTCATTGGGTCCCACTGATGACCTCAACTTCATGGCCTGCTTCCAGTGACAAATCCTCAGCCTCGCTGTCTTGACCACATCCATGCCCATCAATGACCCAGAAGATGGGGGAAGCACTGGGTGGTCCTGGTGGACGGCTCCAATGGCTGTTACGACGACAGACATTAGGCTGACACGTGCCACGCTTATCAAATTGTCAAGAAGAACGCTGAAGGAACTGAACAAGACTATTCAGTACATGTATGACAGCAAGAAGTACAAAAAGATGGTTCTATACATTGAGGCCTGTGAACAGGCTCCATGATGAATCGCCTCCTCAACAACATTGACGTTTACGCCACCACATCCGCCAACTCTACAGAGTCCGCTTATACCGGTTATGGCAAGGAGCGAGACATACTTTAGCAATCTTTACAGCATCAGCTGGATGGAGGACTCAGAGAGGGAGAAACTGTTCAAGGAGACACTACAAAGTTTATACTGGTTAAGCAACATGTCAATACCAGTCATGTGATGCAGTATGGAAACTGGACTATTTCCAAGATGAAGGTGAGCCAGTTCCAGGGTAGCACTAAAAACAGTGGCCCCTCACATGACCCTGGAGCCAGTATACAATTATTAAGGCCCGGGATGTACGGATCAGGATCAAGGCCTCAGAAGAGGCCACAGCCTTGATCAAGGAATTGGTGAAGAAGCTTGTTCCTGTGGTGACAGAATCTGATGAGTTGACAGAAGAGATTCTCATCGATCAGACTTAAAATGATGATTGATCGAGTTACCCCGCAGCAGTCAAGCACTTCAAGAACCAGTGCTTTAACTGCCACAACTCCCTGTATGCATACTTCATGAGACAGTTGTACACTCTGTGAATCTGGATGCTCACTAGAGAGCATCACATGCTATGATTGTCTGCCAAAATCTGCACTGACACAGCTGGCAACACAAAGTCTTCCAGTAGAAGGGGGCATGGGTGATTATTATCCCTCTCTGAAGCTGCTGCCTCAAACCTAATCTCTACTCCAAGT
>JBBDGP010004407.1:165000-248297 GCA_037952835.1 Lithobates septentrionalis
GTCTCTTTTCTCTCTCCCGTCCCTTTTCTCTCTCCCGTCCCTTTTCTCTCTCCCGTCTCTTTTCTCTCTCCCGTCTCTTTTCTCTCTCCCGTCTCTTTTCTCTCTCCCGTCTCTTTTCTCTCTCCCGTCTCTTTTCTCTCTCCCGTCTCTTTTCTCTCTCCCGTCTCTTTTCTCTCTCCCGTCTCTTTTCTCTCTCCCGTCTCTTTTCTCTCTCCCGTCTCTTTTCTCTCTCCCGTCTCTTTTCTCTCTCCCGTCTCTTTTCTCTCTCCCGTCTCTTTTCTCTCTCCCGTCTCTTTTCTCTCTCCCGTCTCTTTTCTCTCTCCCGTCTCTTTTCTCTCTCCCGTCTCTTTTCTCTCTCCCGTCTCTTTTCTCTCTCCCGTCTCTTTTCTCTCTCCCTTCTCTTTTCTCTCTCCCTTCTCTTTTCTCTCTCCCTTCTCTTTTCTCTCTCCCTTCTCTTTTCTCTCTCCCTTCTCTTTTCTCTCTCCCTTCTCTTTTCTCTCTCCCTTCTCTTTTCTCTCTCCCTTCTCTTTTCTCTCTGTCGCTCATCTTCTCTGTCGCTCATCTTCTCTGTCGCCTCTTCTCTATTTTTTTATTTGACTATTGGATTTTTTTTTGTCAAATTCAAAATTTATTGTTAGTAGAAATTTGCATTTTTTTTTGTATTGCTGTAATGTTTGTCTCTCTATTTTGACTCTCTATCTGTAAAACTAACTTATTAGTAATCGCCAAAGTTTGTGTAAAAGTGTAATGCTGTGATAGATTTTTCAATAAAAATATTAAAGTTAAATTTGTCTGTTTTTATTATATAATTGATATTTAAATTAGGGAATTATATTTGTTATTTTTTTAATGTATTGTAGATATTAATTAATGATTTATCTAAGTAGTAGGAATTTTTTTTTTGGACAGATATTATATTTTTTTTTTGTGCTTTTAATTATTATTAAAATTAATAATAATTAAAAATTATTATTTTTTTTTTAAATATTTCTAAATTTAATAAATTGCAATAGCATCAAAAAAATAACAGATTACTATATTTTTCATGCACTAATCAACATCTTATTTATTCTATAGAAATTCCTAGCTGCTTTGCTCTATTTTGCAGCCACAACAGTGGTTCTCATAATAATCCTCCCAATATAAACTACTACATATTTCCCAAGGACAGTCCAGCAATTACAAAATGGCTTCAAAATGCTGGTATGGAGCCAGAGATGATTGAGGAATACATTCCATTAATCAAAGCAGACCTGCGTGGGAACACGTATCGAATTTGTTTCGCCCACTTCACCACTGAGTGTTTTATTGGACAAGGAAAACAAAGAAAATTGAAAGCAGAAGCGGTGCCAACACTATTTGCAGAAAGATCTACAATGACACCAGCAGAAAATAAATGGAACATGAGACTGAATAAAATTAGACAATTGACTTACATGAAGGCGGAAACATCTACATCTTCTCTTGTCAGCACAACATGTACATGCCAATGTACTAAAGTGCAAATGAAACCCAAACAGACCTTTTCGATGTCAATCTCCCTGAATCCCAAGAAACTTATTGTAAAATTGCTAGTGGAAGATCTATAGCTTTAGATCATCCATACAGCAGTTCTGGGGCTGGTTTATTGACACCACCTCCGGTGCCACTATCGTCATCAGCTGACTTCGCAACAATATTGCAAACAAGAACAATGATAGATTCTCCTTTTTCAGTCCGAGGTTGACAGTCCCGAAATTAGACCGAAAAGAAAATTGGCCTATTATGATGACCCAATTTTCCACGTTTCTGATTGTGATACTCCACTAAAAGATGACCTTAGCATTTGCGAAAGTGTCAAAGAAATTGAAAGTGAAGAAGCAATGCCATATCCCCTTAATTTAGTCAAAGAAAGAAAATTTATAATTTTCGAAAGCAGTCTGGATCTATTGCTGTTTCAAATGCGTTGTCCAGATCCAGACTGTATTTCGAAAATCAAAAAGATTGACAAACAAATAATTGGAACAATGGTTTCTGTGTTTTCAACATGTTCAGCTGCTCATCGAAAGAAGATCTGGGAAAGCCAGCCAAAAATAAAAAAATATCCTGCAGGTAACATTTTACTGTCTGGCGCCATTTTTGTAAGTGGAGGTAGCTACAAAAAAATAAGAGAAATGTTTGAACTCTGTGGGATTGCGATTGTTGGACAAACATCGTACAATCGAGCTCAAAACCTCTACATTTTTAAGGCAATTGACCATAGCTGGCAAGAAAACAATGGCAATGTGATCAGAGAATTGTCTGAAAAACCTTTGTTTCTTGTCGGCGATGGCCAATGTGACAGCCCTGGCTTTTCTGCCAAATACTCCACTTACACATTTATGGATCTTTTTTCCAAAAAAATTGTGGATTTTGAGTTGGTGCAGGTGTCACAAACAACCTCTTCTGTAGCAATGGAAAAATTTGGATTTCAAAAATGTTTAGATAGATTAATTGAAAGAAAATTAGATATTCAAATTGTGGGAACCGACCGTCACACTGGCATAACAAAATTATTAAATGAAAAATATAAAAATATAAATCATCAATTTGACATTTGGCATTATGCAAAAAATTTGAAAAGAAAATTGATGCAAATTTCCAAAAAAAAAATGTATAGTCCAATTTTGCCGTGGATTGGACCCATACTAAACCATTTTTATTGGTGTAGTAGAGCTTGTCAAGGAAACGAGGAAGTTTTTAAACAACTATGGCATTCTCTATTACATCATATTGTAAATGTTCATGTATGGAAAATTGGCGATATAGAACACCAATGCTTGCACGATGAGATTAATGTGGAGGATCCAAAGGTTCCCTGGTTAATCCAACAGTCACCTGCATTTCATGCATTATCCACAATTATTTTGGATCCTAAATTAGAAAAAGACATGAAACATCTTCATTTTTTTTGTCAGACTGGTGTGATAGAAACGTATCACAGTATGATTCTAAAATATCATCCTAAACGAATTCATTATAAATTTGATTCAATGGATGCAAGGACAAAATTGGCGGCATTAAGCCACAATCATAATGTGATACGTAAACCGGCTCTGACAAAAAAAAAAAAAGATGACAGTGGTGTTGAAGTTTTAGTGGAACGAAAAAACTTGGAGTTCCCAAGAGGTAGAAAGAAGTGGATTGTGCGGAATGTATTCCAAAAAATGGACAATGAACATGCCATCCACATGCTTTGCAAGATGATTAGCATTGTTGATGGAACCCTAATTTCTTCTTGGAAACCCAAAAATCCAGAAATGCCTAAAAACATTACTCCTGTAGAAAGGCCAGAAACCAGTATTGCTGTAAAGGAACATATGACACGTTTTCCAACACTGGACAAAAAATAAAGTGAATTATCATATGTCCATATAACATATTTTTATTGATAGTGTTGATAGAAAATATATTTAAAACCCAAAAAAAAATTACATTGTTGTTTTTATGCATGAGTTTATATCTTTTAAAGATTACGATACTATTGTATATATTGATCATATTTTATTACATTAATAAAACTTTTGTATAACTAATTTCTGATTCTGATTTTTTTGTACTAAATAAAAATTTAAGAAAGTTTATTGACACTGCTAATATTATAATGTAATGTACTTGACCAAAAAAAAATTCCAAAAAAATTAGAATAAAATACTCATATTTATTTAAAACAACAAATAAAATTGTCAACATAAAAACAAATATAAAATAACACAAAAAATTTACATATAAAATCTGTTCATCAGACTTTAATGAAAAGCCATCTCTGAGGCATCGTAATCGTCGGAATAAAGAAAACCCACGTAAGAGCCGTTTGGATCTGGGAAAACCTCTCTAACCACTTTTACGGCACAAGATGGAATGACTCTTCTGTTGCCCTTCCCTAAAAACCCATATATCCACGCTATGAATGCCCGGTAGGCCGTTTTCCTCAATCGCCTGTAAAAAAAAAAAAAAAAAAAAAAAAAAAAAAGAAATGTGCACTAAAAAATATGTAATTTTATTTACATTATTTTTTTCATTCATTAGAGTATCATTAATCAATTTACCTATTGTTGTTGGCATCCACGACAGGTAGATCATCCAAATGCATCGTCATGAACATCAGGCGAACATGTTCCTCTGTAGCAATTTGGGAGATGAACATATCCGCATTTGTGATGCATTTACTGCCCTCAGGGATACAGCCATGGACCTCAGAAATTTCACGACAGCAAACCGATTCTATTTGTGTTGCCATTGGTATGCAACTCTCACACAAACACCAGTCGGTATTGCCAATTCTGTCCTCAGGTGTTTCTTGCAATTGCGAAGTAATCGGATCTTCCCTTGTAATAGGCATATTAGGATTTCTTGGAAAAGCTCGGTCATGTTCAGGGGCCGGATACCTGGCCAAAAGTTGTGCAATCAACATATTTCTCTTAAAAAAAAAAAAAAAAAAAAAGAATTTGGTATTGCCAAAAATTTAAAAATATAAACGTTATTATTTTAGAATTTTTATTTATATATTTAAAAAATAAAAAAAATATACCAATAATTATTTTTTAATTTTAGCACAAGATTAAATATTCACAAAAAAAATTGAGAGGACTATACTTTTAACGATAATGCAATGCAAACACAAACATGCTAAAAAATACTACAACATAAAGAGCTATCCCTTGTTATGTACATTGATTTTTGTGTGTCTATGTGTGTATCTATCTATCTATATATATATATACACACACTCACACATACACACACACAAAATAATATCTAAATGTTTGAACATCTGTAGTTATGTACAGAGAGTGAAAGATAAATGAGATGTGTGCATATGTATATAAAATTATTATATTACTTACTCTTTCCTCTTGTGTCAATGAACTGTAACTCCTAGATACAGATCCAGATAGTACTGCTGTATTTTCCTATTAAAAATAATATAAATTAAAAAAATAAAATAAAATTTTAATTAAAAAATACAACTATAAAATGTGAATCCTAAAATGTTAATATTGAAAATTGTCTTACCATTTCACTGCAAAAAAAATATATCAGTCACGAGTAAACCGTACGTTTTCTGAAATAAGACAAAGGATAGAGGTTAGAGATTAGAGGATAGAGATAGAGAGATAGAGAGATAGAGAGATAGATAGACTCTCTCTCTCTATTATTATATCTATATATTTACAGATTTATATATATATATATATATATATATACAGAAATAGAGATATATCTATATCTATATATATATATATATATATCTATCTCTCTCTCTCTCTATATATATATATATATATATATATATATATATATATATATATTATATATATATATATATATATATATATATATATATATATATATATATATATATATATATATATTTTTTATAAATCTATAACTCTATATAAATATATATATACACATACATATACTGAAATATAGAGATATATCTATATATATAGATCTCTCTCTATTATATAGAGATTATATATATATATATAGATAGAGAGAGAGAGCGAGAGAGAGAGCGAGAGAGAGAGCGAGAGAGAGAGCGAGAGAGAGAGCGAGAGAGAGAGCGAGAGAGAGAGAGCGAGAGATATGTTGATCAATCGATTTGTATTTATATATATATAGATAAATTAAAAAAACTAATATACAGATCTGTTATTTTAAACAACATCTCTATATTTATATATAGAGATAACAAATATATGTGTTTGGTTTGCTATGAACAAAGAGACTATTATAAAAGAGATTTTTGCTTTGCATTACCTTGGTCGATGCCAGTCTCTCCCGTAGTGAGCTTTCCTTTGTTTGCATGTTTGCTTCTTTGCATATATTTGGTTGCCATCACAACGGGGCGGGAACTTCCGACGACGACGCCCGTTGTCATGGCATCCCAGAATCAGACGCCGATGACACTGGGCATGCGCGGGAACGAGCGGTGAATGCTGGGAGGACAGCATTCACTGCATTCCGGAAATTCATGCTTGTGGGTTTCAAATGCCCACAACGAAGATGGGAACCACCGTCTGTGATTTTTAAAAGTTATTCTTTGCAACGAAATCGCCCACAATCGGACTTACTTCACAGAACATGTGAGTAAATTATCATGATTAGAAAAGTTTCTGAATGAACTCCTAAAAAAAAAAACGTTAGATGGGTGAAGATCCGCTTTAATAAGCAACGCATCACACTATTCCAGGACCTTTCAAAGATCACATTAGGCAACCGCAAGGCTCTGCGACCTCTGCTGGAAACGCTGAGAGATCACCGCCTTAATTACAGATGGAAGTTTCCGTTTGCTTTATCAGTTACTCTGGATGGGGTCCCGCACACCCTCAAAACCCCTGATGAGTTACCATCATTCTGTGCAGCTCTCCAGTTACCGCCAGTGGACCTGCCCAAATGGTACCGGGAATTCCGGTTCCCTTCAGCACCTCACAGCCCGCCAGTTTCACCGTTTTCTACACCGAACAAACATGTGCCTAAGAAGGGGAATATATTAGAAGCAGCAAGGAGCGGACCCCATGAGATCTTCCCAAGCCACCAGAAGGAGTACAAGAGCTAAGGAATTTACCTGAAGTACTTGATTTGTGAGATTTCCTTCCTTTATCCAAATACACTGCAATGCGGAGGTATAAGCCATAAGTTATAGTTTTGGCTATTGCACTCCCTCGAATGTGTCCCTGGTAAATTTTTCAATGGAAGCGGGACCATCTCAATCTTTTTGATGTTACCTAGGCGGGCACTTGAAGGTTGATCTATGTTTCCTCATCTGCCATTCCACTTCATCAAAATTCAATCACACGAGATCGAAGATCCATTGGGCCCTCTGTCACCGCTGTTGCCATTTTCCCTTAATGGGGATTACTGGTACAGCAATGGAAAGTCTGAGTGCTCTTCTCATATATGGTTTGGTACTTTATCATTATACATGCACTATTGCTGTATCCCTTCTTCCCAATCTTATTTGGGCCAGAATAGGTAGAATTTATGCTGGGGAGGGAAGCACATGACAATGTCATAAAGGCTCTCAAACTGATCCATTGCGCACACACACAGAACATCGAGGGCCTTCTCCTGTGGACTGAAGCGGAGAAGGCCTTCGATCGCGTGGCCTGGGATTACCTATTTGTCACCTGCAGACACATTGGTCTAGGATCGCACATGATGGCATGGATAGCGGCTTTGTACCACAAACCACAGGCAAGTCTTAAAATAAATGGCACCTTCTCAGAGGCTGTAGATATCAACATGGCATGAGGCAGGGCTGCCCCCTATCCCCTCTTTTGTTTATTTTGTCTCTAGAAACCTTTATTCGCTTAATAAATGCAAACACAGACATAATGCCGCGTACACACGGTCAGACTTTTCGGCTACAAAAGTCAGACAACCTGTCCAACAGACTTTCGTCGGACTTTTGGCGGACTTGCGGCAGACTTGCGGCAGACTTTCTTACGAACGGACTTGCCTACATACGATCACACAAAAGTCAGACGGATTCGTACGCGATGACATACAGCGGACTAAAATAAGGAAGTTGCTAGCCAGTAGCCAATAGTTGCCCTAGCGTGGGTTTTTGTCCGTCGGACTAGCACACAGACGAGCGGATTTCTGGGTCCGGTGGAGTTACGACGTAAAGATTTGAAGCATGTTTCAAATCTAAAGTCCGTCAGATTTGCGGCTGGAAAAGTCCGCTGAAAGTCCGGGGAAGCCCACACATGATCGGATTGTCAGCCAGCTTTAGTCCGTCGGCGTCTGTCGGACTTTTGCAGACGAAAAGACCGTGTGTACGTGGCATAAGAGGCTTCCAGATAAGTGATCGCACTATATAAAGTAGCTGCATACTCAGACGACCTCCTATTCTTTCTATCACAGCCACATGTTTCAATTCCGAATTTGATCAAAGCCTTTAAACTTTATGGACACATATCCAATATGAAAATAAACTACACCAAGTCGGAAGCCCTCAATCTTACGCTACCACATGACTAATGCCGCGTACACACGAGCGGACTTTACGGCGGACTTTGCCCGGCGGACTGGATTTCGTCGGACAATTCGATGTGTGTGGGCTCCAGCGGACTTTGTTTTCTCAAAAGTTGGACGGACTTAGATTTGAAACTTGTTTAAAATTTATCCGTTGAAATCGAGTCCGGTCGAAAAGTCCGCCGTCTGTATGCTAGTTCGACGGACTAAAAAGCCACGCTAGGGCAGCTATTGGCTACTGGCTATGAACTTCCTTGTTTTAGTCCGGTCGTAGGTCATCACGTACGAATTCGACGGACTTTGGTGGCTTGTGTGTAGGCAAGTCCGTTCATTCAGAAAGTCCGTCGTAAAGTACGTAGAAAAATCCGCCGGGCAAAGTCCGCCGTAAAATCCGCTCGTGTGTACGCGGCATTACTTGTTAGAGCACATACTTCTTGCTCGTTTAATGGATACCGTCATCCATCACATACTTGGGCATAAAACTTACGGGCAACTTAGTAGATAGCTATAGCGTTAATTTTCTTCCATTACTAAACAAATTACAAACGGACCTTAAGAGTTGGACATCTAAACCTTTTTGGTGGTTTGGCAGGGCTGTCATCCTTAAGATGGTAATACTGCCTAGAATTTAATACTATTTTCATACCCTGCCTATACCAATACCCTGCCTATTCTTCAAACGACTCAAGGCTATCATGCGCACCTTTATCTGGACGGGAAAAAAACATGCATAAAACTTGACACACTTACTAAATCAAAAGAGGGGTATAGGACTTCCTGACCTCAAACTTTACCATTTCGGGATACACTTAGCCAGAATCCTGGATTGGAATTGTCACAGGGAGCAGAAAGACTGGGTCATCTTGGAGGAGGCATCGTCTACACTGCACCTGAGATTCCTCCCCTGGATTTCTTGGAAGAAAGTGCCGTACAATTTGCAACATCACCCACTTATAGGGGCGACATTGAAAACGTTTCACGCGATGACAAGACACTTCAAACTGTCTACACCCCCAGGTCCTCTTACACCCATTACCCACAATCCAGACCAACAAGTGCCCCTTTTAATAATAAACTGTGACACTGGCAAGTTAAAATCCTTTGCCTCTCTTAAGCAAGATTTGAGCTCCCCAAACTGTTTCTCATACTGGACTTATCGCCAAGTAAACAACTTTATTCACACATCTCCGGATAAACAACAGCTAACCAGACACACCACCCCCTTTGAATATGTCTGCCTCTCTGGAACCCCGATAGCCAAATCTACCTCCCTAATGTATTCTTGGCTCCGGGGGGGACAGAGATAGGGAGACCCATGGAGCACGAGCACAGTAGGAAAAAGCTCTTGAAGCAAACCTTACTGATAAACAATGGTGTCAAGCCCCAATTGTTGCGCACAAATGTTCCATTGGTACACAATGGACTACAACAAATGTCTTATAAGCTACTAACACATTGGTATGCCACACCGGTTAAGGTTAAAAAATGGTACCCACTGTCCTCAGACTCCTGTTGGAGATGTGAGCAAGCACAGGATACATTACTGCACATCTGGTGGGACTGTCCCCTACTGCGGCCCTATATACACACACATACACACAAACACACAAACACAGTGAAGTCGGTATACACAGTATAGAATACAGTGTGTACAGTTTCAAATACACTTCATGTAACAAAGAGACCAGAGGGTCTAGAGAAAGGATTCTTCAGAAAGGAACACACGGGTTATTGAAAAGATGCAAAATAGAATACTTTATTAATAAATAATCCACCCACAATAACAACAGTTGGAGAACATTAATTACCTCCACCATTAAGTATGAAAGCAAAATATACCAAAAACAGACAGACACACCACATGTATCCTCCTCATACACTCAAAGAATCCACCCCGAGATAGCCGGCTACCGGTAGCAATCCTACTTTGTCACGGGCAGTGATGAGGTAATAAAAAACAGTAACGTGCCCTAAAAAAATGGTTATTGTGGGTGGATTATTTATTAAAGAATCCTCTCTCTAGACCCTCTGGTCTCTTTGTTACATGTAATTATTTGATTCAGAGGAACCTGCCTTGCTGCTATATTATATATTTAGCAACTAGGTATTTGGTTTAGTGTCATTTAATAGGCATATTATTAGTATTATTGTTGCATTTGTGTTGGTTGCTCACACACCATTAACCTATTTGACACTTTTATGAGTTCCCTGAGCCACCTTCAGTTTTATTACCATTTGTTTGCGGGATTCTGGTTAATCCCTTCTGGTCAGGTAACCCTTTCCACACCTTACTTATCTACTTATACCTCCACCTTGTTTTTAGTATTACCTGCACTTCTTGCTGTGTGTTTTTAAATACCCTTGCCCTACTACATGGCCCCTGCCCTGCCCCCCCCCCCCCCCCCCCCCCCCCGCTCCCATCCCTTATTTGCACACACACGTAACATTTTTTGCCATTTGTTCTTGTTTAATGGCCTATTTACTGAATAACAAAATTTGATCTGGACATACAAGCAGCATTCTCTACAGATCAAAACTGTAGATACTACAGGTGATGATACCCTCAAAAAACTACTCAAAAATCACAAAAAATTAACCAAATACCTAAATAGAAAATGGGATATCTCATCATTAAAATCTCAAATAGAACATAAGGTCATTCCGAGAGGTCTTAGGGAGAGAGTGGTTCCGGCCGCCCATCTACATACAAATGGATTCCTTGATATATGGAAGAAAAGTTGTATAGATCGAGGACTTGAGGTAATGCGACTAATTGTAGAGGAGGAACTAGCGCAATTAAGCGAGATTCAAACGGAGATTGACAACAGTGCACAACTCCTTGAATGCTATAAACAGGACCAGGAGTTTGAGAAATGTAATGAATCCCTGAAAAAAGAAGTTGAGAGAACTCAGAAAAACCTTAGAATCAACAAACAGGAAAAGTTCAAACAAAATATTGCAGATTGGGAAAAAGACAACGGTTTTGACCCTACCATACAGAGGGGAAGAAGTAAATCACGCAGAAGCAGAAGGAATCCATCAGCCTCCAAGCATTTTTCCTCCACAGACAGCGATGAAGAAACTGCAGCCAAATAAATCAGTTAATTTTTTAGAAAAAAGCCAGGGGGGGGGGGGGGGGGGGGGATACTTTGGATATACCACAGGGACAAGTTTTAAACACCCAGAAAGTGAGGTGCAAACCCCCAATGCACGTCTTAGAAAAAGAAAGAGAAAAGGAACCAAAAAAAAATTCAATGGAACTAAGAGCCAGTTCACAAAGGTGATAGAGGGATCTAAAAAGAATAATGCATTTGAAATTTCCCCCTTGGAATTCCAAGACCTGAATGTCATCAACCTTACTGATTTTCCCCTAAATAATCATTATATTTCTTTACTTAAGAGGGGTCTTTCCTTTTCACCCAAATTGGTTATGAATGAATTTGAGGTTAAGGACATCAACCTTTTTTTTACGTAAGGTAAACTTCAGGTCTTGGCATTTTAACCGTGAAAATGTACAGATGGTAGATCCAGACAATCGAGAGGAACAGGAAGCATTAAACAATTTAATACCACTACTTCAAGAGAATTCCGACTCAGAGTCTGATTCAGAAGCCTCTATAAATCGATGTATGAACAGACCCTCAAACCTGAATATAAAATCATTAAAGATGCCCCCCATCTCTAAACATAAATGGATAAACTATTTCTGGATCAGGTACAAAAGGACCTCCGGAAAATAAATTGAGATTGGAGGGGCCCAGACAACCTCTCTAGTAAAGAGAGGTATGCATTAAAAGAATCTCAGGAAGCACTGGATCTAGTCATAAAAGGTAGCGACAAGGGGGGCAATATTGTCCTCATGTCAGGACAGAAATACGAACAAGAAGTTATGCGCCAACTTTCGGATACTTCGACCTATTGTAAACTAACCGAGAACCCTTTTCCTAAGATTGTTCAGACCCTCAATGAAAAACTGAGATTTGCGTCGGAGACTAATCTAATCTCTAAGAAAGAACTACACTATTTATCGGTACGGGAATTCAATACACCGATATTTTACATTATTTGCAAGTTGCACAAATCCCTAACAAATCCCCCAGGTAGACCTATAGTCTCTGCCATTAAGGGACCCCTGGAGAGGATAGGCAAGTATACGGATGCATTGATCAAACAACTTGTCTATGATCTGCCATCATTAGGGAAATTAATGAAGTTGTATGTCCGGAGGGGGCTCTACTCGTGGGGATCGATGTGAAATCCCTCTACACGTCGATCCCCCACGAGTGGGGCCTCCAGGCTGTAGGTCACTTCTTGGAGAAGAGCTATCCATTACTTGCAGCCCAAAATGAGTTCATTCTTGAACTCCTTGAATTTATGCTGGCCAATAATTGTTTCCAATTCTTGGGCTCCTACTTTCAGCAGAAGAGGGACACTTCAAAGGGAGCCCCTTGGGCCAGACGGCGCATAATGAGTGTTCAGGCGTCTTTCCCAGAGTTGTGCTATGATGCCTACATCTTGAAGCAGACCAGCTTTTTCCGGAAATTTGAGGGTGGACAAATACCGTTCGGGTGGCTTATTGGTACAGTACTGTTTTTTATGCAGAACATGCATTTTTTTACAGGCATCTAAGGTCACATGAAGGGATGGGAAGGACTAATTTATGTTTTGTTCTTTTTTTGTTTCTAGGTGATGCCGGTTATCCACAGCTGAGGTGGCTGATGGCTCCAATCAGACACCCCTCCGGGCAGCCACAACAAAGCTATAACAGTGCGTTAAGTAAAAGCCAGGGCACGGTCAAGCTCACTATTGGCCTGCTGAAGTCCTGGTTTTTATGTTTGGCCAGGCCCGGGGGGGGGGGGGGGGGGGGGGGCTACTGTACTCTCCTCCAAAGTGTTCCAGGATCATCCTTGCCTGTTGTGTCTTGCACAACTTGTGTGTTGCAGGGGATGATTCCTGGGAGCTGAATGAGGAGAGGGAGCCAGAGGTCCGCCTGCTGTCGGTCCACAGACACATCAACACTAATGCTGGGCCTGCCACCCGGAATCAGCTGATTGCCGGTTACTTTACATATACATATTAAAACATAGCTAGAGGTAGAGAATGTGTCAAAAAATTCCTACTTTGCAGAGTATCCCTCACAGGGACACAGATGCTAAGCAACATCTGACAGTTGTGGTTGACCCAATATACAGTGTGTAGTCAACATGACAAACAATTTACTTTGCCACTAAACTCGATTATGAACTGTGTGGCAATTTCAAAAAGAGTGAAGAGGGAGTAGAACACCTGACAGGTGTTTGCTTGTGTCAGTGCCACATGTATATAGACATGTGCAATTAGTTTAGTTCCAAATTAGTTTAACGAATGTTGACAAATTTGTTAATTGCAAAATTTCCGAATTTACTGAAATTCGGCAATTCTGAAATTTGAAATTCGGAAATTCAAAATTTCGGAAATTTGAATATTCTAAATATCATAAATTTAAAAATTAGAAAATTTGGAATTTTGAAAATCCAAGAATAAGAATGAAATCTGAAAATTCAAAAACCTGAAAATCTATAATAACTAATAATAACTATTAACTAATTAAATTATAGGTATTGGAATTTCCTTTCAAATTTGGCTGTGAACGTAACGAGTATGAATTTATCCGAAGTTACGAATTATCTGAAATAACGAATGCTGAACAGCCAAATTTGTAAGGAAATTCCAATACCTATAATTTAATAGTTATTTATTATTTAAAATTTTTCAGATTTTAGAATTTAAGTTTCCAAAAATTAGAAATCCAAAAATTAGAAATTTGGAAATCCGAAAATTAGAAATCCGAAAATCCCAAAGGAATTCACGAGATCTGTGACGAAACCGGTAGGAGGAGCCTGATTGTCTGACGTGTGGGAAGCAGATAGTGATCTGGAGAGGAGGCAAAGGATAGATTGAACAACAAGAAACCAGGGCTGCAGATCCAGGATTCAGGTGACCCTATCCCCCCCCTCACCACCACAGCATTACAGCACTTTACAAGCATTCTGTTACTATGTAAATGTGAGTTGTATGAACTTTGAGCATTTAAGATTAAACAGTTCTTAGACGGTATCACACTATTGTATGCCTCTTTTTTCTACCAATGTGGCATATGCGAGGAGGCTTATTGGAAGTGACCAGGAGAAAACTGGTATCCTCTTAAAGCTGGGCTATTATCAGGAGCAGGAGGTGACCAGGGAGGAGTACCAGCACACAGCAGCCAGTATACTTATAGGAGATAGAAGGATGGTCCAGGATATCTGCTGAAAACATCTTTTGGCTTATTTTCTAAGCCCTTAAGGTGAGGGTACAACTGAAGGGGGAGGAGTGCACATTGTATGAAGACACCTTATCACTTTATATGGACTGTGTTGATTATTTTTATATCATTATGGACTGTGTGTAATTCACGGAGCACGAGCACTTTATATTATGATTGGATTATTTTGTAATTCACTGTTTTATGATACATATATCATCCAGATTACTTTACAGCATAGGTTGTATTGATTGTTGGTTAGGAGTAGTACGGCACATTTATATACATTTGTTTTTTCACATTGTGGGGAAGTGTAGGAAGTGCAGGCAGCTTTTTCAGTTCTTAGTTTACGTTAGTTTATAGTTTTTTGGCAGCTCACGAGGTCTCACTCATTTCTTATCTGCACATACTGAGACCCCCAGGAAGGAACACGCAGGAGACCCCCTTCCTCTGAGTGATCATCCCCCTTTATTTCTCTGAATGCTGCTTACCTTACAATAGTAAGGTAAGTAGTTAGTAAACCCACGGGTGCCATTCACACTGAAGATCCATAACCACTGAAGTCACAGCGCCACCTGTTGATGCTATATAGCAATATACCTGCGTGTGAAACACCCCCAGCAAGGATTTAGTGATCACAGATGAGGGAAGGGTAAGAACCCCATTGGGATAGTTACCTCCCCGCTTTATGTGTCTTTACACACTGAAACCTGCGGTCACAGCTTGTTGCTATTAGACTAGGCTGCAGTGGCATGGTGTTTTGAACCACTCTGGCAGGTGTTTACAGCCTGTTGCATTAGCTGAATGGACTATGTATATTCATGTGTGCCTTTCTCTTTGGAATTCTGGAGACCAACTGATTGATTCCTGCATGGATGTCAGTGTTGGTGTTTTTTGTGAAGGAACCCATCTTACTCATACGACCCTGGTGCCACATCAGTGAGATTTATACATTTTTATAGTCTTGTGCAATTATCAATAAATCTGTATTTTTCATTGATCAATTCCGTTGTGACTCTCCCATTGATTGCAGTCCTGGAACTGCTTTGGTCCAAACCCCCCTTTTTTCTTTCACTAGATGCTATATAGCATTTTTTGAGTTCGGAGGAATTCAGCTCTTCACGACTGCGATTCATCAGCACTATTTGCACCTTTATTTATTACATGGACGATCATTGAATTGTTTATGCATTGTGTACTTTTACACATTAATACTTGAAGGTTATATACTTTATTCACTTTAGTCATATTAGCACCTTTTGCACTTTATTTGACCACTATCCTTTTATGTGTTCACACATTGATGCACTGTGTACCTTTATTTGTTATTACCTGAAGGTCTCATAGCATGTGCATTTTTTAACTTATTTTTATCTTTCATTAGCACTTTATTTATTTATTTATTTTGGAGCGCGATACCATCTATTGGTTTTTATATAATTTGGACTGTAGGTAGTGTTTGACCCTCACGGTGTCTGCTGCACCTAGATTGATTTTCATTAAATTATAGTAGCGCGGGAATATCTATTATTCCATCTCATTGCAGACTTGTTGTCTCGTCAACAGATGGGCAGATTTCGGGAATTAGTTCCACATGCAGACCAGATCGGACTTGTTGTGTCCTTTGGATTTATGGAAGCCGATTTGATGCATGTGAAGGTTGCTATTTGAAATTCATTGGCTCCCTCTACATGGGCATGTTATGAATCTGCGTGGAATCTTTGGTGTTCTTTTTTGTAATATCACAATGTGTCAAATGACTGCGTTACAGAAGATTTAGTATTGTCATTCTTACTTTTTAATGGCTAGTAGAAACTCTTATTCTCCTATTGTGAAGACAGGAGTGTCTTTTTTTTTCAGTAAAACAAGCTTTAAAAGGGCTATCGCAAAAATCACAGTTTACCCGATAAAGAGATTTCCAATTACCGGAGATCTATTATGTAAGATATGCTCTGCTACTGCGGTAGTGCGTTTTTCAACATTTGAATCGTTATTGCTTAAACTGTCTTTTTGTTAATGTTTCTATGGAGCTTTTAGGATCTCAGAGCTGCTTCCTCCTAATCAAACTGCTGGTTCGGGTCTTCTGCTTTCTTCTGTGGTTGCATTCCGGAGTTCTTCACATGTTGTTACACAAGAGAAAAACTGATCAACTTGGTCGTGGCCTTTGGGCTACCGCCCACAAGCACGTAGATATGTCTATATGTGCAGTATCTAGGACTCAGAATTACTTAGTGTTGCAGCCACCTTCTGATAAGCAATTCTTTATTCATGCGACTAGTTATCCTTTGACGATTTATCAATTTAATGCTGTTTTGAACAGATGTCTCCGTAGTTTAAAGCTTGACCACCTTCCAATTTTCTCACACTTTTTCCATATTGGTGCTGCTACTAATTTAGGGTTTTCAGAACCGGTTATTAAAAATATTGGTAGGTAGAAATCTAAATGCTACAGTTCTTATGTGTGTCCTAATGTTTTTTATTTAAATTTCAGATTCTCCATTCATTACTTGGATGATCGGACATTCTTACGTATATTGGGCTCATAGAAGAGCTGAATTTCGCTGTTATGGTCCGAATTTAGTTTTACCTACATCTCGCTTTGCCATATACTGGTACGGGCATCGCGGATTAAAATGGACGGAGTTACGTAAAGTGTTAAGCCATTGTAAATACAATAAACATGTTTCAAACGTTATTATCTTCCATTTGTCTGGAAACGACCTTGGTCTCTGCAAGACTTTAGACATAATCTCCTGTATTAAATCTGATTTGATGTGCATTCATAATGTACTTCCTGATGTGTCCTGTGTCTTGGTCTTCTCGAAGATTATTCCTCGTTTAAGTTGGCTTTCTCCCAAATGGAAGCATTTTGAAAAAATTTGGAAGAATGTTAATAGCGCGGTGGCTCAGTTTATGCCAGTTTTGAATGGAATATCTTACAGACATGTGGATTTGGAGGGTGGTATTCTAGGATTTTACTGTCCTGACGGAATCCACTTGTCAGATATTGCACTGGACATCCTGAATATGAATTTTCAGTCATGTGTGGTGTTGGCCGCGGGCCAGTTATGGTGCCATGCTTATTGTACATACATAAGCTCTGCGTGTGGGACTTTAAGCCAGAGGTCGTCAACCCCCAGGCCGCGGTCCGGGCCGTACCGCCTCTATAGCTGGGCCACAAAGGAAACTGTCAGTGGTGCAGCTGCCCGAGCAGGGAGATGACATCTTTCTGCGCTACGCTGTTCTGCCCTAACATACAGGGCTGCAAAGGCTGCGCTACACAGAGGCCCGTTTGATGAGAGAGAGAGAATGACGTCATCTCTCACCGCCCACCCTCGCTACGTACTGGCTCAATACTTTCCCGAAATGTAACGGTTTCCCTTCACTTTCCCGTGCTGAGCCCATAAGTACAGTGTACTCTGCACTGCAGAGGGACTTTTATATTTTTAATAATATTTAAATACTGGGGCATTTAATAATATTTTTATAGTGGGACTTTTATAATAAAATCAATTAGTGACAATCTGTTACGCTTTGGTGGCAGTGGCAATCCACATCTGGTGACAGGCCGCAGCAGTGGCAATCCACATCCGGTGACAGGCCGCAGCAGTGGCAATCCACATCTGGTGACAGGCCGCAGCAGTGGCAATCCACATCTGGTGACAGGCCGCAGCAGTGGCAATCCACATCTGGTGACAGGCCGCAGCAGTGGCAATCCACATCTGGTGACAGGCCGCAGCAGTGGCAATCCACATCTGGTGACAGGCCGCAGCAGTGGCAATCCACATCTGGTGACAGGCCGCAGCAGTGGCAATCCACATCTGGTGACAGGCCGCAGCAGTGGCAATCCACATCTGGTGACAGGCCGCAGCAGTGGCAATCCACATCTGGTGACAGGCCGCAGCAGTGGCAATCCACATCTGGTGACAGGCCGCGCCAACGGCAATCCACATCTGGTGACAGGCCGCGCCAACTAGCCAAAATGAGTAAAAAACAAACGTCATTGGAGAGATTTTTTAAAAAGTTGGAAAGACCCAATGATGAGACAACAGAAGACTCTTCTAAGACTGCAAACAAAAAGAAAGCTGCATTTAAAAGAAAATACCAAGAGTCCTATTTAAATTACAGGTTCATTGCATCAGGCGATTCACATTCTCCAAACCCACTTTGTATAATATGTGGTGAGCAGCTATCCAGTGAAGCCATGAAACCTTCAAAACTGCTTTGCCACATGGAGACCAAGCACCTTTCATTAAAAGACAAGCCTGTTGAGTTTTTCAAAAGAAAAAAACATGAACACGAAGGACAGAAGCAATTATTGAAGACCACCTCTTCGATAAATGTTTCTGCATTGAGAGCCTCATTCTTAGTGGCTAACCATATTGCTAAATCGAAGAAACCCTTTGCAGCAGGGTAGGATCAACTGTTCTCTGATTGTAAAGGACATTTGCCGTCAAATTTTAGGAGAGGCTGCGGTTGAAAATGTGACACGTGTTCCTCTTTCGGCTAGCACTGTAGCTAGACGAAATATTGAAATTGCAGAGGATATTGAAGCACAATTGATGGAGAGAAAAAAGGACTCATTACGGTATGCCATACAGTTTGACGAGTCGACTGATGTTGGCAACAATGCTTGTTTTTGTGTGATATGTTTTCCAAGAGGATGTCCATGAGGATATGCTATGTGCACTCTTCTTGCCAACCAACACCACAGCTGCAGAATTGCCTTTAAATTGTCTTTAAATGATTATATGTCAGAAAAAGTGAATTGGTCATTTTGTGTTGGTATATGCACGGACGGAGCTGCTGCCATGACTGGACGGCTTTCTGGTTTTACTACTTGGGTCAAGGAGGTTGCTTCCGAATGCGAGTCTACGCACTGTGTCCTCCCTAGAGAAATACTGGCTAGCCGAAAAATGTCACCTGAACCGAACGTTTTTCAGGCTGTGATTAAATGATCAACCACATTAAAGTACATGCCCTTAACTCACCTTTTTTTCAAACAGCTCTGTGAGGAGATGGATGCAGAGCACACACATCTTCTCTTATACACAGAAGTGAGATGGCTTTCTAAAAGGTAGATCACTGAGCAGAGTGTTTGAGTTACGAGAGCCGATCCAGAGTCACCACTTACAGCACATTTCAGTGTCACAGAATGGGTCACAAAACTTGCTTACTTGTGTGACATATTTAACCTGCTCAACAAACTCAATCTGATTCTTCAGGGGAGAATGAGAACTGTGTTCAAGTCGGCAGATAAAGTGGCTGCATTCAAAGCAAAACTGAAATTCTGGGGGCAACGGGTGAACAATGGGATTTTTGACATGTTTCCAACATTATCAGAGCTTTTGAAAGAGACTGAGCCAGAACCTTTTTTCACCCAGCTGGTGCATGATCACCTCTCTCAACTTTCAAAAGAATTTGAGCAACCACAAAAGACCCCCCGAACTGGGAAGCAATGGATCCGTGACCCATTTCTGAATAAGCCAGGAGAATCCACTCTGTCCGTGCTAGAAGAGGATCAACTGCTTGAGATCGCAAATGATGGTAGCTTTAAAAGTGTGTTTGAGACGACTTCAAACCTCCATACATTCTGGATTAAAGTCAAGGCTTCCAGAATATCCTGCAATTGCCACAAAAGCACTGAAAGCCTGCTGCCATTTCCAACATCCTATCTTTCCAACCCCCATCCCCTGGGCAAGAGCCCACAATGGTTCACAGGGAGACGCTGGCAGAAGTTCTATCTGGAAGATGATAAAAAGCTGCATTTGGAGGCCCTCTATTTTTATAAGAGGGCTATAAGAGAGGCTAAAAAGACCCCTTTCCCGGAGAGAATAAGGGAGGCAGCCAACAGCACGGCTGAACTCTTTAAGATCTCTTCTGAGTTAACCCACCCGGAAGCTACCATCTGTGCTTCTAAAGAGTCACAGAATTGGTGCCAGGAGCTTGCCAACTTCTTTGTCTCTAAGGTTAAGACCAAGAAAGGACTTGTACACATGGATTTGAAGACATAAAATGTTTTGGTATTTGACAAGAAATGCCAGTGTGTGAAGATCACAGACTTTGGCCTTGCTAAGGTCAGAGGGACAATGATAACATCCAGGTGTTGCAGCAAATCCTACATGGCCCTAGAAATGCATGACGTGCCCATTTCAGGTGGACTGGTTGTAGATCACATCCTCAATGTGTGGGCGTTTCGTGTCATCTGCTACCTACTTACAGAGGAGTTTTCATGGTAGATGGCCATCCTTGATAATGAAGGATATAAAACCTGATTGACTGGCAAAACAATTTCAAGATGAATAATCCTTCCTGAAGCATGGAGAAAGCTTCCCACCGGGATACAAAGGATGTTTATTGAGCTTTTGGCAATTGACTCCACCAAAAGAAGTCAAAGTACCAAAGTCCTCAAATACACAAGAGAAAGCTGGAAAGAAGAAGATACCATTGAAAGGAATTTGTCTGCACAGTCTGAGGGATCATTGGCTTCTCGCTTGAACACGTCACAGTGCAGTGTTTCTCAGCTCCACGTCTTCTTTCCTTTTGAACACAAACACTTCTGGATCTCAATCTGAGTTGATTGAGTTGAGCCAGAGCCATAGTAGGACATGTCAGAGGCACTAATTATGTTTGATAATAATTTATCCTTACATATTTGGTGCAGAGGTAGACAATGGGTTAACAAGAATTGGTGAGTGATGGCACGTCTGAAACATCGCATGTGGCCAAATTCTCAGCTATGTGGCTTTCTTGGCGTGTTCCTGTAATTCATGTGCGTGGTGTGATCTGACCCTTATACCGGACAGCTACACAGTTGTGTGCGGGGAAGTGGACAGCTGGGGGGGGAGGGGGCAGTTGCAGTTTCTCCTTTTTTCTAAACTCCCTCTGCTGAGGTGTGAATGCAGCCTAACATTTTGGAACTATAAATCAGGAGGTTGAGGATGTGGCCAGGTTTTTATATTTTATGGACCCTAAATATTTAAATGTAAACTTTAATGACATCAAAAAGGTGAATCAATTTATAATGCCATCAACTGCTTCTTCAAAAGTCATGTGCCTGAGAGATATGACAATACATGTTGTACCCCCGCTGTCTGATTTGGGCCCATTATAAAGTGGTAGTCAAGTCACTAAATGTTTGAATCCTTGAAGAGTATCTCCAGAACTCCCACCGAATGCCACAGGCTTCTGAGGGCAGCAGGAGTTTTATCTTAAGTTATTTTTAAATCCCAAAATTAACAAATATTGGCTGACTTTGTGTTTTTAGGTAGGAATTCCAGAAGACATGATAAAGAGATGTGCTGTTCAGATTCCCAATGACCTCAAATTCATAGCAGAGAAAGGACTTGTACACATGAATTTGAAGACAGAAAATGTTTTGGTATTTGACAAGGAATACCAGTATGTGAAGATCACAGACATTGGCCTTGCTAAGGTCAAAGGGACAGTGATAACATCCAGGTGTGGCAGCAAATCCTACTTGGCCCCAGAAATGCATGACGTGACCATTTCAGGTGGACTGGTTGTAGATGACATCCTCGATGTGTGGGCGTTTGGTGTCATCCTTTGCTGCCTACTTACAGAGGAGTTTTCATGGAGATGGCCATCCTTGATGATGAAGGATATAAACGTTTGGTTGACTAGAAAAACAATTTCAAAAAGGATAACTCTTCCTGAAGCATGGAGAAAGCTTCCCACTGGGATACAAAAGGATGTTTATTGAGCTTTTGGCAATTGATTCCACCAAAATAAATCAAAGTCCTCAAATACACAAGAGAAAGCTGGAAAGAAGATCCCATTGAAAGGAATTTGTCTGCACAGTCTGAGGGATCATTGGTTTCTTGCCCGGACACGTCGCAGAGTTGTGTTTCTCAGCTCCATGTCTTCTTCCCTTTTGAACACAAACACTTCTGGATCTCAGTCTGAGTTGATGAGCCAGAGCCACAGGAGGACAACATGTCAGAGGCACTAATTATGTTTGATGATGGATTCTCCTTACATATTTGGTGCAGAGGTAGACAATGGGTAAACAAGAATTGGTGAGTGATGGCACGACTGAAACATCACATGTGGCCAAATTTTCTCAGCTATGTGGCTTTCTTGAAAATATAAATGGCAGCGTGTTCCTGTGATCTGACCCTTTGTCCACTTCACCGCTGTCCGGTACTCAGGGGGATGTGTGGGGGTGGGGCAGTTGCAGCTTCTCCTTTTTTCTAAACTCCCTCTGCTCAGGTGTGAACGCAGCCTATAATTTTGGAACTATAAATCAGGAGGTTGAGGATGTGGCTAGGTTTTTATATTTTATGGACCCTAAATATTTAAACGTAAACTTTAATGACATCAAGGTGAATCAATTTATAATGCCATCAAATGCTTCTTCAAAATCCAAACAATGCACAATTTTTTTCATACTGTATGTTTTTTTATACAAGTCAACAATGATACATAGAAGAGAATGAAAAGCATAGCCCATGACATCATCGGTAAAAGTTTTGAATCCTTGATAAGTATCTCCAGAACTCCCACCGAATGCTACAGACTTCTGGGGACAGCAAATGACTCCTTTCTTAAAGCTATCAGTAGAGCCCAAAATGACCAAATATTGGATTTGAGTGTCAAGTTGGATATTATATTTTATCTGGGAAGCTTATCTGGTACTTCAACATCTGCAGAGACCAGGGGTGGTCAAGAATATGACTGTGTAGGAGTGGGAGAAAAGAGTGGACCACCAGTATGTCACTTCCAAGCACACAGTGCCTTCTACCATCATAGGAGTCCAGCTGCATAGACACCGATAAACCAAGTAGCAGCATTTGCTTTGACAGGTAAAGAAATGCTGATCAAGGTATATTTTGTGTGAGCAAAGCCACCTTGCTGGATAAGCCAGCTCATCGGTCCTGGTCACACATTGCTGTGAGCAATACAACCAGCATCCAAGCAAAAATATTAAGAACCAAAAGAACCTGCATGTGTCTCCAAGCAACCTTAAAGAAAATTAGACATCCCACCAGGATCCAGAGATTTGGGGAAAGTTCTAAATGAAAAGTGGAACACATTTCCTGAGAGCTACATTTCAGGAAAAGAAATACTTGAAAATACTTGGAATCACCGGTGCTCTGGTCAGGGCTTTTGTTTTTTAAAGCTTGCACAAGACCAATGACTTGGCTGTTTGTTGTCTTCCTGTCACCGGTTTCCCTGCCTCCCTCTAGCTTGTTGGGAAAAATATTTTTCCTAATATGTCAGAGGGACACAGACAGAACATGTGGTCCTCCATCTTCTGGGTTTTTGGGAAAAGCTTTATTTCCAATGTGCCTGAGAGATATGACAACACATGTTGTACCCCCGCTGTCTGATTTGGGCCCTTTATAAAGTGGTAGTCAAGTTACTAAAAGGTTTGAATCCTTGATGAGTATCTCCAGAACTCCCACCGAATGCCACAGGCTTCTGAGGGCAGGAGTCCCATCTGAAAAGTTTTTCTAAAGCCCAAAATTACCAAATATTGGATTTGAGTGTTAAGTTGGATATTATATTTTATCTGGGAAGCTGTTCTGGTACTTCAACATCTGCAGAGACCAGGGGTGGTCAGGAATATGACTGTGTAGGAGTGGGAGAAAAGAGTGGACCACCAGTAGGTCACTTCCGAGCACTCAGTGTCTTTTACAATCATTGGGGTCCAGCTGCATAGACAACGATGAACCAAGTAGCAGCATTTGCTTTGACAGGAAAAGAAGAAATAAGGATCAGCGTATATTTTGAGTGAGCAAAGCCAACCTTGCTGGATAGGACTCTGCAGAGAACCACTTACAACTTTGTGTTTTTAGGTAGGAATTCCAGAAGACGTGATAAAGAGATGTGCTGTTCAGATTCCCAATGCCCTCAAACTCATAGCAGAGAAAGGACTTGTACACATAGATTTGAGGACAAAAAATGTTTTGGTATTTGACAAGGAATGCCAGTGTGTGAAGATCACAGACATTGGCCTTGCTCAGGTCAGAGGGACAGTGATAACTTTCAGGTGTTGAAGCAAATCCTACATGACCCCAGAAATGCATGACGTGACCATTTCAGGTGAACTGGTTGTAGATCACATCCTCGATGTGTGAGCGTTTGGTGTCTTCATCTGCTGCCTACTTACAGAGGAGTTTTCATGGCAGATGGCCATCCTTGATGATGAAGGATATAAACTTTTGATTGACTAGCAAAACAATTTCAAGATGGGTAACCGTTCCTGGAGCATGGAGAAAGCTTCCCACTGGGATACAAAGGATGTTTATTGAGCTTTTGGCAATTGATTCCACCAAAAGAAGTCAAAGTACCAAAGTCCTCAAATACACAAGTGAAAGCTGGAAAGAAGATCCTATTGAAAGGAATTTGTCTGCACAGTCTGAGGGATCATTGGCTTCTCGCCTGAACACGTCACAGTGCAGTGTTTCTCAGCTCCATGTCTTCTTCCCTTTTGAACACAAACACTTCTGGATCTCAGTCTGAGTTGATTGAATTTATGAGCCAGAGCCACAGGAGGACAACATGTCAGAGGCACTAATAATGTTTGATGATGGATTCTCCTTAAATATTTGGTGCAGAGGTAGAGTGATGGCACGTCTGAAACAACATCAAATGTGGCCAAATTTTCTTCGCTATGTGGCTTTCTTGAGGATATAATTGGCAGCGTGTACTTGTGATTCATGTGCATGGTGTGATCTGACCCTTATCCCCTGAGTACCGGACAGCTGCACAATTGTGTGCGGGGGGTGGACAGCTGGGGGGGGGGGGGCAGTTGCAGTTTCTCCTTTTATCTAAACTCCCTCTGCTCAGGTGTGAATGCAGCCTAACATTTTGAAACTAAATCAGGAGGTTGAGGATGTGGCCGGGTTTTTATATTTTATGAACCCTAAATGTTTAAACGTAAACTTTAATGACATCGAAGGGGTGAATCATGCAATCAACTGCTTCTTCAAAAGAAAAACAAGTAAATACTTAAAGTACATGCACAATTTTTTTCATATTGTATGTTTTTTTTATGCAAGTCAACAATTATATATATTAAAGAATGAAAAGCATAGCCCATGACATCGGTAAAATGTTTTGAATCCTTAAGTATCTCCATAACTCCCAATGAATGTCACAGACTTCTGGGGGCAGCAAAGGACTCCTTTCTTAAAGCAAATCGGTAAAGCCCAAAATGACCAAATATTGGATTTGAGTGTTAATTTGGATATTATATTTTTTCTGGGAAGCCGTTCTGGTACTTCAACACCTGCAGAGACCAGGGGTGGTCAAAAATATGACTGTGTAGGAGTGGGAGAAAAGAGTGGACCACCAATATGTCACTTCCGAGCACACAGTGTCTTTTACAATCATTGGAGTCCAGCTGCATACACACCGATGAACCAAGTAGCAGCATTTGCTTTGAGAGGAAAAGAAGAAATGAGGATCAAGGTATATTTTGAGTGAGCAAAGCCAACCTTGCTGGATAAGACTCTGCAGAGAACCACTTACAACTTTGTGTTTTTAAGTAGGAATTCCAGAAGACGTGATAAAGAGATGTGCTGTTCAGATTTCCAATGCCCTCAAATTCATAGCAGAGAAAGGACTTGTACACATGGATTTGAAGACAGAAAATGTTTTGGTATTTGACAAGGAATGCCAGTGTGTGAAGATCACAGACTTTGGCCTTGCTAAGGTCAGAGGGACAGTAATAACTTTCAGGTGTTGCAGCAAATCCTACATGGCCCCAGAAATGTATGATGTGTCCATTTCAGGTGGACTGGTTGTAGATCACATCCTCTATGTGTGAGCGTTTGGTGTCATCTGCTGCCTACTTACAGAGGAGTTTTCATGGCAGATGGCCATCCTAGATGATGAAGGATATAAACCTTTGGTTGACTTTTCATGGCAGATGACCATCCTTGATGAAGGATATAAACCTCTGGTGGACTGGCAAAACAATTTCAAGATGGATAACTCTCCTGAAGCATGGAGAAAGCTTCCGACTGGGATACAAAGGATGTTTATTGAGCTTTTGATTACACCAAAAGAAGTCAAAGTACCAAAGTCCTCAAATACACAAGTGAAAGCTGGAAAGCAGATGATTCCATTGAAGGAAGGAAGCAAGGAATTTCTCTGTACAGTCTGAGGGATCATTGGCTTCCCACCTGAACACGTCACAGAGCACTGTTTCCATCACATCAACTCTCAGTTCCTTGTCATCTTCCCTTTTTGACCACAAACACTTCTGGATCTCAGTCTGAGATGACAGATGATGAGCCAGAGCCACAGGAGGACAACATGTCAGAGGCACCAATTATGTTTAATGGTGAATTATCCTTACATATTGGTATCAAGTTGGATATTATATATTATCTGGGAAGCTGCTCTGGTACTTCAACATCTGCAGAGACCAGGGGTGAAGTCAAGAATATGACTGTGCAGGAATGCGAGAAGTGAGTGGACCACCAATATGTCACATCCGAGCACACAGTGCCTTGTAGAATCATTGGGGTCCAGCTGCATAAATATTTATGAACAAAGTAGCAGCATTTGCATTGACAGAAAATTAAGAAAAGAGGTTGAAGGTATATTTGGAGTGAGCAAAGGCAACCTTGCTGGATAAGGCTCTGCAGAGTACACATTTCTTTTATCATCATTGGGACAGAACATTTACAATGTGGAAAATTACTTAAAGAGATATCATGAGGAGGTTCAGACTACCACATGTAACAAGTCCAGTTATCATAAACATAAATAGTGTAGCGCTAAAATGTAAACCTCTGTGCAAAAATTAATATGCAAAAAAAAGGAAAAATTATTCCACAGTGAAGTGAAAAGTAATCTTATCTTGTCTCCGGATTACATATTTGTGAAAAAATATCAAATGTGTAGAGTAACAACATATAAAAGAACACTCATATATCAAATGTGAAGAGTAACAACATATAAAAGAACACTCATATATCAATGAAGATAAGAGGAATGTAAAATGAAAAAATACAAAAAAAAAGTGATGAGCTTCAAGTGTCCACATTCCAAAGGAATATAAATATAATCTTAGGGGATGAATTTCTTAGAAAAAAGTCCAAATTTAAGAGGTGTGGCCACCAAATGGATCTGAAAGTATTCTGTTCCCAGTGATCTATCATGCAAATAAGGCGGATTCCATACAATGCAAATAATCCATACATGTCTCCTCCATAGTGATCTGATCAACACAAAAGATAAGGTACTCTTACCAGCTTTGGTGGACTCACAGGCCGTTGGCGGTGAGTCAGAAAGACTTGCACTGTCTCAGAATGGAGGACAGTATGGGAGCAGGTCATGTGCTGGTAAACCTCTTCCTCCAAAATGGGATGCCAGGATCCTGCCCGAATGGTCTGCGCGATCTCCGTTTAGATCAGAAGTGATAACCATGTATAAAGAAAGAAAAAAGGAGCCTCGGCTCTCTCACCATCTCCTTCCTCCAGATAATGTCACAAATCCCATCCAACTACCGCTATAACAAAAAATAGAAATCCAATGAATACAGGGAATCAACTTGGAGCGAGCAGTCAGACTGGGAAGTATATAATGCTAACAATGCTAGGATGTCCTCCAGCCAGATTCTATCTGACTTGCTGAAGCTTCTTATGCACATTGATATCACTGCACACTGTGAGAATTTTTCAAGCTTCTAATGCACATTAATATCACTGCACACTGAGAATTTTACAGAGTAGGAGTTGTACAGGAACCTCTCCAGTAATGAAATTTGTCTGCTGATTGCTGGTAAGGCTGAAGTTTAGCTTCAAATGAAGCATAATACATTCTCCATCCAGCAGCAGATCTTATAACAATTCTTGAGATTTGCAAGTGAACATACAGAAATTAGCAGCTATAAATTTCCAGTTCCAGATTTAAGATTAATTATTTTTTTTCTCAGGTCGAGGAATGGCTTTGAAGCTCATGGATAGAAGTAGAACCAGTCAGGAGTCTTTCTTCCGAGAGTTCAGCATTTCATTCTTTTGTCTCATCCCATCATCATCAGATGTTGTGATATTATCTTCAAAAACAATTACAACTTTGTGTTTGCCCGAGAACTGGCTCCTGTAGGTGATCTGTGCTCTCTGATTCTACCAATTGTAAGTACATTAGAATATACATATGGCCGCATTATTTTTAGTTTTAGATAGAATTACAGTACAAGATGTAAAGAAGTTAAAACTCCTGTCAGTCCTTTTGGGAAGAGATTTCCCTTTACTTCCTCTCCCTGAGATGCAACAGGAAGTGGGAGGAAACTCTCTTGGTTGACATTAGTAGAGGTGTCCATGTTGGAAGATTTACACTTACCTTTTGTTCTAAAAACTTTAACATTTTGAATTTTCAATCACTGTCTCAATAACAGAGCTCACCAGGCAAATTAAAGAAGGTGAATATATAGCAAATACACACACACATAAGAAGTCATCTCTAGTCTAAAACTAAATAAGTTAGGGCTGTACATACACTTTACCTGTTTCTGGATAAGTATTCTGATTGTTTTTAACTTCAATTGTATTTTGATTTTTTTTTTTTAAAGTAGAAATTCCAGAAGACAGGAGAAGGATGTGCTGTTCAGATTCCAAATGCCCTCAAATTCATAGAAGATAAAGGAATTGTACACATGAGGTTGAAAACAGAAGACTTTTTATTATTTGACAAGGAATGCCAGTGTGTGAAGATCACAGAATTTGGCCTTGCTAAGGTCAGAGGGACAGTGATAACATCCAGGTGTTGCAGCAAATCCTACATGGCCTTAGAAATGCATGACGTGACCATTTCAGGTGGACTGGTTGTAGAGCACACCCTCGATCCAGCACACAACCCAACTTCACATCTCCACACACCCACAGTGTAATATGGTCTATATATAGCATATCATTGTGCGTATGCTAATTCGCAATTCCGTGTTTATGTGCGCATGTTCGCCAGTGAGATTGAGTTGCCACCTCATCCCTTTAAACCCAAACACATATGAATTACACAGGTTCTGAAGGCTAATTTGATGCAGAAAAGGCAACAAGTGAGTTTAATTACCACCTTAAATCAGCCTCAGAACCTGTGTAATTAAGATGTGTTCGGGTTTAAAGGGATGAGATGGCAACCCTACAGTGAGACCCTCTGATCACAAAATGGCAGAGGTGGAGGATCAAGGTATGTTGGCAGTGGTGGTACTGGTTGGTGCCTTTTGTGATGCAGCCAAGCAGGAGGAAGCCGACCAGGAAGTTGATACACCTGTGGCTCACCTTCGCCAGCCACGGCATTTTGCCCCACGGGCATATTTTGAAAGCATGCGGGACTCTGTTATCCGTAGCAAGTTTTGGTTAGGGCACCTCTATCAGCTCATACAGCATAAAATTTCACCATCTACAGACCGCAGTCATGCTCAGGTTGCTTGCAACTTTGCACATCTTGGGTCGGGGCAGCTTCCAAGCCACTTCTGGAAGTATTATGGGTCTAAGCCAACCCACGGTGTTTATGCAGGTCATAGATGCCATTCTTGACCTTGTACCACGATTTATTCACTGGCCACAGAATGAAGATGAGTGGAATGACGTGAAGGTGGCTTTCTACCACCATGCACAAATGCCACAAATTCTGGGGGCCATCGATTGTACACATGTGGCAATCAGGGCCCCCAGGATAAGTGAAGCAGGCTATCAGAATCGCAAGCAGTACCACTCCATCAACATCCAAGTTGTGTGTGACGCCAGACAGTGCATAATGAGTGTTCAGGCGGCTTTTCCCAGGGTGGTGCCATGATGCCTACATCTTGAAGCAGACCGGCCTTTTCCGGAAATTTGAGGGTGGACAAATACCGTTGGGGGGGTTATTGGTACAGTATTGTTTTTTTATGCAGAACATGCATTTTTTTTTTTACAGGCATCTAAGGTCACATGAAGTGATGGAAAAGACTAATTTATGTTTCGTTCTTTTTTTTTTGTTTCTATGTGATGCCGGTTATCCGCAGCTGAGGTGGCTGATGGCTCCAATCAGGAACCCCTCCGGGCAGCCACAACAGCACTATAGCAGTGTGTTACGTAAAAGCCAGGGCATTGTTGAGCTCACTATTGGCCTTCTGAAGTCCCGGTTATGTTTATGTTTGGCCAGGCCCGGGGGGAGCTACTGTACTCTCCTCCAAAGTGTTCCAGGATCATCCTTGCCTGTTGTGTCTTGCACAACTTGTGTGTTGCGAGGGATGATTCCTGGGAGCTCAATAAGGAGAGGGAGCCAGAGGTCCGCCAGATGTCAGTCCACAGACACAGCAACACCAATGCTGGGGTTGCCACCTGGAATCAGCTGATTGCTGGTTACTTTACATGTACGTATTACAACATAGCTAGAGATAGAGAATGTGTCAAAAAATTCCTACTTTGCAGGGTATCCCTCACAGGGACACAGAGGCTAAAGAAACATCTGACAGTTGTGGTTGACCCTCTATCCAGTGTGTAGTCAACATGACAAACAATTTACTTTGCCACTAACACTAAACTCGATTATGAACTGTGTGGCAATTTCAAAGAGAGTGAAGAGGGATTAGAACACCTGGCAGGTGTTTGCTTGTGTCTGTGCCACATGTATATAGACATGTGCAATCCATTTAGTTCCCAATCCGTTTAACGGATTTTGACAAATTTGTTTATTCGAATTTCAGAATTTACTGAAGATCAGAAATTTGAATATTCTAAATATCATAAATTTAAAAATTAGAAAATTAGAAATTTTGAAAATCCAAGAATAAGAATGAAATCTGAAAATTCAAAAGAATGAAAATCTGAAAACCTGAAAATCTGAAACAATAGATAATAATAACTATTAAATTATAGGTATTGGAACTTCCTTTCAAATTAGGCTGTGAACGTTATGAATTATCTGAAATATCGAATGCTGAACAGCCAAATTTGTAAGGAAATTCCAATACCTATAATTTAATAGTTATTTCGAATTTACGGATTTTCTTACTTTTTTTCAGATTATCAAATTTTTGAAATTTCAGAAAATCCGAAAATTAGAAATCCGAAAATTAGAAATCCAGAAATCCGAAAATTAAAAATCCGAAAATTAGAAATCCAGAAATCCGAAAATTAGAAATCCGGAAATCCAAAAATCAGAAATTCGGAAATCCGAAAATTACTAAATTCGGAAATCCGAAAATTACTAAATTCAGAATTTCTGAATTTCCGAAAAAAGCAAAAAAAAGAATGAAACAAAAATGATAAAAACAAAGTTCAGTTCAGTGCACATGTCTAATATTTAGGAGGAACAATAACCTCAGCTAGGCATCTAAATGTGTTTTTTGTTTTTTTTAGCCAATTAATATCTTGGCATGTACCCTAGGAAGCCTGGTTTGATGGACTGTCTGTCGTCACAGGTGTGTTTTTCAATCTTATCTTATATGTTTATGTAGTTGCTAAAATAAGAGACCTCTTTAAAAAGGGATTGTAAAGGTTCGGGTTTTTTCATCTTAGTGCATCCTATGCATTAAGGTGAAAAATCACCTGTCAGTGATCGGCCCCCCAGCCCCCGTCTTACTTGCCTGAGCCCTGGAACTTGACCCGGCAGGGACGCGCTCTCTCTCTCTCTCTTCCCGGGGTTCTTGGCACTTAATTGGATAGATTGATAGCAGCGCAGCCATTGTCTACAACCTATGGGACTTCACATCTACCTGATGTGAGACACAGATTTAATAAATTTTCTATATTTTTTGCTCTTCAGGACACTATGGCCTCTATTGCTCATGATGTGTACCATCTTCTGGATAGAATGGTCTCCTTCTATTAACAAGGACTACAGAAGATAGACTTACAGGAGTACTTCCTCATTGTGAAGGAACTTGGAAAAGGTGGATTTGGAAAAATATCTTTGGCAAAAGATAAGAAAACAGGACAGTAAAATAATCTAACCACCATTTCAATTTCCTTGACAAATATTTATATATATTCATAAAAATTTGTTCTGCAAGATTATAGACTTTTTTCAAGAGGTCACTAATTATAGAGCAGTAAAGTAGAATCTCTGATCAACACTCTTAATAATAAGCATAATAGCAGGTATATAGTTTGAACAAATATGGCCTAATAATGGAATTTATTACATCATTACCAAAGGACTGGTGCACATGGATTTGAAGCAAGATCAGTGTTTGACCTGGACTGCCATCCCATCAAGCTCACAGACTTTGGTCTTGCTAAGGTGAAAGGCACAGTGATTAGGAGGTGTGGCACCGTGTCCTACATTGCTCCAGAAATGTGCGAAGCTGACCCTTCAGATGGTCTGGTTGTGGATGGCAGCCTTCATGTGTGGGTGTTTGGAGCTTCCATGGGAAGGATACCATTTTGGACTATGAAAAATATAAGACCCCTTTCACACTGAGGCACTTTTTATGTGTTTTAGTGCTAAAAAAAGTGCCTGAAAAGTGCTTTAAAAACGCTTCCCATGCATCTCAATGGAGGCTTTCACACTGAGGCGTTGCACTGGCAGGGCGTTGAGAAAAGACCTGCAAGGAAATCGGGTTTGTAGAGGTGCCCATCAATGGATCAGAAGATGGGTCATTGGGTCCCATTGATGACCTCAACTTCATGGCCTGCTTCCAGTGACACAAATCCTCAGCCTCGCTGTCTTGACCACATTCATGCCCATCAATGACCCAGAAGATGGGGGGAAGCACTGGGTGGTCCTGGTGGCGGCTCCAATGGCTATTACAACGACAGACATCAGGCTGACATGTGCCACGCTTATCAAATTTTCAAGCAGAACGGCATCCCTGAAGGAACTGAACAAGACCATTCAGTACATGTATGACAACAAGAAGTACAAAAAAATGGTTCTATACATCGAGGCCAGTGAATCAGGCTCCATGATGAATCGCTTCCCCAACAACATTGATGTTTTCCCCACCACAGCCGCCAACCCTACAAAGTCTGCTTACGTCTGTTATGGCAAGGAGAGAGACATACTTTGGCGATCTTTACAGCATCAGCTGGATGGAGGATTCAGAGATGGAGAAACTGTTCAAGGAGACACTACACAGTTTATACTGGTCAAGCAACACACAGATACCAGGTATGTGATGCAGTATAGAAACTGGACTATTTCCAAGATGAAGGTGAGCCAGTTCCAGGGTAGCACTAAAACAGTGGTCCCTCACATGACCCTGGAGCCAGTATACAATTATTAAGGCCTGGGATGTACTGACCAGGATCAATGCCTCACAAGAGACCACAGCCTTGATCAAGGAATCGGTGAAGAAGCTTGTTCCTGTGGTGACAGAGTCTGATGAGTTGGCAGAAGAGATCACCGATCAGACTTAAAATAATGATTGGTTGTGTTACCCCGCAGCAGTTGAGCACTTCAAGAACCAGTGCTTTAACTGGCACAACTTCCTGCATGCATACTTCATGAGACAGTTTTACACTTTGTGAATCTGGATACTCACTAGAGAGCATCACATGCTATGATTAATGTCTGCCAAAATCTGCTCTGACACAGCTGGCGACACAAAGTCTTCTAGTAGAAGGGGGCATGGGTGAGGATTATCCCTCTCTGAGATTTGCCCCCTCTTAAGCTGCTGCCTCAAACCCAATCTCTATTCTAAGACTGTTTATTCATCATCACAAATCTTCAGTACAAACCCCAGCCTTCACTTACACAGCCAAGTCCATCTAAGTTGGTTCGAATCCCAAGCACGACACTACTTGCCTTTGTAATAGATATTTTATGCCTACCATGATTTTTACCTTCAGATTACATTACTGATTGTCATTATTAATAATGTGACAGTGAACTTTTGACATACAGTTTGGCTTAAAAAGTTTCAGAACACTGCCTGGACATTCTGAGAAAAAGGACACCATAAAACAGCTCTGGAATTGTATCTAGAGGAGCTCTCTGACAAAAGTCTCTTTTCTGGCCATTTGGTAGTATAAGTTAGGGACTAAGTGGAATGTCACTTCAAAGGGTTCAATTGAGGTGAGGGGGGAAGGAAGGCAGCTGGGACTGTTTTTTTTTTGACAATTGATGACCTCCAGCTGACCAAGTATCTTGAGATTTTTGCCTAAGAGCGCCATCTGTTGACTGAAAATGGCAAAATCATAAGATTACTAAAATCTATTGAAAGGTGTAACTTTACCTGGGTTGGTGGGTATAGGGGCTGTCTTCTGACATAGTATAACTAAAAGGCAAAAGAACATAAGGTTGTCTGTGTTAAGTATCTCCGTTATTTTATCTGTAGCTTCCTCTTTCTGGAGAAATTATCTGCTTGGGCACCCAAAAGAAGGAGGCCAACAAAGATATTGCGTCACTGGCAGAAAGAATCGTATTACTATAATCCCAACATAAGCATCTCACGCAGAAGCCACCTCTTCGGAACTGCTAGAAACTAGGGAACGATTAAATTCTGTGCTTAATCTCAAAAGCGAAACGTATTCTTTATTTTAGGAAAGGCTTCTATTATGAGCATAGAGACAAATGTGGCAAATTCCTTGCAAAAGCTCTTAAAGAAATAACCCATGCTCAATCTAGTCTATCCATTAAAAATACAGAAGGTCGAAAACTACACAAGACGGATCACATCGCATCACAATTTCACACCTTCTATACAAAGCTATATAACCTGCCCTTGCCTCACAAACCCCCAGATTTTCAGGGTAGTAGAGAACACATTTTGCGTACCTACATTGAGGAGAGCAGAATGCCCACTTTAACCCCGTCTGACTGTGAATCTCCAGAATCACCTATCACAGAGGACAAGCTTTTATTGCCTATTAAGGCTCTCAAGACGGGTAAGAGCCCAGACCCTGATGGGTTTATGGCCCATTATTATAAAACTTTTACTGGCATTTTAAAGGCTCCCCTCCTCCCCACCCTCAACCACCTCAAGACCTCACCAACCACATCCACTACCTTCACGTCAGCACATGTCGCATGGCTTCCCAAGCCGGCTAAAGACGCTACAGACTGCTCAATTTATAGGCCAATTTAGCTATTGAACCTGGACCTAAAACTTCTGGCCACTAGGCCGACATCCCTTCTTCCCAATCTTATTGGGCCAGAATAGGTGGGATTTATTCCGGGGAGAGAAGCACGCGACAATGTCATAAATGCTCTCAACCTGATCCATTGCACACACACAGAACATCGAGGGCCTTCCCCTGATGACTGAGGCGGAGAAGGCCTTTCATCGTGTGGCCTGGGATTACCTATTTGCCACCTGCAGACACATTGGTCTAGGATCGCACATGATGGCATGGATAGCGGCTTTGTAACACAAACCACAGGCGAGGCTTAAAATAAATGGTACCCTCTCAGAGGCTGTAGATATCAACAATGGCACGAGGCAGGGCTGCCCCTATCCCCTCTTGTTTATTTTGTCTCTAGAAACCTTTATTCACTTAATGCAAACACAGACATAAGAGGCTTCCAGATAAGTGATAGCACCTATAAAGTAGCTGCATATGCAGACGACCTCCTATTCTTTCTATCACAGCCACACGTTTCAATCCCAAATTTGATCAAAGTCTTTAAAGCTTTTTGGATACATATCCAATATGAAAATAAACTACACCAAGTCGGAAGCCCTCAATCTTACGCTACCACATGACTTACTTGTTAGAGCACATACTTCTTGCTTGTTTAATGTATACCGTCATCCATCACATACTTGGGCATAAAACTTACGGGCAACTTAGTAGATAGCTATATCGTTAATTTTCTTCCATTACTAAACAAATTACAAACGGACCTTAAAAGTTGGACATCTAAACCCTTTTCGTGGTTTGGCAGGGCTGCCATCCTTAAGATGGTAATACTGCCTGGAATTTTATACTATTTACATACCTTGCCCATACCAATACCCTGCCGATTCTTCAAACGACTCAAGGCTATCATGCGCACTTTTATCTGGATGGGGAAAAAACCATGCATAAAACTTGACACACTTACTAAATCAAAAGAGGGGGTATAGGACTTCCTGACTTCAAACTTTACCATTTCGGGATACACTTAGCCAGAATCCTGGATTGGAATTGTCACAGGGAGCAGAAAGACTGGGTCACCTTGGAGGAGGCATCGTCTACACTGCACCTGAGATTCCTCCCCTGGATTTCTTGGAAGAAAGTGCCGTACAATTTCCATCCTCTTACACCCATCACACACAATCCAGACCAACAGGTGCCCCTTTTAATAACACACTGTGTTGACCCTGGCAAGTTAAAATCCTTTGCCTCTCTTAAGCAAGATTTGAGCTCCCCAAACTGTTTCTCATACTGGACTTATCGCCAAGTACACAACTTTATTCACACATCTCTGGCTAAACAACAGCTAACCAGACACACCACCCCCTTTGAATATGTCTGCCTCTGTGGAACCCCGATAGCCAAATCTACCTCCCTAATGTATTCTTAGCTCCGGGGGGGCAGAGATAGGGAGACCCATGGAGCACGGTGGGAAAAAGCTCTTGAAGCAAACTTTACTGATAAACAATGGCGACAAGCCCCAATTGTTGCACACAAATGTTCCATTGGTACACAATGGACTACAAGAAATGTCTTATAAGCTACTAACACATTGGTGTGCCACACCGGTTAAGGTTAAAAAATGGTACCCACTGTCCTTGGACTCCTGTTGGAGATGTGAGCAAGCACAGGGTACATTACTGCACATCTGGTGGGACTGCAGCCCTTTTGGCATAAGGTACGTGAACCAATAAAACTCATCACAGACAGAAAAATCCCTCTCACACCCATGTGTATATTGCATATTGCGGAGTACTCCATGAGACGTTACAAAAAGTATTTGACAAGACACCTGCTAAATGCAGCAAAAATCCTGATTCCCAGGTGCTTGAAATCGAAGGACATTTCTTCCGTCCCCGAATGGCTCCACTCTGTAGGAGATATATACCACATGGAAGAGACTGTAGCGATTTCTAGGGAATCCTTTGAAAAATTCAACAAGCTATGGTCTCCCTGGGTAGTGTTTCGGTACTCTGACCAATATATACAACTTGATACTGGTTGAAAACATCACTCCAGCTTGGATCACTACTCTTTAACACTGCTAGTAGGTTGGAACACTGATTGAATGCTCACCACTGTATAAGATTGATATCAATGTTTCTTTTATAGGCACTAATGACTTTCATACCCGCTCTATTGATAAATCCGTCTTTTAGGCTCTCTCCCCATGAACCTTTTATCATGGACCCTTACTTTTTACCACCACCCTCCCCTTTATGTGTAGCTCATCGTACCGACCCTGGGCTCAGATAAGCCAACAAAATTAAAGTGTCAGATCCCATGTTTTGATGTGACCGAAGGCCAGGACCTCACAAGAGATTAACTACCTTTTTATCATATATGGCTAAGTTTTTATTATTTTGTCTCCTGTTCTTGTCTTGAAAGTTCATGATTGTTTATGCTCATTGTACTGATTTGTTGTGCTTATGTACACCTTGAACTTTGTAAGCCATCTTTTCTTTAATAAAAATCTTATTGTTAAAAAAAATATGTAATTAAATGTAAACATTTTGCACTCATTTGCCATATTTGCTCTCTTCAACTAGTAGGGTACCAATTAGTGGTCATCAGGTACACTTCTAAGGTTTGGGTTCTTGCCACCGCGGCCCTTGTGGGCCTCTCTTCTGGGGGTGTTGGGCCTATTTGCGGTCATACGGCTGCCCAGGGCACTGAGGGGCTTTGTCCCCAATCGTTGCCCGGTTTGCACCATTGCCGTGTGCATTTTACCACCCCTTGGGATTTCCCATCTTTTTGGTGTCCATCTCTCCTACTTCACTCTGTGTTCCACTCTTATGTGAAGCTTATTCCTCCTTCCCTTTGTCTGCTCTTTTGTCGGGGGGTTGCTGGGGGGGCATACCTCTGGATGCAGTGTTCGGCTGGTTCCCTCCCTCAGTGTCTGCATCCGTGGCCGCACTCCCCCCTCCACTTGCTTCGGGGCATTATGCTTTTCTTTAAAAATAACAAACATGTCATACTTATATGCTCTGTGCAGTGGTTTTACACAGAGAAACCCAGATCCTCTTCTTGGGTCTCTCGCTGGCTCTCCTGGCCCCTCCTTCCTTCTGAGTGCCCCTGCAGATAGCAGCTTGCTGTGGGGGGCACCTGAGCCGAGCCACAGCTCTGTGTGTCCATTCAGTCACGGACCTGAGACTCTGCCCAGCTCCCTCTCTCTCCCGATTGGCTAACTGACTTTGACTAACAGCAGGAGCCAATGGTGCTGCTGCTGTGTCTCAGCCAATCAGGATGGAGAGTCCCAGAGAGCTGAGGCACACGTGCACAATACTGGATTGAGATGCATCTCGGGTAAGTATTTAGAGGGGCTAAAATGCATAAAAGATAAAAAAAAAAAAAAAAATCTGTCTTTATGCCTAGTATACACAATGAGAAAACCAGAAGAAAAAAATTCTTCTTTCGACACGACTGTACAACAATATGATCATTAGTACACAGCACATTAGCACTTTATTTATTTTGGAGCGCAACACCATCTATTGATTTTTATATACTTTGTATTGTGGGTAGTGTTTGATCCTCACGGTGTCTGCTGCACCTAGATTGATTTTAATTCATTTTTCATAGTAGCGCGGGAATATCTATTTTTCCATCTCATTGCAGACTTCTTGTCTCGTGAACAGATGGGCAGATTTCGGGAATTAGTTCCAGATGCAGACCAGATTGGACTGTTGTGTCCTTTGGATTTATGGAGGCCGATGTGATGCCTGTGAAGATTGCTATTCGAAATTCATTGGCTCCCTCTACGTGTGCATGTTATGAATCTGCGTGGAATCTGTGGTGTTCTTTTTTTGTAATATTGCAAAGTGTCAAATGACTGCGTTACAGAAGATTTTGTATTGTCATTCTTACTTTTTTTAATGGCTAGTAGAAACTCTTATTTTCCTATTGTGAAGACAGAAGTGTCTTTTTTTTTTTTTCAGTAAAACAAGCTTTAAAGGGCTATCGTAAAAATCATAGCTTACCTGATAAAGAGATTGCCAATTACCGGAGATCTATTACGTAAGATATGCTCTGCTACTGCGGTAGTGTGTTTTTCACCATTTGAATCGTTATTGTTTAAACTGACTTTTTGCTTATGTTTCTATGGAGCTTTTAGGATCTCTGAGCTGCTTCCTCCTAATCAAACTGCTGGTTCGGGTCTTCTGCTTTCTTCTGTGGTTTTGCATTCCGGAGTTCTTCACATGTTGTTACGCAAGAGAAAAACTGATCAACTTGGCCGTTGGGTTACCGCCCACAAGCACGTAGCTATGTCTATATGTGCAGTATCTCGGACTCAGAATTACTTAGTGTTGCGGCCACCTTCTGATAAGCAATTCCTTATTCATGCGAATAGTGATCCTTTGCCGATTTATCTATTTAATGCTGTTTTGAACAGATGTCTACATAGTTTAAAGCTTGACTACCTTCCAATTTCGTCACACTTTTTCCATATTGGTGCTGCTACTAATTTAGGTTTTTCAGAATCTGTTATTAAAAATATTGGTAGGTAGAAATCTAAATGCTACAGTTCTTATGTGTCCTAATGTTATCAATTTGAACTTCAGATTCTCCATTCATTACTTGGATCATCGGACATTCTTACATATATTAGGGTCATAGAAGCACTGAATTTCGCTGTTATGGTCCAAATTTAGTTTTACCATATGCTGGTAGGGGCATCGCAGATTAAAGTGTAATGTTTATTGTATGTACAATGGCCTGTTCCAAACATTATCTTCCATTTGTATGGAAACGACCTTGGTCTCCGCAAGACTTTAGACATAATCTCCTGTATTAAATCTGATTTGATGTGCATTCATGTGTCCTCATTGTGTCTTAGTCTTCTCGGAGATTATTCCTTGTTTAAGTAGGCTTTTTTCCCAAATGGTAGGATTTTGACAAAATGTTAATAGAGCTGTGGCTAAGTTTATGCCAGGTTTGAATGGAATATCTTACAGACATGTGGATTTGGAGGGTGGTATTCTAGGTTTTTAGCGTCCTGACGCAATCCCCTTGTCAGATATTGCACTGGACATCCTGAATATGAATTTACAGTCATGTGTGGAATTGGCTGTGGGCCGGTTGGGGTGCCGTGCTTATTGTACAAAGCTCGGCATGTGGGACTTTAAGTTATTGTTTTATTAGCTTGAGCTTTAATAACTAAGTAAAAATGTGATGATGTTGATATGTTAATATCGGTATTTGATCATACGCTGTTAACCACTTCAGCCCCGGAAGAATTGGCTGCTCAATGACCAGGCGGTTTTTTTTCGATTCGGCACTGCGTCGCTTTAACTGACAATTGCGTGGTCGTGCGAAGCTGTACCCAAACAAAATTGATGTCCTTTTTTTCCCCCATAAATAGAGATTTCTTTTGGTGGTATATGATCACCTCTGCAGTTTTTATTTTTTGAGCTAAAAACAAAAAGAGAAACAATTTTGAAAAGAAAAAAAAAAAAAAATAAAACACACAATATTTTGTATTTTTTGCTGTAATAAATAACCCCTATTTTAAAAAAAAATTTAAAGCTAATTTTTTCTTCAGTTTAGGCCGATATGTATTATTCTACATATTTTTGGTAATACAAAAAGCGTATATTGGTTTGCGCAAACGTTATAGCGCCTACAAATTAGGGGCATTTTTAGCTTTTTTTTTTTTTACTAGTAATGGTTGTGATCTGCAATTTTTTACTGGGACTGCGACATTATGGTGGACACATAGGACACTTGACAATTGTACCGCAATCGGTGCTATAAAAATGCATTGATTACAGTATAAATGTCACTGGCAGGGATGGGGTTAACACTAGAGGCGATCAAGGGGTTAACTGTGTTCCATGACTGTGTTCTAACTGTAGGGGGAGGGGACTGACTATAGAAGATGATTTGTCTGTTCTGCCTCTTATGCCCGCGATCGCTCGTGGCCGGCAGTCATCGTGATTGCCGGTCACGAGCATTGGCACCCCTCACTGTGCAGCGGCCGCACGCATCTTCTATCCCACTTAAAAAGGACCAACATATAGCTACAATGGTTCGTGGGATCGTGCAGGCCGCAGTATTATGATGGTGGCTGGTCGGCAAGCGGTTAATATTTATATTATATATGCCTAAAATAAAAGGCTTTGGCCAGTTAAATCCACACAAATATGAGTCCGGTGTTATATTTTTAAGTTAAAAGTTTCATTGAAAAGTTCGGCCTAGCTTACCATAGACCACTGGCCAGAACTTGCCCAGTATGCAATTGTGTGATTTCCAAGACAGACATTCAGTGCTGCGGGAGATTTTGAGAAAGATAAAAAGAGCACATATGTCCACAGACCCCATTGACTGGCTGACATTTGTCAAAATAAATCCGTCCTGGATTAGTAACAGCTATCATGCCCAATGCCAATATCTATGATTAAGCGTTTTTGGGATATCAAATCTCTTCAAGACTGTCTAGCCTGCCTAGCTTTGTGGTTTTTGATTTTATCTCAAAGTAATTTTTTGGTATAGTTTTCGTGGACACAATAAACACCCAAGGACCAATTTTTCCTGCAACTGTTTGATAGGGGCATCAAATTTAACTTTGTTACAGCAAAGCCAATTCTTACTTTCATCAAGAGTACCTCTATAGAGTTACAGTGTAAAGGCACTACAAAAACACCTAAAGACCAATTTTTCGGGACCTTTTACTTCATTCCAAAATCTGCGAAAGACACCAGACTTTATCTAAAAAAAAATCTCTAATCTTGTTCCCAAGTTCACTAAATTGTGACCTCGTCATAAAAACTGGCTCCCCAAGCCGTTGTTTACTACATAAAGAAATCTTGCAGGGTAAATCAATTTGAATGTCTTTTTTTTTTCCTTTATAAATGTCAGTTTTGCTACAGCAGGTTCTATACACAGTACAAATGGGCCCCTTTACAGGCAGACTAAGAGGACCACCCCAGGCACTATATTCCAATACATTTTTTTAATTTTTTATCGTTTCACTTTAAGCATCATTAAAATCACTGCTCCTATAAAAAAAACAATCTTTAAAAAAATAATAAAAAAATAAAACATGTTTGCATAGATACATGTCCCCCAGAGCAGCACCTAGGACCACATGCCTTTTTTTATGGGCAATAACTTGCATATAAGCCTTCTAAATGGGGACTTTTGATTTTTCAAGTTTGGGTCCCATAGATGTTAATAGGGTTTGCGGTCCAGGTATGAACTTATACGATATTCAAGAGTTCTGGTGTGAACTGAACCAGGGGGTGTTCGGGCCATCTCTAGTCTGTAGGAGGGCACCCGACATTATTTTGGTCTATATGCTTTGGAAGCCAGACTGAGACCAGAGGCAGCTCAGATGGTATTGAGGCAACAACCATTCGAAAGTAGCAGTGCCTCAGAAGGGGACACCAATTCCACCACCTTTGTAGGGACTATGCCTGCCTCAATAGATGGTACCAAGTCCACCACCACTGAAGAGAGAGTGTCCAGAGTGAGCAAGACTGAAACCAAAAGAAGTACTATTTCTCAACAGAAGAGCATGAGTTGACCCAATTTACATATTTTGTGGCTGCACCAATAGATGGGCTAGGAGATCAGAATCCCCACAGAGACTGTGCCAATTCCAGAAAGTGGGATTGATATAACTGCTACTATGGACAACGAGTCTAAAATGCACGGTGTAAAAAATTATTACTGTGTCAATGTCCCTGGCAGGGAAGGAAAGTTAACACTAGGGGGCGATCAAGGGGTTAACTATGTTCCCTAGTGTGTTTTCTAACTGTAGGGGGATGGGAGTGACTGGAGGAAATGACAGATTGTGGTTCCTAGCTATACGGAACTCACGATCTGCCTCTCCTCACAGGGATTTGTGCGTTTACACATACACACGTCCCTGTTCTGGCTCTCGTGCCCGCGACTGCCGGCCATGCGCATCGGCACCCCTGCAGTGCAGCGGGTAGGTGCCTGATATTCCACTTAAAGGGACCGATGTACAGCTACGACGGTTTGTGGGATCGTGCTGACCTGCCGCAGTATGAAGGCGGCTGTTCGGCAAGTGGTAATACTTGTTAAGGTTGTGCCATAACAAGCATTATTAAATAAGGAAAGGTAGATGTGGTGCTGTTCTAGGGTACAATAATTGCATGCCTCTGTGTATCCCTATACAGTGGAACCTTGGTTAACGAGTAATGCAGTTAACAAGCATTTTGAAAGACGAGTAACTTTTTTTAAAAAATCCTGACTCGGATTGCAAGTGTTGTCTCGCAAAACGAGCAGAATTCAAGCTAATGTGGTGTGCAGCACCGCATTTAATTCAAGCTAATGTGGTGTGCAGCACCGCATTTGGCCAGAAGTGCGGGGGCGCCGGTGACACTCGGAACGGTTCGTAGCCGTTCGGAAATACTCCGTTCCCGAGTGTTTCCAAGTTCTGCTGAGCTGTCCGCGAGTATTTCCGAGGCTCTCCGGCACCCCCCACCTCTGGCCACATGCGGTATTGCATGCAATATTAGTCAATGCAGAACAAAATTATCTTAGTTTCCATTGACTTTTATGGGGAACTTTGCTATACGAGTGCTTTGGATTACAAGCTTTCTCCTGGAATGGATTATGCTCGTAATCCAAGGTTCCACTGTATTATAATCCCACTAAAAACAATAAAATCAAAGTTTCAAGTGTCAAATGCTTGGTGCAAATGCTGACAATGCACATATGAAAAAAATGAATGTGTTGTAATCAAACCACTACTAAAGTGACAGGTGCTCTTCAAATCTGTGCTCCGTGCACCTTATAGATCCCCTATAGGTATTGCACTCACTGCAAAAAAGTGGAAACGTACTCACATTGGTGCAAATGCATATAAGCCTTAAAAAAAAAAAAAACACAGGAAGCCGGACGATTTGCGATCCACGGCCCAAAACCGTTAGTGATGCAAAGACAGTAGATTTTATTTGATTTCAGTTTCTTTTTATTGTTTTTCTTTTTTCTCCTTTACTGTAATCTCAAGTAACTGTATAGTGCAGGGGGAAGTTTAACTTCATTTAGCTCACAAATTGTGCCTACTATCTGTTGATAATGGCTGCCGTGTCCTATCTAGAAGGTTTTGTATCAACGTATACTCTTTAACATAAAAGCAATGAATTTGCCTGTGATGCCAAATTAAAAGAAACCCCTTGGGCCTATGTCCAAGAGTTATTTAAAGAACAAGTAAAAACAACCAAAAAAGAATAAAAAGCTCAAAAGTCTAGCCATAGTAGGAATGTATGCTGCTTGCTTGGCTTTGAATGCTAAAAAATACAGCAATTTGAAGATATAGTCTATAATAAAAATATTACAATTTCTGATAAGGAAAAAGAAAAAACAGATTTACATAACCAAGTACAAACCTTAACTACCTTTAATCAAATGGTTAAGGCCTCACAGTAGGAAAATGTTAAAAATTGGCTCAAAAAGAAGAAGTGCTACAATATACAAACATGCTAACCAAAGTTGAGACTGAACGGGACCACATAACTAGTGCATACAAATTGGTCCAAGATCAATTACATGAAACCAAGAAAGGAAAAATTATAGATCACACACAGTGTAAACAAAAAGAGTCATAGTTGCTACAAACTATTTCAATTCTTAAAGGACAGGCGGCTGTGGCTAGCAGATGCACACATGGTAATGCTACGGCACATACTTGTGCCTATGAAATTTGGGACACTGAGGACTATGAGTATTGGGGAGAGGGAGCTATGGATCATAATTCTACTTTTCCTGTGGTGATGGGAGAAATTACATATCCACAGGAAAATTGAGAATGCACCATTGTCATAGACCCACCAGACAATGGAGACCAGTTGAATGGTGATTTGAACATTTTGATAACATTACAGTGGTGACCTTAGAGCAGGGTTTCAAACATCTAAAAATATGCCATGGATAAACAGGTTAGGGTATGGTGGGACATCACCACACTGGAGAGATCTAGGGATGCCAACATCACACCAAGGAGCTTAAGATGGGATGTGGGACCCAATGATGGATTAGTGGATGAGGAACTTGCCCAAATTTGGTATGGTTTCTTTAATGGATGTGAGAACACGTTATTGGACATCAAAGAATTGTAAAAGGTTATAAACCCCTCAGCTATAGGTTTGATGGTGGCCTATCAAATTAAAATAATGAGGAAAACCCTTTAGTTTATGCCAATAGATTGTGGGCAGCATATAACACTAACAATGGGAGAGCCACTCGGGAGGACATGGAATATAAGAACCTATTGATTCACAATGCCCACCCAGCTGTTCAAATAAAATGTGAGCATTTGATAGAACCAAGAAAACACAGCTATGAGGAGGTGATTGGGTTAATACATAGATCAGCCCATGCCATTCAAGCATATAAACAGCACAGGCTTAAGGAAAAAGTAGAGAAACAGCTGTTTAGGAAGGTGGCTGCATTACAATGCAGGACAAGCACCATAGAAGGTCCCCACGCCCCAGGAGAACCCAATCCTCCATGCAACCCTAACTGGGACAAAAGTTAACAAGGGAGGGGGAGGGGATATAGGGGGAAGTCAGGTTATAGAGGCAGAGGAAGAGGAAACTCTTATGCCGCGTACACACGGGCGGACTTCTCAGCATCAAAAGTCTGACAGTACTTCCGACTGACTTTCTAACGAAAGCGCTTGCCCACACACGATCACACCAAAGTCCGACAGCCTAGTACGCGGTGACGTACACCAGGTCTGACGAGACTATAAAAAGGCACTGTAATAGCTTGTGCACGACCCGTTGGGCCCCTTCTGCTAATTTTGTGTTCATCTCGTGTTAGTAGAAGTTTGGTGAGAGACGATTCGCGCTTTCAGACTTGTGTTTTTCAGATTGTTTAACTGTAGTTCAGTTTGTGCTTGTGAGGTTTGTATCTGCTTTTCAGTGCGTGTAGTCAGTTCGCATTGATTCATCAGTGTGTTCTTGTGCGCTCGTTGCTGATTTTCAGCACGCTCTTCACAGGCCTTGCTTTTCTTCAGTGCATTCTGTTAAGTGTGTTCTGACCAGCCGACCGCTTTGAACCCATGTTGCGTGTACGTACTCATCGTAGAGCTTGTGCATTGTATGTGCTTGGTGCTGTAGTTCATTCTTTAGCCCAAGTCCAGTCCATGAACAGGGTGGGGAGGAGTTCATGGACCAAGAATTGGTTGCTCCAGCGTGACCAATTCTCTCACATGCCTTTGCTCCGTGAGATCCGTGAAAATAATCCTGAGATTTCAGGAACTTTCTCAGGATGACGGACCCCATTTTTCACCATTTGTTGGCTTTGCTAACCCCTTATATTAGCAGGCAGGATAACTGCATGAGGCAAGCCATCACTCCGGAGCGGAGGCTCGTCGCCACCCTGCGGTACTTGGCGACAGGGAAAAGCCTGCAGGACCTCAAGTTCTCGACAGGAATCGCCCCCCAGGCTCTGGGGATCATTATCCCAGAGACCTGTTCTGCCATCATCCAGGTCCTGCAGAAGGAGTACGTTAAAAGGTAAGATTTTTATCCTTTAACATCACACTAATTACCATGATTGCAATATGTTGTGAATGTCCCCTTTGTCCTCATGCATGCTGTAATTTTTAATGCTCTCTCTGTCCTGCAATGCATATTTGCCTTCACTAACCTCCCCAGCTGGGCCCATATCCACCTAGTCGAGCCACTTAATGTATTTTGTCATCCCCTAAAATTTATCCAAATGGAATGTGTCCTTAAATTGCTTTATAACCCCCCCCCTAAAATGTATCCAAATGGTCTGTGTGTCCTTAAAATTGATTTAGAATCCCCCTCCCTCCAAAAACAAAATTATCAATGGGCCATCAGTGTGGGTGAGGAATCTGATAAGTGGGCCTTTAATTTTAAGTATTAAAGACTAAAATACATGTTATACTGATGCTGGGCAAGAATGTTTTTTGTGTAATATGCTTGCAATATTATGTGCAAAAGTACTTATATTTTTTCTTTCTTCTTTGACTCCCCAGTTTCCTTCAACGCCATAAGAATGGCAGACTGTGGCATCCCATTTTGCCACCTGTTGGGACTTTCCCAACTGTGGAGGGGCTATAGATGGGAAACACGACCACATCGTGCCACCACCCCATTCGGGGTCATACTATTTTAATTATAAGGGGTTTAATAGTATTGTGTTAACCACTTGACGACCGCCTCACGCCGATGTACGTCGGCAAAGTGGCACGGACAGGCAAAATCACGTACAGGGTACGTGATTTGCCTTCCGAGGGTGGGGGGTCCGATCGGACCCCCCCCCGGTGCCCGAGGCGGTCGTCGTTTGTCCAGCGGCGATCGGTGGTGGGGGGGAGACCATCCGTTCGTGGCCCCCCCTCGCGATCGCCGCCGGCCAATCGAATCATTCCTTTGCTGCTGTATGCTAAACAGCAGCAAAGGAAATGATGTCATCTCTCCTCGGCGAGGAGAGAAGACATCAATGTGAGTGCACCAACACACACACACACACAGTAGAACATGCCAGGCACACAAAACACCCCGATCCCCCCCCCGATCACCCCCCCCCTGTCACAAACTGACACCAGCAGTTTTTTTTTTTTTTTTTTCTGATTACTGCATAGTGTCAGTTTGTGACAGTTACAGTGTTGGGACAGATACTGTTACCCCCCTTTAGGTCTAGGGTACCCCCCTAACCCCTAAATAAAGTTTTAACCCCTTGATCACCCCCTGTCACCAGTGTCACTAAGCGATCATTTTTCTGATCGCTGTATTAGTGTCGCTGGTGACGCTAGTTAGTGAGGTAAATATTTAGGTTCGCCGTCAGCGTTTTATAGCGTCAGGGACCCCCATATACTACCGAATAAATGTTTTAACCCCTTGATTGCCCCCTAGTTAACCCTTTCACCACTGATCACCGTATAACCGTTACGGTTGACGCTGGTTAGTTTGTTTATTTTTTATAGTGTCAGGGCACCCGCCGTTTATTACCGAATAAAGGTTTAGCCCCCTGATCGCCCGGCGGTGATATGCGTCGCCCCAGGCAGCGTCAGATTAGCGCCAGTACCGCTAACACCCACGCACGCAGCATACACCTCCCTTAGTGGTATAGTATCTGAACGCATCAATATCTGATCCGATCAGATCTATACTAGCGTCCCCAGCAGTTTAGGGTTCCCAAAAACGCAGTGTTAGCGGGATCAGCCCAGATACCTGCTAGCACCTGCGTTTTGCCCCTCCGCCCGGCCCAGCCCAGCCCACCCAAGTGCAGTATCGATCGATCACTGTCACTTACAAAAGACTAAACGCATAACTGCAGCGTTCGCAGAGTCAGGCCTGATCCCTGCGATCGCTAACAGTTTTTTTGGTAGTATTTTGGTGAACTGGCAAGCACCAGCCCCAGGCAGCGTCAGGTTAGCGCCAGTACCGCTAACACCCACGCACGCACTGTACACCACCCTTAGTGGTATAGTATCTGAACGGATCAATATCTGATCCGATCAGATCTATACTAGCATCCCCAGCAGTTTAGGGTTCTCACAAACGCAGTGTTAGCGGGATCAGCCCAGATACCTGCTAGCACCTGCGTTTTGCCCCTCCGCCCGGCCCAGCCCAGCCCACCCAAGTGCAGTATCGATCGATCACTGTCACTTACAGAACACTAAACGCATAACTGCAGCGTTCGCAGAGTCAGGCCTGATCCCTGCGATCGCCAACAGATTTTTTGGTAGCATTTTGGTGAACTGGCAAGCGCCAGCGGCCTAGTACACCCCGGTCGTAGTCAAACCAGCACTGCAGTAACACTTGGTGACGTGGCGAGTCCCATAAGTGCAGTTCAAGCTGGTGAGGTGGCAAGCACAAGTAGTGTCCCGCTGCCACCAAAAAGACAAACACAGGCCCGTCGTGCCCATAGTGCCCTTCCTACTGCATTCGCCAATCCTAATTGGGAACCCACCGCTTCTGCAGTGCCCGTACTTCCCCCATTCACATCCCCAACCAAATGCAGTCGGCTGCATGAGAGGCATTTTCTTTATGTCCTCCCGAGTACCCCCACCCAGCGAACGCCCCCAAAAAAGATATTGTGTCTGCAGCTAGCGCGGATATAGGCGTGACACCCGCTATTATTGTCCCTCCTGTCCTGACAATCCTGGTCTTTGCATTGGTGAATGTTTTGAACGCTACCATGCACTAGTTGAGTATTAGCGTAGGGTACAGCATTGCACAGACTAGGCACACTTTCACAGGGTCTCCCAAGATGCCATCGCATTTTGAGAGACCCGAATCTGGAACCGGTTACAGTTATAAAAGTTAGTTACAAAAAAAGTGTAAAAAAATCTATATATATATATATATATATATATATATATATATATATATATAATAAAAAAAAATAGTTGTCGTTTTATTGTTCTCTCTCTCTCTATTCTCTCTATTGTTCTGCTCTTTTTTACTGTATTCCATTCTGCAATGTATTATTGTTATTATGTTTTATCATGTTTGCTTTTCAGGTATGCAATTTTTTATACTTTACCGTTTACTGTGCTTTATTGTTAACCATTTTTTTGTCTTCAGGTACGCCATTCACGACTTTGAGTGGTTATACCAGAATGATGCCTGCAGGTTTAGGTATCATCTTGGTATCATTCTTTTCAGCCAGCGGTCGGCTTTCATGTAAAAGCAATCCTAGCGGCTAATTAGCCTCTAGACTGCTTTTACAAGCCGTGGGAGGGAATGCCCCCCCCCCCCACCGTCTTCCGTGTTTTTCTCTGGCTCTCCTGTCTCAACAGGGAACCTGAAAATGCAGCCGGTGATTCGGCCAGCTGACCATAGAGCTGATCAGAGACCAGAGTGGCTCCAAACATCTCTATGGCCTAAGAAACCGGAAGCTACGAGCATTTTATGACTTAGATTTCGCTGGATGTAAATAGCGCCATTGGGAAATTGGGGAAGCATTTTATCACACCGATCTTGGTATGGTCAGATGCTTTGAGGGCAGAGGAGAGATCTAGGGTCTAATAGACCCCAATTTTTTCAAAAAAGAGTACCTGTCACTACCTATTGCTATCATAGGGGATATTTACATTCCCCGAGATAACAATAAAAATGATTAAAAAAAAATAAAAATGAAAGGAACAGTTTAAAAATAAGATAAAAAAGCAAAAAAATAATAAAGAAAAAAAAAAAAAAAAAAAAAAAAAAAGCACCCCTGTCGCCCCCTGCTCTCGCACTAAGGCGAACGCAAGCGGTGGTCTGTCGTCAAACGTAAACAGCAATTGCACCATGCATGTGAGGTATCACCGCGAAGGTTAGATCGAGGGCAGTAATTTTTGCAGTAGACCTCCTCTGTAAATCTAAAGTGGTAACCTGTAAAGGCTTTTAAAGGCTTTTAAAAATGTATTTATTTTGTTGCCACTGCACGTTTGTGCGCAATTGTAAAGCATGTCATGTTTGGTATCCATGTACTCGGCCTAAGATCATCTTTTTTATTTCATCAAACATTTGGGCAATATAGTGTGTTTTAGTGCATTAAAATTTAAAAAAGTGTGTTTTTTCCCCAAAAAATGCGTTTGAAAAATCGCTGCGCAAATACTGTGTGAAAAAAAAAAATGAAACACCCACCATTTTAATCTGTAGGGCATTTGCTTTAAAAAAAATATATAATGTTTGGGGGTTCAAAGTAATTTTCTTGCAAAAAAAAAACTTTTTCATGTAAACAATAAGTGTCAGAAAGGGCTTTGTCTTCAAGTGGTTAGAAGAGTGGGTGATGTGTGACATAAGCTTCTAAATGTTGTGCATAAAATGCCAGGACAGTTCAAAACCCCCCCAAATGACCCCATTTTGGAAAGTAGACACCCCAAGCTATTTGCTGAGAGGCATGTCGAGTCCATGGAATATTTTATATTGCGACACAAGTTGCGGGAAAGAGACAATTTTTTTTTTTTTTTGCACAAAATTGTCACTAAATGATATATTGCTCAAACATGCCATGGGAATATGTGAAATTACACCCCAAAATACATTCTGCTGCTTCTCCTGAGTACGGGGATACCACATGTGTGAGACTTTTTGGGAGCCTAGCCGCGTACGGAACCCCGAAAACCAAGCACCGCCTTCAGGCTTTCTAAGGGCGTGAATTTTTGATTTCTCTCTTGACTGCTTATCACAGTTTCGGAGACCATGGAATGCCCAGGTGGCACAAAACCCCCCCAAATGACCCCATTTTGGAAAGTAGACACCCCAAGCTATTTGATGAGAGGTATAGTGAGTATTTTGCAGACCTCACTTTTTGTCACAAAGTTTTGAAAATTGAAAAAAGAAAAAAAAAAAAGTTTTTTCTTGTCTTTCTTCATTTTCAAAAACAAATGAGAGCTGCAAAATACCCCCTAAAACGTCACAGTCCCAGCATGCCCAGGCACTGTGACATCATATGGGGGCGGGGTCTCCGCCTATATAAGTCACAACGCAGCCCTCAGAGACCAGTCCAGCCGGAGAGAGCGTCGTGTCAACATCTGGGGGAAGAGAAGAGAAGAGAAGACAAGAAGCCCAGAAGTCCGGACCTCCGCTGGCAATAGAGCTACATGAAGATGGCGGAGGGGCCGGCCGAAGACCTGGGACACCGGGAGAAGAGGCCGGAGAGCGGAGAAGAACCAACCGGACGCTGGGAGAAGATGAAGCGGAGGGACCCCCGAAGCCGGAGGAAGATCCCCCCCCCCGGAGCGGTTTAATAAAATATTTTAAAAACCTGTGTAGTGTGTTTTATTACTTACACTTTTTTCCTAGGTAAATGGGTAGGGGTACCATGTACCCCATACTCATTTACATAGGGTGGGGGGCCGGGATCTGGGGGCCCCCTTATTAAAGGGGGCTCCCAGATTCCGATAAGCCCCCGCCCGCAGACCCCGACAACCAACGGCCAGGGTTGTCGGGAAGAGGCCCTTGTCCTCATCAACATGGGGACAAGGTGCTTTGTGGTGGGGGGGCACCGTAAGGCGCCCCCCTCCCCCAAAGCACCCACCCCCCATGTTGAGGGCATGCGGCCTGGTACGGTTCAGGAGGGGGGGGGGCGCTCGCTCGTCCCCACCCCCTTTCCTGACCGGCCAGGCTGTGTGCTCGGATCGGGGTCTGGTATGGATTTTAGGGGGACCCCACGCCGTTTTTTCGGCGTAGGGGTTCCCCTTTATAATCCATACCAGACCTAAGGGCCTGGTATGCCCCGCGCTCGCCGCAATAGGAAGATTTGTTTTTCCTATTGCAGCGAGCGCGAGATGCAATACCCTGCCCTCGTGTCGTATTTGGTCTGTCGGACCAGCACACACACGAGCGGACTTTCCGCCCGAAACTGAGTCCGACGGAAAGATTTGAAACTTTCTTCAAATCTAGGTCCGGCGGGCTTTTGGGAAGAAGTCCGCCGGAAAAGTCCCCCGCCGCCCACACACGGGCGGATTGTCCGGCACACTCTGGTCCGCCGGACCAAGTATGCCGGAAAGTCCGACCGTGTGTACGCGGCATCAGGCACACGAATACCTTTGTGAAATAACTTTTCCCATCATCTTAACTTCCAGAGGAGAGCCGGAGAAGGTTTTATCCTACCCAAAAAGATATTGCCAATTTATTGATTAGATCCAGACAAGAAGGGCATAATTCAGTGTTCGATCAGGAACAATTATTGGATCAGCTTAATGTATGGAAGGTAGAGACACCAGACCTCAATCATTATTGCAGGTTGAGTACAATGCCAGATGATCTCAGCAATCCAAAAACAAATTTGTATTTGCTTACCAGACCACATGGCAGAAAAAAAAAAATCAATCGGTTATATCAGCATCAGGGGCTTGGTAGCTGGTGATCCAAGACTGATTCATTTTTATGAAGGTCAGCCGATCGACCGATTCGGTGGACAGGCGTACCCTGTGATCGGTTACAAAGCCTCCAGCAGCACTGAATGTGCGTTCCGAAAGAACGCTGGATGCAGGACAGGCCAGTAGCTCAATTGCATACTGTGCAAGCTCTGGCCAGTGATCCATCCTCAAGACCCAGTAACCCAGAGGATTTTCGGTGGGAAAGGTGTCCAAGTCTGATCTTGCCCCTAGGTAATCCTGCACCATGTGAATCAGATGCTGGCAATGGTTGCTGGAACCGATCAGACCTCGGCGCTGCGGACTAAAAAATTGTCTGAACGCATCGGTCAGACGGCCACCTTCTCCACCGCTCCTTCTGTGACTGACCGAAGCCTCAGCAACACGTTGTCCAGGAGGACCAGGAAATTGTAACCTCCCAGGCTCTGGAAACATGTTCCCGAAGATGTTATATCTTCTGCTCCCTCTGCGACGGCAAGATAAGGTCTGCAACCTTACCCTTGTAACGTGGATCAAGGAGGGTTGCCAGCCAGTAATCATCCCTCCCCTTGATACCACGAATATGAGGATCCTTCCGCAGGCTTTGCAGGATCAGGGAGGCCATGCAGTGTAGGTTTGCTGAGGCATTCGGTCCGGAGTCCTCTGGGTCACTAAGGACGACATGATCCGCAGCCACCACCTCCCAGCCATGTACAAGTCCATGGGTTTCTTCGAACTGCAAATGATCCCTTGAAGACTGCTGCTGATGCTGAGTTCCAGGCTCCACCTCCATGCTGACACAATCCTCCTCGTCCTCTTCCTGTGTGATCGGCAGGCACGCAGGAACACTGTCTGGATAAAGGGGGCCTTGAAAGGTAAATAAGTCCTCCTCTTCCTCCCTCTGTTCTGCCTTAAGTGCCTTGTCCATTATTCCACGCAGCGTGTGCTCCAACAGGTGGACAAGAGGGACAGTGTCACTGATGCATGCACTGTCACTGCTCACCATCCTCCTGGCCTCCTCAAATGGTGACAGGACAGTGCATGCATCCCTGATGCCAATTAGGTGTTTGATTAGATATTGTTCAGCCATTTGACTGACCAATCATTTATACAGATCTTGCCTTGTGTCCCCCTTTTCCCATTCCCCTTATTTTTCATAAATTAGCTTTTTTTGATCACTAAGGTCTTTTCCTGCAAGCCTGTATAAATCCCATTCATTGAGGCAATTCATTTGGGCCGTATTTATCCGTATCGTGTGAGGAATGGCATTCATGTTAGGAGAAGATATTGAACGTGAGATAAGGACGGCTTTCCAGAGTGATACACCCCAAGCTTTTAACCAAGATGACAAAATTAAAAATAATTTTAAAGAACACAAAAAACTGTTGGTTAAACACCTCAATAGACAATGGGATGTATCGGCTCTGGAGACGTATATCTCACATCGAATAGTACCAAAAGGTCTAAGAGACAGAATTATTCCAGCTGAACATCTACACACTGACCGGTTCCTACCTAAGTGGAAGGAACTTTGTGTGAACCACGGAGTTGCTGTCATGGAGTTGATTGTGGAAGAGGAAAGAATCCAGTTAACTTCATTACAGGAACAAATTGAGGAAAGCGCGCATGGTCTGGAAATGTTTAAAGATAAGGAAGAGTTCATTAAACAGAATGAGAACCTGAAAAAGGAAATTGAAAGTGCAACTCAACCTTAAAATAAGCAAACAAAGCAAATTTAGGCGAGATACAGACGAGTTTGAAAAAGACGAAGCCTTTGACTTGACTATTCGACATGGACGCAGTAGATCCAAAAGCCGAGGACGGAGTCAGCAGTCTAGGCAACGCAGACATAAATCCCAAAGTGATTCAGAAGACGAGACAGCCAAGACAGTGACTTTTTTTTAGATCAGGAGGGGTCGGTGCCAATAAACAACCAGGCAACATCCCTTATAACCAAATCAGCCGTAAAAATCAACAAACAGGTAAAAATGACCCAGGAAAGGACAAACACCAGAAGAAAGTTATAGGGCCATCACAGCCAATGACGATTCGACCAAAGACTGACATGAAAGTAGTAAACTTGTCTGATTTTGAACTGACTTCTGATCACATAAGTCTGCTACAGAAAGGCCTGATCTTTTCCCGTGTCTCCAACATGGATGAATTCACGGTATATAAAGATGTAGCACTGTTTCTGAGGGAAGTTTTCCTAAAGTCGCTATACACCAGTAGGGATACCTCTATTGAAACGACTGTATCCCTTAATGCGGAAGACCAACAGGTACTTGATACTCTGAACTCCCTCCTATACGAGAATGAGGGATTAACCCAAATGGAGGCCCCCAACAAGAAGGAAGGCAAATCTACGAATTCGATCTCAGAAAATGCCCCCCTTGTCTAAAAATAAATGGCTACAAATTTTTTTAGATCTAGTTCAGACGGAACTCGAAAAGGTCAACTGGACTCAAAAGACCATCGATAATTTAACTACTCATGAACGGCGAGCATTAAACGACCTCCAGAAGAGACAGAATATCGTTCACAAAAAGAGTGACAAGGGAGGTAATGTAGTTCTGTTAAATCAACATTACGAGAAAGAGGCAAAACGCTTACTGAGTGACAAATCCACCTACAGGAAACTTGACAGTAACCCTTTTTGCACACCTTGTTAAGGAATTAAACAACAAATTGATAGGTGTTAAGGATGAAGGCCTGTTGACACAACATGAGTTTGAACATCTTTCAGTCCAGGAGTTCAATGTGCCTACTTTCTATATTATTCCCAAAATTCATAAGAACTTACAGACCCAACCCAATGTATATTGCAGTCCTTTGCCCGGGAATAATTGGGAATGAAATGGTTATTTTTACCATCAGTTACACACAACTGAACTGGTAACTATTGGATACTGTATATCATATTTATGTATTGCTATATATCTAGGCTTTTACATTTGTTTCTGAACTTGATATAGTTGTAACCTTGCTTGATATTTAGATCTAAATATCTAAAGCCATCAAGCTGTACTCCAAGCATTTTAATTGTGTTTGAGCTCTCACTTTAGTGTCCAAACCTTTTCCCCTTTTTTTATTCATATAGATGTGAAGGTCTATTGAGCATTTCATATTTATAGTCATATAACTACAGGTGACATTAATTATATCTGACAAATGTCTAATGTTTTTCTTAAACAGAAAACATTTTTGATGTATATGTAACAAGTTCTCTTTTTTTGCTCTCCAGGACACAATGGCCTCCAATGCCCATGATGTGATATGTGTTTTGGACAGAATGGTCTCCTTCCATTCTCAAAGACTACATAAGGTAGACATACGGGAGCACTTCATCATTGTGAAGGAACTTGGAGGAGGAAGCTTTGGAAAAGGAATCCTGGCAAACCACAGGAAAACAGGTCAGTGAATTAATAGAATCACAATTTCAACACCTTCTACAAATACTTATTTAAGAAAGCTTAAAATATGAATTCATGTTGGTAAAATTATTTATTTAGGGAAGTAAGCCTTGGGCTGACTCCTGGGATCAGTTAAGCAAATATCAACAATTTTTGATGGGTACATATCTGTCTGGAGGAACGTGAATACCTAGACAGGCTGTATTTGTATGCAGACTGTCCAAGATCACACGTGGTGCTGATTTTAATGATGTAGCCCGGGTTCACACTGCCCACAACTTCCAAGTCGGACCCCAACGTGACTTTAGCATGACTTGCATTGCGACTTCTTTAACAGATGTCAATGCAAGTCGGGCCAAAAGTAGTGCAGGATCCTTTTTCTAAGACGGAGAAACTCAAGTTGCATCAATTGGAACAGTTCAATTGCACATAATGGGGTCCAATGTGACAAGTTATCCAAAGTCAGGGCGATTGTCGCATCAGTGTGAACTGGGCCTAAAGCAAACAGAAATACAATGAATGAAAGGAATGAGTTAGGAACAGTCAGGCTGGGGAGGATATGATGCTAATGATGCTAAACCTCTTCCAGCCAGGAAATGAGGTTGGTTCTGTTTGGCTTGCTGAAGCTTCTAATGCACATTGTGAGAATTGCAGTGTGCGTGAAAATGTAGTAAGAAATTTCAGTACAGCAGAGGTTCCTGTACATCTGTCTGCTGATTGTTGGTAAAGCTGAAGTTTAACCTTAAATGTAGCATAATGCATTCTCAACTCGGAAGCAGCAGATCTTATTACAATGTTTGAGATTTTCAAATGAACATAAAAAAATTGTCAGCTAAAATTCTCTTTATTCTTAATCTAACTTTTTTTTCACAGGTTGAAGAATGGCTTTGAAAGTTATGGATAAAAGTAGAACCAGCCGGGAGTCTTTCCTACGGAAGTTCACCATTTCATTCCTACTTTCTTCTCATTCCAACATCATTGGATGCTGTGATATCATCTTCACCACCTTCAAGTGCTTCGTCTTTACCCAGGAACTGGCACCTCTTGGTGATCTGTTCTCTCTGATTGTACCAAATGTAAGTATATTAAGATATAAGTAACTATACAAAACTTGGAAAAACATTTTTGGCCATAAAGTATGAGGAGTTAACAGTTAAACCTCATTCCAGTCCTTTTGGGGAAATTTCCCTTCAATTTCTGTGCCAAAGATTGCAACAGGAAGTGAGAGGAAGCTCTGTTGGTTGGCATTAGTACAGGTGTCCATGTTGGAGGATTTACACTTACCTTTTGTTCTGACAACTCCATCACTTTGTTTGAATGATGATGGTCCCCGGGACAGTTGATGAAAGTGGATATGGGGCAGGTATATACATACTGTACATTTGGCAATATAATCCATCTCTAGTCTAAAACTAAAGAAAAAGTATGGTTATACATATACCTTAACTGTTTCTGGATACGTATTCTGAATTTCTTCTTATATTCTCTCTATTGTATTTAACATCTAAAATATTTTTTTTGTTAACGGACGTCTTAGTTATTTTATTTTCTCTTTTTGGGAATTCCAGAAGATGTGGTAAAGAGATGTGCTGTTCAGATCTCCAATGCTCTGGAATTCATAGTGGAGAAAGGACTAGTACACCTAGATGTGAAGCCAGACAATGTTTTAGTGTTTGATCAGGAGTGCTGTTCCATTAAGCTTGCAGACTTTGGTCTGGCTAAGGTCACAGGGACAGTGATTAGATCCAAGTGTGGCAGCAAACCCTACAGAGCTCCAGAGATGTATGAAATTGCCCCTCCAGATGGACTGGCTGTAGATGGCAGCCTTGATGTGTGGGTGTTTGGGGTCGCCATCTACGTTCTGCTGATAGGGAGGGTGTCCTGCCATGGAATCTTCCCCGACGATGAAGAATTTAAAAGTTTGGTTGTCTGGCAGAAGAAATTTGAGGTGGATAATCCTCCTGAAGCATGGAGAGAAGTTTCCACTGGGGTACAAAGGTTGTTTATTGATCTGTTGGCCATTGACTCTGCTAAAAGAAGTCAGAGTACGGAAGTCCTAAAATACATGGGTGAAATCTGGAAAGAAGAAACCCCAGAAAAGGATGAGGATCCCATCGAAAGCAGTTTTTTCAAACATTCTTTTTTTTAACTAAAACTTTATTTGTTGGTGCAGCAAATAATTATACAGGTATATAGCAAACATTGACAGGGCCAAATACAGTAACAATCTGTCAAAAACATACTAAACGTATCTTCAAATGTGACCATATATGTTGCAATGCACCATTACATAACCGTTAAAGCAAACTTTTTGCCCTTGGTTAGACATCCTGAAAATCAGGACAGTCTTTTCTTCTTTTTCTTTCCTTTTGCTAACAGATTTTGCTAAACCAAGTATTTAACATAAAAAACTGAAACATTTAACTGTTCTATCCTCCCTTCTCCCCCAACTCCTTCTCTCCATTCTCCATTTACTTTTCACAATTTTAGAGTTGCAATAGTCTATCCATTACTAGCTGTGGGGTGGGGGGGGCGAGAGCCGGATCAGCATGGCTGCCAGATAGTTTCAAATTTGGTCACGGCATTCCTGTGACGATAGGCCAGTTGTTCCCTAATCAGGACTGAGTTTATATACAATCCATTGTTTCCCTGTAGGTACAGTAGGTGCCATCCAATGTCTAGCTATAAACTTTCTAGCTAGGTATAGTAGTCTAGTAATCATAATGTACATTTCCCTCTGACAAATCTCCTCATCAATCGCTCCCAATAGACATAACAGGAGGGGTGGAGAGCACCAGTACCTGTGCCAGCCGGTAGATATTATGTGTGACCTCAGCCCAATACCTGTTGAGCTTTGGACATCGCCCCAGCATATGAATGAAATCACCTTGCTGTGCTTTACATTTTGGACATAGGGGTGAATCCCTTAGGCCCCATGTGTATATAGTGTCATTGGCGTCCGGTTCTATGCAGAACAGTTGCAATAGCCTATGGGAGGCCGAAATAGAAACCATAGGGATTGATTCCAATGCCATTTCCCATTGATCACCATCAATCTCACCAATGTCCTTGACCCATTTAGCTCTACATTTCAACGAGGCATGGTCCTGGGTGGAAGACAACAGTACTGAGTAAATTTTTGAAATCTGCCCCTTCCTGGCGTTCGCTTGATGTAGCTCCGTTAGTTGTGGGGGTGAAGTCGCGGTCAGGGAGGTTATCTGTCCCTGAGCCTGCAAAGCATGTCAGAGTTGGAGATATCGATAAAAACATCTAGTGGGGAGTGTAAATTCTGAGCAAAGTTGTGCAAAAGATTTCAATACATTCCCTGCATATATCTGTGTAAAAAAAACATATCCCCTTGCGTTTCCATAGGGTGGATCACTCCAGTTTATTAAGTTCTGGGTATCTTGGATTGTTCCACAGAGGGGTGAATCCCAGGGGGCCCTCTAACCTCAGTGCCTCTCGGGCCGCCTCCCACAGTTTTCTAAGGAGACCCGCCGTTGGAGCGGTCGGTTGCAGGCTGGGAAGATCCATTTCCAAATGAGAGCCGGCTTTCAAATCTGGATTGGCCCAGGTTACTAATCGTACAATAGGATCATCTAAGACATCATCTCTTCCCCATCCCATGATCTGCTGCATTTGGGAGGCCAGAAAATATAGTTTGGCATGTGGTGCCGCCAGGCCCCCTCTATCCTTACTATATTGTAGGGTATTTAAACTGATTCTAGCACCTATCCGCTTCCAGATGAGATCCCGCATCTGGGTATCCACACTTTTAAACCATTTGTTAGAGATACACATAGGGGAGTTCTGAGAAATATACAGCAATTGTGGGGCCCAGATCATTTTTATTAAGTTCACTCTCCCTACCACAGACAGGAGGAGCTTGCACCAGCTAAGGGATTTTTCCCTCTGTTTATCTCCCAAATGTAATTCTAGGTAGGTAGAAGTGTCTGCCAGAAATATAAAGGTCACCAAGCTGCTTCCGGCAGCAGATACACCACATGTTGAAGTGCCCTTCAGGAAAGGAACGTAACAAAGATAAAATTAGAGAGCCCCCCCCACACAATTGAACTGGAAGCTATTGGATATATCCTGCTATTTATGTAATATATGTCTTGTTTTTGGTACTTGCTTAAGGTCCTTTCACTGTACTAAATACATTTCTGTTGTGTTCAATCTCTATTTAGTGTCCAACATGTATTCTCAAATCTTATACATGTAGATATGGAGGTCTATTAGGCATTTTGTTTTTATAGTTTTCTAACTGCAGGTAACAGTATTTATATTTGACACATTTCTCAAGTTTCTTTTCAAAGGTTTTTTTTTTTTTTTTTCTTATTAATGTAACAAGTTTTAATGTTTTGCTCTCCAGGACACTATGCCTCTGTTGACCATAATGTGGAAGGTCTTCTGGATAAAATGGTCTCCTTCTATGCACAAGGACTACAGCAGATAGACTTTGAAGAGTAATTCCTCATTGAGGAGGAGCTTGGAAAAGGTGGATATGGAGATGGGCGGAGCCTAGCAGAGCAGACATGCATTGTTAGAGCTCCACACCGCTGAGGAGAGAAGAGAAGGACAAAGCGGAGCCTGCAGGCTCAAAAGGTATCCATTTGAACCTTTTTGCCCCAGGGAACAAACTGTGAAAGTTTGGGCAGGAAATATGGTACTGGGAGGAAACCCTGGCAGAAATAAAAATCACCTCACAAAGAGCTCACAGGCACTCATTGCAACTAAAGCAGCTCCAGTCACCTCACAATATACAGCATCAGGGCGCTCTCACAGACAGAAAATGTCACAGCAAGACTCTCCATTTGAGTCAGATACAGAACAAATCCTCTCACAAACTTCTCCATAAGCCTCCTCAGCTTCCCCAGTAATATTATTACAATTTGAATAGATGCTTTATAAGGCTTTAAAACAAACCTCAGACCAAATAACAAAAAGCCTAACCAAAGAAATAAGAGAGCTGGGAAACCGCACCGCAGCCTTAGAAATAAAAATAGATGAAATTGAAATTACAACCCAAGAAAATATAACAGAATTGGAACAATTAAAAGAAGAGAATTTAATACTTCAAACTAAGCTTGAAGATTACGAAAATAGAGCCAGACGTTCAAACTTGCGCATAAGGGGAATACCTGAAACTGTGACAGACCTGCAATCTACTATTACTGCTCTATTATGCCGCGTACACACGGTCGTACTTTTCGTCTACAAAAGTCAGACAGCCTTTCCGACAGACTTCCGGCAGACTTTCGGTGGACTTGCGGCGGACTTGCGGCCTACTTTCTAACGAACGGACTTGCCTACACACGACCACACAAAAGTCGGTCGGATTCGTACGTGATGACGTACACCGGACTAAAATAAGGAAGTTCATAGCCAGTAGCCAATAGGTGCCCTAGCGTGGCTTTTTGTCCGTCGGACTAGCACACAGACGAGCGGATTTCGGGGTCCGTCGTAGTTACGAAGTAAAGTTTTGAAGCATGTTTCAAATCTAAAGTACGTCGGATTTGAGGCTAAAAAAGTCAGTTGAAAGTCCGGAGAAGCCCACACACGATCGGATTACCAGCCAGCTTTAGTCCGTCAGCGTCCGTTGGACTTTTGTAGACGAAAAGTACGACCGTGTGTACGCGGCATTACAAGAACTAAAGCCAGATATCCCTATTGAACGTTTAGAACTGGACAGAGTACACAGAGCCCTCACAGCCAAAAAAAAAGATGGACCCCCACGTGATATAATCACAAAATTTCATTATTACAGAACGAAAGAACAAATACTAATTGCTGCAAGAGAAAAAAAAAGGAACTTAATTTTCAAGGACACAATTATCAAATTTTTGCTGACCTATCCCAACTTACTATTACTAATAGACGATCCATGAAACCCCAACTAATGGAACTGCAACGCCACAACATTATGTATCAATGGGGCTTCCCCTTTTCAGTCAGATGTAACTACCAAGGTACAATTTACAGAAGCAGATCAGCAGATGAACTACAACAGACCCTTTTAAAATTAAATCTGACAGAACCCACAAGCAGCAACTCTCCCACATGCAGAAGAATGGCATCATCTTCACCTTCAGACAGCACCCAGAAAATTTCAGAACAAAATGGGAATCATCATTCTCACAAAAGAGGCCGTTATGCCACATCATCCATGGACCAAGAAGATTCAATGGACTGACATCCTATTTCCTGATATTTCTTCATTTATTATACTAAGAGATGGCTCTCTATAAAAAACCTGTATTTATAACTGAATGTAACTGCATTCTGATAGTCACACACTGTGTGGGATCATGTTGCATTCCAGTTATATTTCTTATTACTTCTGATTCATATAGCCTTAGAATATATAAGTGAAATAAGGAAATTCTTGTTCAGTTATATATTATCAGGTAATAACAATAGATTTATTACTTTTTAGGACAAATATGTTCAATAATCCAGAAGTAATGGAAGCTTTTTCTTTCTTTTCTTAAAACAAATATATTATTACCTAACTAGTTCCTAGAATTATGTTTTTTGTTTATTCTAATCTGAAGCAATACAACCTCAATTTTATGAGTTAACATATCTAAACAGTTACATATGAATAAAATAAGTAATTGTTTACTCTAAAAGGGTTAAAATCCCAAAATAATTCAAGCTATCTTCATCAATACCAAAGTTATTAACAGTACCTTTCTAACTGAATTATTTAGCCTAGGGCAAGACTAACCATATACAACCACCCTGGAATAAATAATTTCAACAAAAACTATATTCTGCACTCCAATTAATGAAACATCATTTTGATGTCTTTTGACATAGCACTTCTCTCCTGTAAGCAGGAGATCCGTGTACCCCCATTAGCCCTCCTCATTCTCCCAACCATATTATGTGGGAGTGTGACGAAGGCACTTATTCCCCTGAGAGAGATATTTATTCTCTTTCACGGGTAAATTGTGATTACTTGCAAAAAATAATTTATACAATGTATCATCTAATCTCATATGTTTTTTGTTTACTCTCTACTCCAGAACTCACTGGTTTCTTTTCTATCTTTTCATCTCTTCAGTCCACACAGGTTGATCTGCGCAGTCAGCTCTCCATAACAAAAAGTAAGTCAAAACTATTTGATCTGTTGCCATGGCACCACTGAATATACTTTCCCTGAATGTTCAGGGAATAAATGTCCCTCAAAAAAGGACCAAAGCCTTCCGTACTGTCCATAACAAGAAGGCTCACATAGTATGCCTCCAAGAAACACACTTCACCAAAGATTCTACTCCAAAATATATTTCTCCTTTTTATCAACAAATTTACACGGCTTCTGCCTGTACCAAGCAAAGGGGTACTCTAATTGCATTTCACCGATCCACACCATTCACCTTATCATCAGAAATTAAAGACCCAGAAGGTAGATACCTGATACTCATGGGTTATATAATGGATACAGCAATCACAGTGATTTCCTACTACACTCCTAACAAACAACCTACACCATTCCTCTCACATATATTACAAGTGATTAATACACACAAAATAGGAACAGTGATAATGTGTGGGGATTCGAACCAGGTCCTCCTCCCATTTCTAGATAAATCACCTTTTACACCATCCAAAATAACCTCTAGATTACCTTTTTCTCAACTTCTTTCCAAATACAATCTGGTAGATTCGTGGAGAGAAAGTAACCCAATGAAAAAGAAATTCACTTATTTCTCGCACCCTCATCAAACCTTCACCAGAATAGATCATATTTTTCTAACAATAGGAATGATACCAGAAATTATTGCATCAGATATAATTCCGATTCCGTGGTCTGACCATAATGCAGTATACACTACTATAGCCTCAGCCATACCAAAAGCGCATGACCCAACGTGGTACTTACCGGACATAATGCTCAAACACCCACTACATCAGAGGGCCATTGAACAAGCTTTAAAGGAATACATATCAATTAATAATACAATAGACATCTCCCCAATAACACTGTGGGAAGCTCATAAGCCTGTCTTGCGTGGTGCAATACAAAGACAAATGGCACTATTTAAAACGGGAATGCAAAAACCTAGCAAAAAAACTAGAACTCAATTTTAATGCAGCCTACATATCATTCCAAGATAATCCATCTCAGAGTACAAAATCTCATCTGGAAAATCTAGATTGGAATACGATCTATTTCTCACTGAGTCAGTTGATAAATCCCTCAAACGCTCCAAACACAATTTCTACATGAATACAAACAAACCAGGTACATATTTGGCTCGGGCATTAAATTCAACTAACAAATCTTTCAAACCAATACGTTTGAAATTATCAAAAAATGTTTATACTTGTAATCCAGTTAAAATAGTCCATAAATTTCACTCACATCTCGCAACTTTATACAAGACAAACAATGAATTTAATCCTACAGAGGCTGAATCCTTCTTCTCAAAAATAACCTTACCTGAGTTGTCTCAGAATCAAAAAAGCAGTTTGGATGAGCCTATAACTATGGATGAAGTTGCTAACGCCATAAAAGACCTAAAACTTAACAAAAGACCAGGCCCAGACGGCTACTCGGCTTTATACTATAAAACATTCTCAGAAATACTCTCTCCCATTCTCACTGAAACTTTTAACAAACTTCTAGATGGACATTCTTTTCGGCAAGAAACACTAATGGCAATTGTTTGTATGATCCCAAAACCCCTTTCTGATGATACTTCCTGTGTGAATTATAGGCCTCTCTGTTAAACCTTGATATTAAATTATTAGCAAAAATGATAGCAAAACGCCTCAATAGCATTATAGGAACATTAATACATAGAGATCAAGTAGGCTTCATGCCAAATAGACAGGCAGGCGATAATATACGCAGGGCAGTGTTATTGGCACATATTGCTAAAAAACTGAAAATCCCTTTATGTTTTCTATCTCTCGATATTAAGAGGGCATTTGACACAGTATCCTGGCAATATATGCAATATTAATTACAAAAATGGGGTTTTGGACCCCACTTTTTAACATGGATCAAAGCATTATATAATAAACCCAAAGCCTATATAAAATATGCTGGATACAAATCTGATGCCTTTAATATCGAAAGAGGTACCCGACAGGGTTGCCCATTATCTCCCTTATTATTTGCCCTTATACTCGAACCCATGGCCCAATACATCAGAACAAACCAAACTATAACTGGCATTTAAGTAGGAGGTATTACACACAAATTATGTATATTTGCAGACGATATATTACTTTTTCTATCATCACCACAGGTCTCTGGTCCTAACTTAATACCAGCTCTTGATGGATTTGCAGCCCTATCCGGCCTTATGATTAATCCTAAGAAGTGCCTAGTGCTTAATATTTCACTCACAAACATGGAATTTATCCCGGCTAGGGATGCACTCCCATTCACATGGGCAGAAAAATCAATCCCATATCTTGGAATTCATTTAACAGCATCTCATTCTGACTTATTCTCAACCAATTATCCTCCTGTATTAAGACAGATCACAAATCTAATAAAACAATGGTGGCAACTTCCTTTATCCTGGATAGGGAAGATTAATGCAATCAAAATGACTATTCTACCCAAATTGCTTTATCTATTCAGAGTCCTCCCTATTCCAATTCCTTCCTATTTTTTGAGAATAGTACAAAAAAGAGCAACTTCGTTTATATGGGGCTCTTCTAAACCACGTATACCTATACACACACTACATCTTCCCAAAAATAAAGGAGGCCTGGAATACCCTAATTTTACTAACTACTACAGAGCAGCACACTTGGCCAGTCTGTCCAAATACCATGCAAAACAGGAAATCCCATTATGGGTATTTATAGAGGCTTCAGAAAATGACCCTCTATTAATATCAAACTTATTATGGCTTGATCCTAAAGACCGCTTTAAAATTCATAATCCCATAACTAAACACTTATCTCTCTGGGATAAACTAAAAACCAAATATCAGTTACAATCTCCACACAATCCTCTCCTTTCTTTTATCAAAAATCCGGCCTTTTATTCGGCATGGATCTACCCAAATTCTTTTAAAGCTTGGACAACATCAGGCATTCAGACACTAAATGACTTCATAGCATCTAAATCATTCCTTTCATTCCCATCACTTAGAGAAAAATATGATCTACCAAACTGAGATATTTAGATATCTCCAAATCAAAAATTTCTATACACCATTCCTAAAGGGGGATACACCATTATCCCAATTATCCATTTTTGAATCAATCTGTACAAAAGATCCATTTGCTAAAGGTACAATTTCATCACTTTATAATCAATTATATGGAGTAGCAAATCCTAATAGACCCTCTTACGTTCAGAGGTGGGAGGAGGACCTGGGACGAACTTTAGAAGACACGGACTGGTCTAACATATGGCTCTCATCTAAGTCATCTTCACCCAACATCTTAGCACTGGAGACAAATTATAAAGTCCTAACTCGCTGGTACCTTGTACCCGCTAGAGTGGCAAAATATTCACCTAATACCTCAGCTCTTTGTTTTCGAGGATGCCCAGAAATAGGCACACATTTACACATATGGTGGACGTGCCCAGTAATCCAAACCTTCTGAAAGGAAGTCTTCGTGATTGCATCTAAAATATTTTAAAAAATAATACAACCAGATCCATATATAACTTTACTTAATCTAAAACCGGAATGGTTAACACTCTCTCAATTCAAACTTATGATCCAACTAATAACGGCTGCAAAACAAACAGTGGCCAAAGCATGGAAATCTCCTACATTGGTACTAGCAGAAACAATTCACAGAATGAATAATACAATGTCCCATGCTAAGATGGTAGCCATCGATCAAAATCAAATTCCAAAATTTTAAAAACTTTGGCATCCTTGGATAAAACAACAGTTCCTGTCAAATTTCAATGACTCTGTCCTGTTGCCATGGTAACAGATTAAATGACTTACAGAGACACCCATTCTAAGGCTTCAATGAGAACTAAAAAGAATAATAAACTGACGAGCGGGACAACCTTGTGGACCATACCTCTAACTTTCTACCATTTTTCTTCTCTTTCCTTTTCTCCACCTTATGATTAAAGCTCATTATCAGAATTTATTTGACCTATATACACTCTATCTGTAAACAATATGTATAGTAGGTATAAATCATTTAAATACCTACAAAAGTGACTAAGGAAATGATATATATCTTTAATTTAGGTTTACGTGAACCCAAGGTTTAATATTTGAAATTTCATGATATTTACCTATATAAACCCTACTGTAAAACAATGAGCTTACTTTATAGATCCTTGTAAACTTACTTTATGTATCTTTATAATATTGTATACTCAATAAACTTCTTTTGACAAGGAAAAGGTGGATATGGAAATGTATTCTTGGTGAAGGACAAGGAAACAGGTGAGTGAATTAATCTAGCCGCCATTTCAGTATCATCTATGAATATGTATATGGATGTGAATTCGATAAGCAGGATAAAGGCTTTTTCCTAGAGGTCGCCAATTATAGATACAGGTAAATGTATTGAGAAAATATGGCCCAATACATACATTTATTACATCTTTATACATATAAGATGTTGTTTCAAATATTCATGTTGGAAAAATTATTTAGAGACCTAAGCAATGGGCTGTTTCTTAGGAGTTATGCAAATATCAAAATGAAATATTGATCACATGTAATGTTGAGTCCAATGAATAAAAGGAAGGGGCTAGGAACAGTCAGCCTGGGGATTATACCATGCTAATGATGCTAGATGTCCTCTAATCAGGAAATGACATGGGCTCTATCTGGAGAGGTTCCTGTACAGGTGAGTGCTGGTAAGGCTGAAGTTTAGCTTTAAATGTGTATGATACATTCGCAATCTGGGAGGAGCATATCTTATAAAAATGTTGGATATTGTCAAGTTAAAAACATACAGAAATTATCAATTGAACATTTCTAGTTCTTGATCCAAGTTATTTCATTTTTTTCACAGATCAAAGAATGGCAATGAAAGTCATGGATAAGGACAGAACCAGTCAGTGGTCTTTTCTCCATGAATTCAGTATTTCATACTTACTGTCTCCTCACCAAAATATCATCGGATGTTTTGGCTTCTTCTTCTCCACCATTGACTACTTTGTCTTTCCCCAGGAACTGGCACCTGTTGGAGATTGGTTCTCCATGATTTTTATAAATGTAAGTACATTAAGTTTTAGGTATGGCCATTTCTTTTTTTATTTATTTTTATTTTTTAAAGGATTAAATAGAGTTAAAACGAATATTTTGAATTTTCCATCACTTTCTTAAAATGTCTAGGTAAGCAATGTCATTAAGACAAAGCAAATTTGCCGGGGGGGGGGCACCTTCAACAATAAAATCTATCCCCAGCCTAAAATAAATAAATACAATACTTTATGGCCATACATATATGCTTCAACTGAATCTTTAGTTATCCTTATATTCTCCCCTATTGTATTTAACATCTATTATGTTTTTGAACTTATTCTAGGTGGGAATTCCAGAAGACGCAGTAAAGGTGTGTGCTGTGCAGATCTTCAGTGCTCTGGAATTCATATCAGAGAAAGGACTTGTACACATGGACCTAAAGCCAGAAAATGCTCTGGTGTTTGACCAGGACTGCTATTGTGTTAAGATCACGGACTTTGGCCACACTAAGGTCACAGGGACAGTGATTAGAGCAAGGTGTGGAAGCAAATCCTACATGGCCCCAGAGTTTAACCTGACCATCTCAGATGGACTGGTTGGAGATGGCAGCCTTGACGTGTGGGTGTTTGGGGTCATCATCTACTGCGTCTAGGCGCATGCGCGTAAACACGCTTGGGAGCGTGCGTGCGTACGCACGGTTACCGGCGCCAGGCGGGCTATTTAAACACAGCTCTCCCCTCAGACCTTGCTGCCTGATCTACAGCGTTTCTGAGCCTCATCTGTTGACCTGATCTCGTGTTTTCCCCGGCTTGACCTGTGACCTTCCCTGCCTGCTGCCTGCCTCTGACCTCCGGCTTGTCTACGATTCTGCATCTGCCTCATCCTCTGGTCCATCCATGCCCGTCTGTTACTGACCCGGCCTGTTCTGTGACTCCGTTCCTGTCTTCTGCACTTGTTCCTGTACTGATCGTCTGGTTTGACCTAGCCTACCCGACCTTCCTGTGCACTTTCTCCAGTGCAACTCACCTGTTCCTGTGTGATCCCTGGTTCCTGCTGGCTCCTGTCTTCTGCTGCCAAGATCTGCTGATCCAGTTACAGCTCCTTGAAGACTTCCTGATCCATCCACCGGCTGTTGATCCTGCCAGGCACTCGTGCTACCTTGGACTTCCATGCCTCCTGTTCCCACTGTCAGGAGCTGCGAGTCAGGGACGCAAGAGAGGTCTCCTTCTGCATTCCGGGCTCATCACTAGGTACGTTACAGTTGTGCTGTATGTGGATGTTCGTCATCACGTTGTTCATCAAATACCTGGTGTGTATCATGGCCACTCAAACCTTAGGCAGTAGGGTGGTGATGTATTGCCTACGATCATTTGGGTTGTGCTCAATCCACTTGATGTTGGCTTCAAAGACGGCTTTTTGACCTGGACTGCCATTCCATCAATCTCACAGACTTTGGGCTTGCTAAGGTCCAAATGACAGTGATTAGAGTTTGGCACCGTGTTGTACATGGCTCCAGAAAGGCGTAAAGTTGACATTTCAGATGGCCTGGTTGTAGAAGGCAGCCTTGATGTGTGGGTGTTTGGAGTAGTCATCTATTGCCTACCTACAGGGAAGCTTCCATGGGAGGATGCCATTCTGGACTATGAAAAATGTCAACATCTTGTTGACTGGCAAAACAACTTCCAGATGGATAATCCTCCTGAAGCATTGACCAAAGTGCCCTCTGGGATGCAAAGGATGTTCAGTAATTTTTTTTTGGACAATTTACTTTAATTAAAGAAGTCAAACTATGCAAGTGTTGAAATACATGAGGGAAAGCTGGAAAGTAGAATGCCCAGACAAAACAAGAGGGTAAGGATCCTATAAAAAGTTATTCTGGTGTGCAATCTGATCAACCCTTATGTGAGACTTCCCACCTGAACTCCTCGCAGAGCAGTGATTCCGTCATGTCAGCTTGCAGCTCCGTGCCTGGCCGTTTGACCATAGATGTCTCTATATCCCAGTCTGAGACGACTACAGGGCCACAGAAGGACAACATGGTAGAGGGTATAATCATGTTTGATGATGAGTTTTCTTTACATGCTGATGCAGAAGTAGATATTGGATTAATGAGATGTGGTAGGTGATGGAGCACCTGAAAGAACATCACATATGGTCAACCTTCTCAGGTATGCAGCTTTTTGGTGAAAATAAAGTGGTCATAAGATTCTATATGTATTTTGTAGTAGTGTGTAGTCATTACTCTCTGCACCACCATATCCACCACTGATTTTATTTTTACTAAAGGCATGGCATCTCAATCCACAGCACAGCTCCCAACTTTTTGCATTTAGAGGGATTACCCCTTTTTTGGAACCAAATCCTTCTGTCCTACTCAGTTCTCTCTTCAGATGTTTAATTTCTCTATCAAAAATGTACTAATTAACTTTCATCCAATCTCTAAGTTGTTGCAAGCATGGCAGGAGTGTGTTCTATGCCAACATACTTTGTGCTATGTGTCCTTCCCTTTCAGTTCAGAAAGTTGGGAGGTATGCCAATGATGGAACTCTTGTTAGCAACTCTCATATTGGAGGGGTTAAGCCTTGTAGTTACAAGTATTAAAGTGAAATCGGAATTAAAGAGGCAGATATAAAATGGCCTTCTAGTGAACAATGGTAATAGCAGGACTATACCTCTTAAAATATTTAATAGCAAAATGGGAATTGACAGATCCATTTTATTAGGAAGTTGCCCAGTCTAATTATTATATGTTTAGTGCAGCAACTCATAGGAACTGTTTTTATTTTTATTTAGTTTTTTTTACCAATCTATAGTAGTGAATCAATTGAAGGAGGATTACTTTTCAGTTGGTGTAGATCTCTATCCCTTTTATTGCTTTATTGACCAAGAATGGTCGATTCTATGGCTATTTTCCAAATTACACAAACTATCTAGCAAGTGTCAGTAACCTAATATAATTTATTAGCATTTCATATATTACCATTACAGAATAACTGAATACCCTGCAGAGAATAAATGAATATCCTGCAGTAAAGAGAGAAATAGTCCTTTCAGAACCGACCACATGTTTATCTGTAACATTGTTTAAACATATTAGCACACAAAACATGCACAAATAAAAGTCCCTTGTATTCACAAGGAAACTTAGAATATCTGAGGTATAGTTACCAACAAAGGATATATGTAGACACTCTCCAGAGCAGAATTCCTCTAAAAGTCTATCAGATGATCCCGTAACTTTTGTGTAGCACAGGCTCCCAGGGAGAATACTCCACCCCTATGTGACTAACAAGGAGCCACGCTCAAAGGGCAACCAACAAAACCAACAAAATATTTTAAACATTTATGTGTATAATCATTGTAGCCAATTTTTCAATAAACATTTTTTAATACTACGCTTCTAATAACTAACTTTGCTGCAGGGAGATTTTCCCATTCTGTATTTACCATCTATTATGTCTTTGCATTTGTTTCTAGGTGGGAAATCCAGAAGACGCAGTAAAGAGGTGTGCTGTGCAGATCTCTGTGCTCTGGAATTCATATTGGAGAAAGGACTTGTACACATGGATCTCAAGCCAGAAAATGTTCTGGTGTTTGACCAAGACTGACATTATGTTAAGATCACGGACTCTGGCCTCACTAAAGTCACAGGGACAGTTATTAGAGCAAGGTGTGGAAGAAAATCCTACATGGCCCCAGAGATGTGTAACGTGACCATTTCAGATGGACTGGCTGTAGATGACAACACCAAATGCCCACATGTGAAGGCTGGCATCTACTGCCTACTCACAGAAGAGTTTCCTTGGCGGGTGGCCATGCTTGATGATGAAGGATACAAACAATATGTGGACTGGCAAAATTATTTCCAGGAGGTTAATCCTCCAGCTGTGTCTATAATGTATAGAATTATTGATATGTATGTTTATGTTCTGTCTGAGCACAGATACTGAGTCAGTTACAAAGCAAGCAAGCCCTGAAGAAGCGGATACATATTGCATAGAAGTAGCCAACTTGTTTTGCGGTATATCTCTTTTAGACACGTTGTATACACACCATTTTTTTTGATATAGATATATATATCTATATATATATATATATATCTATATATATATATATCTATATATATATATATATCTATATATATCTATCTATATATATCTATATATATATATATATCTATATATATCTATCTATATATATCTATATATATATATATATATATATATATATATATATATATATATATATATATATATATATAGAGAGAGATATATATATATATATATATATAGAGAGAGATATATATATATATATATATATATAGAGAGATATATATATATATATATATATATATATATATATATATATATATATATATATATATATATATATATATATATATATATATATATATATATATATATATAGATATAGATAGAGATATAGATATATAGATATAGATATAGATATATATATATATATAGAGATATAGATATATATAGATATAGATATAGAGAGATATATATAGATATAGATATATATATATATATATATATATATATATATATAGATAGATCTATATAGATATATAGATATATATATATAGATATATAGATATATATATATAGATATATAGATATATATATATAGATATATAGATATATATATATATATATAGATATATAGATATATATATATATATATATATATATAAATAAAGGTGTGTGTTCCAACGTATTTTCCTTTCCACCCAAATGTTTAGTTTTATGACAGTATCTGCCTGAAATAATATGCTTTTGGCAGCAGATACACCTTTCCATCAATGCTGGTAAAAGGTTATTACAACACGGGTAAAGACTGTGCAACACATTATGTAGAGGAGGACCAGTGGGTCTCAATTCAGTCTCTTACGAATGATAATGGGGATTTTCAATTATCATTTTGGAAAGCGATAAGGTTGCATCATTTCATCCATTCAATACCAGAATCTACAAGATTTAAACGTAACATGATGACTCTAGAGGAATATTGTAGAGGGGAAGGTACATTGTCTCAGGTGCTCTCCAAGACATACTCCCTACTCAACACACCAACGGAACAACCAGACTTACTATTTTTGAGAAAATGGGAAGGGGATCTTCAATGCAATTTCACAGCAGTACAAACACAGAACATAATCCATCTCACACTGAAATCATCGATCTGTACAAAAATTCAGGAGACAAATTATAAACTCCTTACCAGATGGTACTACACACCTCAATTATTACACAAATTCTTCCCCAACACCTCTGATAGATGCTGGAGGTGCTGCTCAGATGTAGGAACACTTCTACATATTTTTTGGACTTGTACTTTAATACAAACTTTTTGGATAGCAGTTGAGACAATAGTCAAAAAATTTACGAGTCAAATAATGCAGAGAGATCCAGCAATTTTCCTGCTACACGCCACCTCAAGCCCAATTAGAACATATAAGAAGTCTGTGGTTAGACATTTGCTCAACGCAGCCAAATCTTGTATTCCAGCTTTATGGAAACAGAATACACCCCCTACAGTCGGGATGTGGCTGCGTAGGGTTGAGGAAATTAAAAAGATGGAAGACCTGGTATTGACTGCCCAAAACAAACAAGACAAGCATTCGAAAAACTGGTTGGCTTGGAATATGTACATTTTCTCAGACGAAGGACAAACTTTATTAAACTCTTGAGAATCCCTTAGATGGGGCTCTTGTGCAGGATGGGATCCTGAGTCAGTCCATCGCGCCCGCGTCGAGCATGCACCTCGCTCCCCCCCCCCCCTTCTTCTTCGTCTTGTAGTCTTTCTATTCTCTTTATATGTTTTAGGTATTTATGGTTTCTTACCAAATAGTGGTCTAGTATTCAGAAAATAAACGATTTTCCATTTACACAAAGGAATTGAGAAATATGCAGAGGTAAACAACTATTCGGAGCATGCTATCTATGGTATATAGCAATATTGCACAGTGGTGGATATGTTCACAGATTACAAAAATAGATCCAAGAATTAAATGCAGCTCTGAGATATCACAGGTTAATTTCTCTGCAGATAGAGTGGGAACATTTTAAGGAGAAAATATATGACTGTTATGCTTATCAGAAAGATGTAAAAGATCACTGGTGTATTACTGTATTTTTACGATATTTTTTCTTTTCTGTCTATGTCTATTTCTTTTTCTGATTGAAAAAAATTCTTTAATAAACATTATATTTGAAAAAAAAAAAAAAAAAAAGTTATTACATTCCCTTCCTAAAGAACTCCTGAGCACAAAATTAGTCTTTTGACTCCAGGTTACAAAGAGGGTCCCACACACAACTGAACTGGTAACTACTGGATATATCCTGACACTTATGTATTGCTATATGGTCTTGGCTTTTATATTCATTTTTGTAATTGATCAAGTTATACCATTGCATGATGATTTTCTTGTTTACAAATAGATTGCTGGGTTTCCATTTAGGGTCCGTTAAAATGTAATTAATTTCTGTTGTGTTCAAGTTCTATATTTAGTGGCCAAACCCTATTCCTGAGACATACATATAGATGTGGGGGTCTATTGAGCATGTAATTGTTATATGTAAATAATTGAGGGTAATAGTAATCATATTTGACAAATTTCTATAGTTTCTCCTCAAAGATTTGTTTTCTGAGTAATTTAACAATTTTTTTTTTTTTTGCTCTCCAGGACACTATGGCCTCCATTGCTCATGATGTGTAATATCTTCTGGATAGAATGGTCTCCTATTCACAAGCAATGCAGAAGATAGACTTACAGGAGTACTTTCTCATTGTGAAGGAACTTGGAAAAGATATTTTGGAAAACTATTCTTGGCAAACGACAATAAAACAGGTCAGTAAAATGTTCGTCCCTGAAGAAGCTCATGCTGATTGGGTGAAGCATGTTGGCTGTTCCAACACCACTTAAGTGACATTGAGACGTCACCTCTGATGTTACTTTGCACATGCTCCTTGAGTTCCACAAGTACCGCGGCATCCATCTTTACTGAGGCACGCCGAGACACTGGCTTGGAGCTATATCAGGATGAGTGGCCATCACTCATATTCCTGAGTGTGACCCCGAGCTACAACTCAAGGACTTCATGTCTACCTGATGTGAGACACGGATTTGTCTAATTTTTTTTGCTCTTCAGGACACTATGGCCTCTATTGCTCATGATGTGTACCATCTTCTGGGTAGAATGGTCTCCTATTAACAGGGACTACAGAAGATAGACTTACAGGAGTACTTCCTCATTGTGAAGGAACTTGGAAAAGGTGGATTTGGAAAAGTATTTTTGGATATAGAGAGAGATAAAAATTTGTTCTGCAAGATTTGAGACTTTTTCAAGAGGTCACTAATTGTAGACTTACTCTGAAATAAGAGCAGTAAAGTAGAATCCCTGATCAACACTCTTAATAATAAGCATAATAGCAGGTATATACTTTGAACAAATATGGCCTAATGATGGAATTTATTACATCATTACCAAAAGGACTGGTGCACATGGATTTGAAGCAAGATATTGTTTCAGTGTTTGATCTGGACTGCCATCCCATCAAGCTCACAGACTTTGGCCTTGCTAAGGTGAAAGGGACAGTGATTAGGAGGTGTGGCACCGTGTCCTACATGGCTCCAGAAATGTGCGAAGCTTACCCTTTAGATGGTCTGGTTGTAGATGGCAGCCTTGATGTGTGGGCGTTTGGAGATTCCATGGTAAGTATATTTTTCTGGACTATGAAAAATGCAAGATCCCTTTCACACTGAGGCATTTTTTATGCGTTTTAGTGCTAAAAAAGCGTCTGAAAAGTGCTTTAAAAGCGCTCTCCATGCATCTCAACGGATGCTTTTACACTGAATCGTTGCACTGGCGGAGTGTTGAGAAAAGTCCTGCAAGGAAATCAGGATTGTAGGAGGTGCCCATCAATGGATCAAAAGATGGGTCATTGGGTCCCATTGATGACCTCAACTTCATGGCCTGCTTCCAGTGACACAAGTCCTCAGCCTCGCTGTCTTGACCATATCCATGCCCATCAATGACCCAGAAGATGGGGGGGAAGCACTGGGTGGTGACATGTGCCACCCTTATCAAATTGTCAAGCAGAACGGCATCCCTGAAGGAACTGAACAAGACCATTCAGTACATGTATGACAACAAGAAGTACAAAAAGATGGTTTTATACATCAAGGCCAGTGAATCAGGCTCCATGATGAATCGCCTCCCCAACAACATTGATGTTTACCCCACCACAGCCGCCAACCTTACAAAGCCCGCTTACGCCTGTTATGGCAAAGAGAGAGACATACTTTGGCGATCTTTACAGCATCAGCTGGATGGAGGATTCAGAGATGGAGAAACTGTTCAAAGAGACACTACACAGTTTATACTGGTCAAGCAATACATCAATACCAGTCATGTGATGCAGTATGGAAACTGGACTATTTCCAAGATGAAGGTGAGCCAGTTCCAGGGTAGCATTCTTTCCACTTCAGTTATCGACACTGGCATACCTGCTTCACAGGGGGCCTCTGTCGCTGATACTACACTATCACTACCCATAAACCCATCGGGGAATACTGCACTTGCAGCACAACTACAAATGTGTACACGTCAAAGCACATTGGATTCACATATCTCCCAATCGAGAAATCCCGCACCTAATTTTCAGTCACCTCTCAACACCCCACTTTCCACTTAAACACTAATCTTGATATTATTAACTCAACTCCCTATTCATTCACTAAACAAGAATTGGAGACCAATTTGGTCTCAGCTTTTGTCCATCAATGGTAATTGACAAATATTAATATGAAGCCATTAAGGATTTATACCTGTTTTCACGAAACCTGACATACAAACTCCTGTTTGATAGTGACCGTCTTCACTCTATACAGGACAAACAAATTTCAGAACAAGTTAAAAACTATACAATGAAAGACTTTCGTGCTCTCCGGAAATTAATATTATTGTTAGATGAAAATGACCACCTAAACCAGACTGATAACTTGTTAGTCCCCAACTGTCATTCTGCAGTATCTACACCCCCAGTCACATTTAAGTGCAAATACCAACGCTTTCCCGACCTTATGAACAATCCAAATATTTGGCCCTTTCTGATGGGGACAGTTAATGATATCAAACAGATGACTGTTACTCCCAAAATCTAGTAACCTGACCCCTCCACAGATATAAGCTATTTCACGGCTACAAAATCACCCTGATCTTGAAGTCAAGGCTCCTGGCAAAGGCGATAATATCGTCCTTATGACCAAGACTAACTATGAACACATGGTCGTGAACATCTTGTGCAATAAGGAATGGTACGCATGTATTAATGTAACTACAGTTAATCAATACAAACTTGAATTTTTGCCTATCATTGGCTCTGCCCATCAGAGAGGCCTTATTCATCAGGATCTAGACAACTTTCTCAATATACGAAACCCCAGACTGGCCACATTTTATACCCTACCTAAAATACACAAACACCCAACCAAACCTCCTGGTAGACCCATAGTATCAGGCATTGGTTCCCTCACGGAAAATGCTAGTCGTTTGGTCGACTCTATACTCATGACGCATGTGTTAGCACTACCATCATACACTAGGGACACACTAGATCTCCTCAAACATATTAAAAGCATGGTCATGCCTCCTGATGCCCTGCTCATGACTCTGGATGTTGAGACCCTGTACTCCAGCATTCCTCACGAGCAGGGCATCAGGACAGTACGTATCTTCCTACGAGAACAAAACCATCATCAACGGGAATACTATGAATTCATCTTGGATCCTTTACAGTTCATATTGACACGTAACTTTCATAAGGAGTCCCACATCCTCCAGGTACAGGGGGTAGCCATGGGCACTTGCTGTGCATCGGCCTACGTCAACATGGACCTGGGGGGTGGGAATGCACTATCTTCTCTGATGATTCCTTATCTGTATTTATGAGCCAAGCATTATGCTGGCTACGTTATATTGATATGGTCAGGGACCGTGGCTACGCTGGGCCTTTGGTGTCATGGTATTCACAGCTATGACCGGGTCTTTCCCCTGGAAAGAAGCAGGGGGTCATGACCTTGTGTATCAGAACTTTGCTTGGTGACAAATGAAGAAGAAGGATCTGACCTGGTCGCCAAGAAAGTGGCGAAAATTCTCCATTGAAGCCAGGAAAATGTTCTGGGACATGTTGGCCCTCAATGCCTCTCAGAGGTGTTCTGCTTTGGACATTTTAAAATATGTCCACCTACCATGGAAAGCAGAAATGCCTCCAGAGAATCTATCCAGGAATATAGTAATACGTGTGACATAACGGAGTACATGATGTCCATTATGGAGCCTCATCAGGTGCTGCCTTATGTCTCCTAGATCAAAAGATAATCTCCCGCAATATTGGAGGAGGTGGAAATCATTTAAACATCATTTTTGGTCACCTACTGAGTAGAAGACGGATGTATTGGATGTACTCTGGGACTTGTACTAGCTTTATATCCTACCTGAATGTAAACATTTTTAAAAGACTGCTGACTTTTTTCTGTAGCTCTATAACTGCTTGATATATCTGCACAAATGTTTGGATTTATTTTTTTTGGGGGGGGGGGTTCTTTTCTCTCTTTTACTATTTATTGTCACATGTAATAAAACACAGAAGCACGTCTGAAATGCACAGAGAAGGAGCTCCATGATATGAAATGGGAACACGAGGTGTTAATACAATTCTTAAAGATTGTACTGTACTCCAAGAACACCACCATAAGGGACTTGTTGTATGAACTGTCCAAAATGTAAAAGGCCTACAAAGACTTGCTCCGGTCATGTGAGGCTGAGATTGAGGCATTGGGCATCCCCATGGATGAACCGAGATTGGCACCTCTGGAATGTCTGATTCCCTGGACAGACAAGTGGGCAAGCCCCGGCCGTTATAAGTTAATTGTTGTTAAAATACACAGCTGACTCACACACTACCTGCCAGTTCTGTGTGATATATTGTTTTTTAAAGTAAAATTTGTACTAAAATTTATCAGCCGATTGCAGGTAAAGCTAAAGTTTAGCTTTAAATGAAGCATAATGCATTCTCAATGCAAGAGCAGCAGATCGTATTAAAAGTATTGAGATGTAAACATCCAAAAATTATCAGCTAAACATTTCCAATTCTTGATGTTAAATTCTTTTTTTTTTTTTCCCCAGAGTTCGAGATTCGCTTTTGCAATGCATGGGTAGACGTAGAACTAATCAGGAGTCTTTCCTCCGGGGAGTTCAGCATTTTATTCTTCCGTCTCATCTCCCAACATCATCGGATACTTGTGATATCTTCAAAACCACTTGCCCAAGAACTGGCTCCTGTTAGTGAAATGTGCTCTCTGATTATACAGGTACATTAAGATATACATATGGCTGCATTCGTTACTTTGTTTAGGATAGAATTTACTTTATGAGGCGTAAAGAGGGTAAAAACTCCTGTCAGCCTTTTTGGGGGGAGATTTCCCTTCACTTCCTCTCCCAGATATGAAAAGGAAGTGAGCAGAAACTCTTAGTTGACACTAGTGCAAGTGTCCATGTTGGAACATTTACACTTACCTTTTGTTCAGACATTCTAAATTTTCAATCAATGACAGAGGTCACCAGGACAATTAAAGAGGGTGAATATATGGTAAATACACACACAAAAGAATTCATCTCTAGTCTAATGCCCCGTACACACGGTCGGATTTTCCGACGGAAAATGTGTGATAGGACCTTGTTGTCGGAAATTCCGACCGTGTGTAGGCTCCATCACACATTTTCCATCGGATTTTCCGACAAAGTTTGAGAGCAGGATATAAAATTTTCCGACAACAAAATCTGTTGTCGGAAATTCCGATCGTGTGTACACAAATCCGACGCACAAAGTGCCACGCATGCTCAGAATAAATAAAGAGATGAAAGCTATTGGCCACTGCACCGTTTATAGTCCTGACGTACGTGTTTTACGTCACCGCGTTTAGAATGATCGGATTTTCCGACAACTTTGTGTGACCGTGTGTATGCAAGACAAGTTTGAGCCAACATCAGTCGGAAAAAATCCTAGGATTTTGTTGTCGGAATGTCCGAACAAAGTCCGACCGTGTGTACGGGGCATAAGACTAAATAAGTTATGGCTATACATACATTTTACCTGTTTCTGGACAAGTATTCTGAATTTTTATTTTTTTATTTAATTTTTTTTTTAGGTAGGAATTCCAGAAGATGTGATAAAGAGATGTGCTGTTCAGATTCTCAATGCCCTAAAATTCATAGCAGAGGAAGGACTTGTACACATGGATTTGAAGCCAGAAAATGTTTTGGTATTTGACAAGAAACATAATATTGTCAAGATCACAGACTTTGGCCTTGCTAAGGTCAGAAGGACAGTGATAACATCCAGGTGTGGCATGATGTGACCATTTCAGGTGGACTGGTTGTAGAGGACATCCTCGATGTGTGGGTGTTTGGGTTCATCATCTGCTGCCTACTTAACAGGGGAGTTTTCATGGCAAGTGGCCATCCTTGATGAGGAAGGATATAAACCTTTTTTTTTTTGACTGGCAAAACAATTTAAAGATGGATAAGATAACCCTCCTGAAGCATGGAGAAAGGTTCCCACTGGGATACAAAATATGTTTATTGTGCTTGTGGCATTTACACCAAAAAAAAAAAAAAAGTATCAAAAGTCCTCAAATACATGAGTGCAAGCTGGAAAGAAGAAGATCAAATTGAAAAGAATTTGTCTGCACAATCTGAGGGATCATTGGCTTCCCACCTGAACACGTCACAGCAGTGTTTCCATCACATCAACTCTCAGCTCCTTGTCTTCTTCCTTTTTGACCACAAACACTTCTGCATCTCAGGCTGAGATGATGAGCCAGAGCCACAGGAGGAGAACAACATGCCAGAGGCACCAGTTATGTATGATGATGAATTATCCTTACATATTGGTGCAGAGGTAGACAATGATAAATAAAGAATTATGTGATGACACAACTGAAACAACATCACATATGGCCAATATGAGACTATGATCTATATTTGTTTCTATAGAGTAACTATGAGAAATGTTTCTAGTACATACACAGGGATTCTAATAATAGATACATATGTATATTTTATGTTTCTTTTTAGGACCAGTGGAATGAGTCCCCGTTTGAGAGATTGGCCAATAACAATAATTGGTATTATATATTCAGTATGACAAAGAAGTCTGATACTACACTGTATTAAGGTTTTGGTTCCGAATATGGGAAAAACACCCTAAAAAGGTAGGCACCACATCCCTGAACAAAATTATAAATACAGAGAAAAATAAAGGGATTTTGACGGTGCAAAGCAAACTAGACATAGAGAAAAAACGTTTTTTTCTAAAAAAAAGACAATTTATTAATTCAACCATTAAAAAAAGAACATACAAATTGTACATAGTATCAGAAATTACAGTTCTAAAAGCATGGTGGTCAAATGGGATACGAGTGTGTATTGATTTAACAGATGATACTTATTGCATACTAGCCGACATGTTTCGCATTGTCACTTTTTCAAGGGATATGTAAACTGGTGGTGATATCATCCAACACTCTTAGTGATTCTAAAAAATAAAAAATTGCATAAATAACATTGTATTTCATATTGAAACATAAGATAACACAAAAACTGTGCATTGTCATCACTGAAACAGCATTAGTTGTAATGCTTACCCCCATAGTGACCCAACAAAAAACCTCGTCAGTCCCAGCGTGCACCAACCACAACGGGGGCAGCGATGAGGCCAAAAATGCAACCACAGGGAACAGATGTGTATATGGGGTTAATTGGGTTAGAGATAAAGAAAATATTTAACACTTACTCTGTTGATTGATCAGAGTAATACCCAGAGAGTGGAAGTAGTCATCAATTTCAATTGAATTGTAGTCATAGGGGGTACTTCAAAGTTGCTGGTGAATGAAGCAAGAAAAATGAATAAGGAGGAGAGATTTTACCACAGATAAGAGATTAATTGGTTAGAGGACTAAGTAGTATAAGGAGGTTGAAATTTCTACATAGAGTGATAGTGAGGATTTAAAATTAGCTCATCCAGTATAATTATACTCACATGGAGATGGACACATTGTCTCAAAATTTACATAATAGAACAGCAGTTTGAACACTTTTCCACTGAAGTCTATGGGATCTAAAGATGGTAGGTAAAGAGTAAGCAAAGTAATTGGATGTAGAGCAGTGTGTGGTACACTCACCAGTAACTGACACTGCTGGGAGATGAGTTCCATCCTCCGGCACTGACAGACAAGGCTGTCACATGAGCCGGCTTAAGTGCTGTTCCCCATCGAGCTGGCGTGTGACGTAGCCAGCTCGATGCAGATGTGTAGGCGTCAGTGCGCATGCCCGGGGGGCCGGAGTTCCCGTCCGACTACAAACCCCATGAGGCACCGCGACCGTAGACAGAGCCGACATGTGCAGATGCTGCGCATGACGGCTCCGGCTGCCGACGTGCTATGCCAAGGGCTGATGGGACGGGGAGAGGGTCACCTGAGTGAACCTCTGATGGAACCGATCCACCGGGGGGAGCGCGGCGCAATGTGGGCACATAACAAGGATG